>JAOEHI010000005.1:1947793-2014270 GCA_025447815.1 Percopsis transmontana
CCTCTTCTATAAAAGCCTTTGCATTATTGTGATACATTGAACATTTACTGAACTGCACCATGTAAACTGTTCCCTTGCGGCAAGTTATATTAAAAAGATCTACTTTGGAAAGTTGTGTCCTGAAGGTTAATTGATAAGAGTTTAGAACAGACACTCCACAATTTATATCTGGAATTGCCCTTTTGGTTGAAATCAGGTTGAGCTAGGGCATACAGTTGGGGTTCTGGGGCCACTATAACACAACTGCGGAGTGTACCTTGAAGTTTACCTTTTTTATTGAAATAAAATAAATAATAAAACAGAAATCCATATATATATAAAAGAGTTTATAGTAGTGCATTAGTCATCTACCTGATTCAGGCTGTGAGGTGCTAACAGGAGACCTGCTGAGGTGTTGCTGAAACCCAAGGCGGTGGTACACATCCTCCAGGTTAGCCTGCAGGCCACTATTAGTAACAGTGTACTGCTGGGATAACTGCAGCCCATGTTGCTGTTGGGCAAAGCTTAGAACCAGCAGATAGACTTGCTCCATCTCTCTGGTGTCTTGCTTGGCCTCTTGTAGTACTGTAGGGCTTACTGCCACATCCAAGACATGGTATTCATCTATGTGAAAACATAGATAGAACTATTGTAAGGGTCATTGTTAAATGTAAGAATTAATAATTGATTTTGTAATGAAGCCGCTGCTTTTCATTTTACCTCCATCTTTATCTTTGTGTGTTTCAAGAATACCTCCAAACATTGGTATTGGCTTTCCGGGATTCGGAGGGCCAGGTACTCGTTTCCAGCCACATATGTTGATATACAGCAGCCCTTTATTTGGTCCCTGTTATAGACACATGCGTTTTGCCCGTCAAGCTGTCAAACCTCCAACATTAGCCACAGAGCCACATACTGTAGACTATAGCCTACGCATGTGAATACACCTTTATGTCAATCTTATCCGTTGTAGGCCTATATTAAACTTAGGACTGACGTAAAGGTCAATGTAGTGTTTTTTTTTTTTAATCTATGTTTCATCATGTCAGAAAGATTTAGGGCTGACAAGTAAACACAGACCTACATACACAGCCAGTACTACAATAGTACTACAGTACTACTAGATACAATAGTACTACACTACTAACGTAGGCTACTAGATAACACATTAACGTGATAGTCCTACTGGTTGTAGGGAAGAAGATATCTAAAAAAAACGATTTCCTTCTTTCTACTCTGTTAGATCAGCTCTAAGAATATTAAGCACTTTGCAGTTTAGCAATTATTGACTGAAGAGTGAATGATAAATTTTGATTATTGTAATTATTGACTGTTTTGAGGAGCGAATGATAAACCTTCGAGTAATGTGGTGCAAATGCATAGGTGAAGTAACCTGTTACATGAAGCTGTCCTTATTCTAGGAGAATGTTATCTGCTTGCAAACACTGGTGGTTAACCAGTTCAACTGTTGACAAATGTACTGATTGTAAGTCGCTTTGGATAAAAGCGTCTGCGAAATGCTGTAAATGTAAAATTAAGTACGGCATACAGTACGTGTTATTAAATTCTCTGAAAAAACACGCTAACTAACAGTTATGTAATTTCCTACCATAATTTCAGTGCGTAAACAGCAAATAAGCTCAGGTGGAGTTTTGAGGTTTTCTCCTTCCATCTGCTTTTCAATGAACTTCTGGTAAGCTTTTGGATCATTCTCAGCAAGATCATCCAATATTGACCAAACTTGATCCATCTGCCGCAAAATACCCTCACGTCCTCCTCTGTACATCTTAAGCGAATCACGTATAGTTGCAGTTAATAGGAATTTACCACTGTACCATCAAAGTTAACGAAAGAGTAATATTACACAAGCGTAATTTGCAGTGACTTTGTTTTTACTGGATTTGTCACTAGACTGACTTTTGTTTCTGTTCTGTTGCCACAGAAACCGGGGTGATGTGTATAACAAAGGCCACCTGGTGGTGAATGGAAAATAGGCCTCCTTTTTCTTTTGAACAACGGTTATAGGCTACAGTAGACACAAGGTTTATTAAAGGCATTTATTCTCAGTACATGACAGCTATAACGTTAAACGCAATGTTATATATGTGTGGCAGAATAAACATCATATTATATACTGTACATTTATAGTAAAAAACAATTGACTATGATTTTCAAACCAGAAATATCAGCATCATCCATAATTTCTGTTTGTATTGTCCATTTATGATTGTTGGTCATTCTCCTAATCAGCCTTAGTAATTCTGCAAAAACAAAACAAATACTATTGTCAACTTGCATAACCCTAAATATTCGGGAAGATTCCAAACAGCATAGTAGCAATAGCAGTAGCAAGAGCAATCTGCATTACAACGGGTCATGTAGGTCACCTCAATCATGTCATAGATCCAGCTCAGGAATCCAGCTACTTTGGTGTAAACCCCAGGATGGTTAGGCTCAGCACAGCCAGTCCCCCAGCTGACCACACCCACAAGCCTCCATATGTTGTCCTCCTGGCACACCAGAGGACCCCCGCTGTCCCCCTGGCATGAGACAAAGGAAGCATCCTGCTCATTACAAAGGCAACTGTAGGTATACAGAACAATATACATGATTATAACATAGGATTTTAATAATAACACCAAAGGCACAGATTACAAGACTAAAATCATATAGGGTTGTAGTTATGTGTATTCTATATTGTAATAAAACATTGTCATGTAGCAGGTAACAATGTTATAGAAACATCCAGTGAGATATTAGCATGTGTCTGCAAGCAACACATCTTGCATCTGACAGACCTGGCATGCATCCACCTTCCCTTCGGTGTAGCCGGCGCACAGCATCCGTGAAGTGATCTCTCCATTGTACATGCAGGAGCTGTTGCATTTCTTAGTGCTTATTAGTGGCACTGGTGCCTCCTTCAGGGTATCGGGGATATGAACTGACAAAAAAATATCAAAAAATTAATCATTCATAAGAAAAGACTGCAGTGTTGGTACACACAGCGCACTCTCAAGACTATGATTGTGTGTGTGTGTGTGTGTGTGTGTGTGTGTAATCTTTCTACTGCAGTGCAGGTACACCTCACCGTTGTCCGGCTGTGTGTAGCCCCATCCAGTGATCCAGCACTGTGTCCCTCCTAGATGACCATAGTCATACCTTGGCAGGCACACGGGCCTTATGGTGTCTGGAAGGGCACCAACACAAACAAACAGACATTACCAATGGTTAGCATAACTAAGAAAGTACCAACAGACTGGAAAGTGCTTGAAGGTGCACTCCACCGGAACTCCCTCTTGAGGCTGAAACCGGCGTGAGAGAAACATTGGCTGTTTTGGTTTGAAACACAGAGCGCACCTCTGTAGTCCTCCCCCTGCAGCACTTATGGGCTCACATCTTCTCTACCCCTCCCCCTTACAGCCGCGTTGCACAGGTGTGTTTGGGGTTCTGTGGGGCACTATAAATGTTTATCAAGCAGTGTACCTTTAAAGATGAGCTAAACGCTTCATTGTTACGGAGTTTATTCACAATTTTTTCGAGAAAGATTACTGAAGAGTTACTCTTCAATAATCTTCCTTTTAAGGATTTTCTGGAGCTGGATGTTTCTATAGCTGCACTTTGTACTGTATGTCTGCGGGCTTGTCAAAGCACCTGAGAAATTCAGTGGGGTGCGTAGCTTCATTAGGGCTATGTCACTGTCATGACTCCTGTGGTTGTAGTTCTTGTTATAGATAATCTTCTCCACGGCATATCCAGTGTTCTGAGACATTTTAGTCGAGCTGCGCATTACAATACCAGCATAGACCATCCAGCTGGACACCTGAGGTAGCCTATAGCTGACATTTGAGGAGGAAATAGAAAGAAACCAATTACTAGCAAGAAACCCTCTGTAATTCACCTGTTAATGAGCTATTATTCCTTGAATAACCTCTGACCTTTAGTACCAGCGAGGTCTTACTTGTGCACACAATGGGCCGCTGTAACCACCCATTGGTTGGTGATGATGGAGCCTCCGCAGGTGTGACGATTGCTGTAATAGAGACTAACTTGCCAAGGCCACCGCCCCAAAGTGGCTTCTACTCCTCCTATTATCCTGGGCAATTTAGCTCGTGTTCCACATTCTACACAGAGATTAATTAAAATGGAAACGGATTGGAGATTCGAGTGGATTACTGAAATAGCTCCACAAAATGCAGAGTGTCTTCCTGAGAATAAATGGGACAATTTCAAAGCTTAGAAGCAAAGTTAAACCTAAAAGTTAAGTAAAACTTACTTACCAAAACATTTCAAAGCTATGATCTTGCCTGTGCTACAGCTCCCCCTAAATTAAAATAAATGATTAAAACTAATGATGCACGATTAGTGTCTCGAGTTAGTATATTGTCATTGGATAATGTGCCCTACCTGTATTGCCATATATTTTCCAGACTGTCCTTTTGTTCTGAGGTAATTTGTATAAACCCATCAGTGTACTTTGGGCCAATATCAGTAAGATTCACTCCTTTATGCTTGGTCAATCTGGGGAGAAGAGGCAAACAAAATAAGTAGGAGTCAGGATGTAAATAATTTAAGAGTCGTGGGGTGTGAAGTTGCCTTGTAAATGAGTTAACAGTCCAAAAGTGAGCAGCCTTATGAGTAGGGGACAGGGGAGAGTCAGAGGTCAGCAAGCATGTGGCTCCGTTTGCAGCCATCGCGAGGTGTTGAGGGTGGTGTGTGTGACTCTGTCAGCAGAGCAAGATCACCTCTGATAGCCCAGCTGGCGGCACACCAGTGTTCCCAGGGAAGAGTTCCACCGCTCGTAGCACACAGGCAGCCAGGCGGGGACCTTCTCCAGCTGGATCTCCAGGAGGGAGTTCTCTGGACTGATTCTGTAAAACACTGAGCCTGATTGATTGAAAATCCCTCCCCAGAAAAGCTCAGCCAACAGTCAGCAACAAGCTCCTCGGGTTAAAGGTCACACTCCTCCTTCTGCCCCAGCTCACCGTTGACGTTTGAAACACAGCTGTCCACAAAAGTGTGGAGCAGCTGTGGGAGGCACAAATCGTGGAGTGTCCCTTTAAACTGCAGCACAGAGATAGTATTCTACTGTATGTATGCATATCTACAATATGCATGTAGGCAAATAGCCGGGTCGTGTTGTGAAAGGGAATAACTAAATGACAAAATAATAACGAAAATGTACTGAATAACAAAAACTACCAATGTTTAAGATATAACTCCTGTTGTGAACTACAACTGAGTATTCTATAGTACATAGAGTAAATACATACATCTTGTCAGACACACAAGAATGTAAATCCTTCTAATGACACCTAAAAAGTTAAGTTAACACAGACCTTTCCTTGGGTCAGAGACAGAAATATCTTCAGTCACATTGCAGAAGGGCGTTTCCTTGGTGTCTTCCAGCCCCGTTGGGGTCTGGGACGGAGACGGCCTCAGCAGAAGTCTAACTACAGTATATGTGGACAAGATTAATCAAATTATTCGGATGCACATTTAAACATGCCGTCTTCTTAGAAAGGAAAGACACGTTTGGTGCATAGCAGTCTCAAATATATGGCAATATACTATAAATAAACACTGCTTTTGTGGTAGCTTTTACTTATGAAGGAATACATATAGAATGAAAATCATTTTGTCCATATACAGTATTTTCCTATAAACATGTTGTCCCATTTAAAAAATAATGTGTTTTAGTCATTGATATTGAAAATATCTTTTCCTCTTCAGTGTGAATGTGATATATTCGAAGCACTGAATTTAAAATAGAACTTACTCCCCACAGGGGTCAATAAAGTGTACCTTAACACATCACTCACACATTTATGCATTACATTTAAATAAATAACTGGAAGCTTGAAGCTATTAGAGGATTTACCTAAAAGTGTGCCCAAGAAAAGTGACAAAACCGATAGTAACGACATGTTCTCTGCCTCCTACGGCGATGACTGTTTGATTTCATGAGCAGAATATCTTACCTAGAAACCAGACACCCAGCGCCAGGCCCCCCAGGAGTCCAACGGCGCACACAGCAGCCAGCACTCTCACCAGCCTGTGAGCTGAGGCCATAACAGAGACTGAATATTTATGCTATCTGATCCCAGGTACAGACCAGGTAGAATGTTAAATGTCAGCTCACGCACACAGCAGTGAGGTATGGGTGAGAAATTAGTATGCCATCCTCTTAGTATGCCATTTCATACACATAGCTAAGCCTAGCACACACTGACTATCTGCAGTCAGGTGACATGGATACAGTTCACTTTACAATTAACTACTGTATAAGATGTACTTTATGTATTCTTGTTGATAGACTTCGAGAATGTTTTTGACTGACTCTAATAATTTGAGACCCATTAGGTCTGGGGCTTACCGTGTTTTTTAGAAGTAATCCCTTTTAGCCAAGCATGGCAGTGATTGACTTCCCTGGCCTCCCCAGGTTTCTCTGAGTGAAAGGAATGACTGACAGCTACAGGGTTCTCAATCACTGATAATACGTCTCCATCATGACTCTGAAAAGATTACATATTAAAGCTGACCGCCATCATATTCCGGTTGGTTCCCTTTGATTTGGCAAGCTAGCCTCCTCGGGACAAGAAAGAATCTGACCACCATGTATACAAGATACAGTCCACAAAACAACCTCTAATCTATCTATCAGAGAATTGTAAGCCAGGAGGTGACTATTATGAATGTATGGAGACAGAGCTGCAGGTGTATGAAAGAAAAACTATAGATATAACGCACACTCAATGTTTTTGTGTGCCACTTAGCACACTTAGCGTGAATGTGCAACACAGACTTGCCATTAAAGAATTACAGTCCCTTTAAATGCCACCTGGGTCCATGTATTAATAGCACTACAGTGTATAAACATGTAATTTCAGACGCTATATATATATATATAGGCTCCTACTGTTGCATAAAACTAAAACTTTTTGTATTGTATGTACAGTAGGCCTATATAAACAACCCCTGTTAGCATAGAAGCGTGGGACATTTTCATGTGACAATTAGAAAGTTGTAAGTCATTTTTCATACACAGGTAATAATGACAGAAAGTCTGGTAGAGCATGCTGTCGAAAGAGCGTATGTGTCGTGTGTCGAGGGTCTTACCATCTTTTCATAGCGTACAATCCGGCGGGAAGAGGGATTGTTTAATGTTCATTGGTAGTCTTGCGCTGAAGGTAGATAGTCTGGTCTGCGTGCAGCTGGTGGACCATTTAACAGAATGCAACTCTGGTTTTTCCCTTCACAAAGAGACAATGAGGTCAGCAGTGGTGCAGAGAATGAAGCTGTTGTTTGTCCAAGGGGGTCATGGGGCCTATGGAGGCACGCTGAACCAGGTCTTTGTAGGGGGGGGGGGAGCATCTCCAAAGATACCTGCAGGCCAGCCATTGATAAGACAGGGTGCTGCTAGGGAACACCTTCACCTGTGCCAAAAGATTGTGCATTTCACCCAAGAACCTTATTACCTGACAGACCTGTAAGTTGTGAGCAAAGGTCATAATTAGGGATTGTTGAAAAGCCTCATATCACGTCAATCCTGGTCATATGAAATCTGAAGGAATCATCTCTCGGCGTGGCAGTCAGAAACAAAATGAACTGTGTTCGTCTACTCGCTGACAGATGAGACTTCTTATTTTCCTTGTTTGTAGCGGGCTAAATCACTTTCTCATTGGTGTTTAAAAATAGGTTTACTAATATATTACCTTCCAAAATAATTAGAAGGATAATAGGCTACTTGCTGTATTTTAACATTAGAATTCAACTCGCAGGAATAACAGAGTTTGCATAAAACTACATTCAAACCGCACTGAAGACAAATATAGTAAGTATTCAATGTCCTAATTAGAATTTTCTTCAGCCAAAAGTACCTTTGATATGAGAGTTCAAAGGCCTATCTCCCTTTCGGCTGGCAGAAACCAGGTGATGAGGCTAACAGCCAAGAAGAACATTCCACCTTGATTGACAGTCGAGGCAACGTCCGAGAACCGTCTGAAATCTTAACTCTGTTTGGGCCATCAAACTGCAGTCACAGTGCTGGGAGTTGGAATTTGGTGTTTACTCTGTGATTAGATGTCTCCCTCTTGTGGTAAAAATATTGACATTGATTCGTTTTGTGACAAAAATTCATGATCAACTACCTAACAATGGATGGATCAAATTTGTTGTCATAAAAACATTCGGGATAAATCATTTCAGCCCTTTGGGTACATTGGAAACATCCCATTCCATGGGCAGCATTTATGGAAACATTTAAAAAATAAATATAATAAATAAATATAAGACTTTCAATATATTACCTATATGAACGCCATTTTCATGTTAGTTTCACATATCTCTTGGTTACCTTCACTTGCTGAACAATATTATCTATATATCTGAGTCATTCATAAGCTACAGTATACAGTAACCTTGCAAGAGGCCTTTGCTGGCAGCCCAGAGGTACTGTACTTGCATTCAATTAACAAATATACAACAATCTATGACTTTACTGTGAAGATACCTCTAGTATATATTATGAATATAGAGCTATTTCTCTTTGATCTCTGCACTTGTGTAATTATATTTTCTGAGCTTTGTTCTTGTTGCATTCTTAAGCATGCACGCTCCTTTCACTGTCTAGATCAGTGCTTTTCAAAGTGTGGGTTGAGACCCCCAAAGGGGTTGCAGGATGTTTTTTTGGGGGTTGCGAGATGATTTAAAAATGTAGTTTTATAAAACAATAATGTTTTTCTCTTGTGTTATTAACATTTATTATTAGGTTATTAATATACTGCACATTATTATGCTATATTTTGCTATTCAAAAGGAGAAGAAGTTTCTCCTAGATTGTGTTTCATTGGTTAGCAAACTATAAAACTGAAGTTACGAAAGTGACTATGGTTCTGTGAATTCCTGGAGGACTGCCAGTGCAGTCCACAAAGTGGATATTTCGAGCATTGCTAACAACAAAGTCACCTGTGTCAACGTAGGTGTCAGGGCCACGCCCCCAGTATAGAAACCAACTGACAGCCTATGACCTGCCTCACAGAATCTTCTCGCCTGAAGATTCAGAGTGACCGGGATCACTAGCAGTCCAGTCCAGAAATGCACAGAACCATTGTTCCCTTCGTCAATTCCGTTCTGTTCTATTCCTTAGTGAGTGCCAGTGCAGTCCACAAAGTGGAGGACCAATACCAGCAGGGTCACGAGAAACAAACGCTCACCTACTGGCCAGGTGTTGTAGCCACAGGAAGGATGGCTGATGCCAGCCTCCCCCCAGAGGCAACGTTCAGCCTGTAGAAAGGTGCACGGAGCATGGGGGGGTGGAGATTTGCACGGCGGGGAACGCTGTACAAATCCCCATCAGGGAGACCCCCCCTCAATTCCGCCCAGCATTCGGGGGCACCATTCTACCTGACTAAATGTAGGCCCTCTCTATGGCCTCGACCACTCAATGAGACAGAGCCTCAGCTTCGATGGCGCCTGGTCCCTAAATTTGCCCGCAAAGCAAACAAACAGCTGGTCAGAGCCCCAGATGAGACCTCCGTGGCCCTGACATAATGCCTCAGTGCCCTCACTGGGCACAACGGGTTCGCCCTCTCCTCCTCCACAGAGGCAAATGGTGGTTGACATATACCGATGACAGAACCGTTGGCAAGAACAACACGTTGGGCTGCAGCGACACCCCGGAGCCATCGGCCTTCCACTGAAGGCAGAGTGGGCTTACGGATCAGGCATTGATTTGGCTCACTCTTGTCAAATGCCCATTGTCAAGAGGAGTGCCAGCTTTCAAGACAACCATTATGGTCAGCCGTGCCATGGGCTCAAAGGCAGGCCCGCCAAGGGCCTGTAGGACTAACAGTAGGTCCCAGGTTGGTGCCCACATTTCCCTGCGGGGGACAGAGCCTCCTTCCACCCCCCCCAGACTCTGGCTTACCAGATGATGGCGCCCTTGTGGCCTTCCCTCAACCTGGAGGTGGCGTGAAGATATAGCGGCCACGTGGACCTTCACCATTGCGGCTGCACAGCCTACCTTCAAGAGAAACTCTAGCACCAAAGGCAATGGGGTGGAAGCTGGCTCCTGGCTCCTGGCCCCTAGACCCTGACCCACACCAGGATGTGAACATGGCCCAGCAGTTGCCGTAGACTGCCCGTGTCAACGAAGGTCTGGCGTTCCGGATTGTTTCCAGAACCGTGAACACCAGCTCATCTTCCACTGGATCCACACAGTGTTGGCCTGACAGCAGAGTGGGAAGCCTTGCTTTTGATAACAGTGTCTTGTGAGGATTGTGCCAACAATGTACTGTAAGTGAGTGCGGCATTAAGACCAAGGGGACTGATGAAACAGAGCCCATGCCTTGTGTTGCAGTCCCAAACACAACCATGTGTTTAACAAGTAAAGCCCCATGGAGGTTGTCACTCAAACTTTGAGTGAAGGCAAACATCATCACTATGTACATCATACCCACATCATTCCAGGAGCTGTTTATAAGCTGTTTCCATTCATGTCATCTTTAGTGGGATGGTGTTATATATAATAGCTGCTTATATCCTTTCTATTCCTGGATAACAGCTTCCCATCCCCGTGTCTTTCACTTTCTTTCATCCGCCAGCTAGCTAACAGCGGTCACTACCTTCTGTGGTTCCATAAAATAGAGACGCTGTCTACAGTGGCAGGCTGCCATGGTACTATGTTGCCCCCTCCTGGTAGACAGAGGTGATAATCTACCATACCATTTTGCAGAATCTAAAGCTGACCATTTTTTATGATATGTTCTGGCAGTGCAAGTTTATTAATGTTGATCTGTGATTCCTAATTTACATAGACTATGTGGGGCTATAAGAAATGACAGTTGAAAACATGGCTAGAATACTTCAACAGCAGAAATCCAATCCAATACCAATCAATTCCAAATACCTGAGACAGAGGGGCAGTGTTCCCCAAGAGCACATTGTGGAAAGAATGTCTTATATAACACAATTATCTTTATTAATACACAGTTATCAAATACTCACACACCTGCCATTGGTTTGGAATTTCAGTGTACATTGTACTGAAACATAATCATCTATTGAAATGAACTTCATTTATAGCTCAGATGACAGCCGAACTGTAAGCAGTTGTGTCTGTATTGGATATGGCAGGATGAATAAATAGCTGTCATGTATGTGTTTGTGTCTTGTCTTGTAGAGACTAATGATGGCGAGGGAGGCTAAGAGCAGAGCTGCTCTCCACCAGATGGTGGCTAATGTGGTTAGCTTTAGCTGCCCACTATACTCAGTCTAATTAAACAGAGGAGATTACATTAGCACTCGCTCCTACTCAATCTGCTAGTCCACTGAACATAGCCAAGGATAAGGCATGATTGTCAAAAAGGATATGAATCATTTTGTTTGTTTATGTATCTTCAGGGTTATAATATATATATATATAATTTTTACAAATACATATATTTATATTTGAGTAAAAGAGACTCTTGAGTAAAAGAGAATATTAAGTGTAACCCATCTCTGTGCTGTTGCTATGCTTTTAACAAATCAAGTGTTGTGAGTTAACCTACATTAGGCCTACGTGACTATAGGTTTAAATAATGAATAGTATCATAGCACAACCATTGTGCTTTCATTGAACATCAAAGACATGACCGCCTGACAAGATATCACCGCAGTACAAATTATTAATGGTTTTTTTATGCTATAGAAAAGTAACTGTTCAACAGGAATCAAGCCGTTAGAAGATACTGACCTAAATAGCACAGTAGCTATAACATCCCTCCCTTGGCAATGTTTCAAGACAGTGCCATTGCCCTTGTCAGTCTGTGTTCACACGGAAGAGCCGGTGTACGTTGTCGAGCCTGGCCAGATGTTCTGTGACATACACAGCTTATTTTATTGTGAATCCACCCTGACACAACGGTGTATCTGGATGAGTAACCCGACAAACCCCACCATACTGCCAAAGTTGAGTACAAGTACAGAGTACAGATGCAAACACACTAAATAAATAGAAATATTTTGTGACCTAGGTAAATGTTTCATGTAAAATGTGTAACAAGATTTGACCATTTGGCTTAAGGGCTATTGGAAAAAGGTGCTATCAGACAGAATGCATAAAATAGTAAATTGTTTTATTATTTTTTTCACCATGCCACAGAACACTGACGCATACAGAGTTGTGCCTGAATCCACACTGAGAGAACACTTTCACACACTGTGTCACAAAGCTGTAATGAACAGGGATTTTACTGCACACATGGCAAGAAGAACAACCCTGATTGGATACCAGCTCAAGCCTTGATCTGGTCCTGAGGTAGACAGACATCGACATAATCTAAACAATGCTAATCACATCCTTTTTGGAACACACCAAATAAAAGGACATCTGCAATATCACAATAATATCAAAGAAACCCTTTTTTTCAAACAAAAGTGCTCTACATCATTTGGTCCACCGAGGATATCTGTTAGTGCATGTTCATGTAGAATAGATACAGTGAGTGTGTTTGCATGGCACCGAGTGGTGTTGGCGATTTTAAAACGCATCGGCGATGCCCATGGATACTGAGATTTTCTATACATTTTTTTCGTCTTCTTCTTCTCAGTCCATTGTCCCTTTGAAGGGAACATTTTGAGAGAACCTTTACATCAAAATTGCTCCAAAACTTGCATCAGAGTATCAGTCACCATCACAGTATGTTGCTTCCAGTTGCAATGTTCACACAAGTGGATCTACATGGCAGTCTATCTTTAATTAACATTAAACAAACACCCAAAAACAGCTACCAATAGCACAAACCCACATACTCAAGCACATCAATGCTCTATTTATAAAAGAGGCACGAGGGAGGGATCTTAATCAAATCAGAGACTTATAAAACACACACATTAAGATGAAGATGTAAACAAATAGCAAATTACTGTAATACAAAAATACAACATATTTCAATCTATAAGGCCCATGTTAGGCTTACATAAAGGAATAATATAACAGGTTTAACATTACAGCTACACTACGACGGACAAAAACCTGCCTATAGTGATTCAACATCAGAATATTCTTTTCATGTTTTGTAAAAAAAAAAAAAGCTTCTTTTTGTGTTTTCATTTATTTTATCTCTTAGAAAATCCTGATTCTATGATTTATAAGACAGCTAGCTATACTTAAAAAACAACAGATAAAAGCCTTTTTGAGCTCTTTAAATTTTTTACACACTATAGCAACCATTTAGATTCATGTGGATGTGTGTTAGAAAATAAAAAAAACTATTGTTTGAACAAGGGAAATTTGCAGTGAGCCCAAAATGAAAGGTGTAAAATGCCGAGGTAGCGCTAGCTCTACTAGTAGTTCTACCTAAGAGACCGATACGGGGCGAAGACATTCAACACATATTGTATTTGGTAACTCAAAGTATAAATAGCAAAAACCCATTACATTGCAAGAGAAATTCGATTTTGTTTGAGCCTGCTATCTTGAAACAATATAGCCACTGCAAAAAATGAGTCAATCAAAAAAAATCAAAGCACGAGGTCCAAACATGGCAGCCATTCAAGTAAAACATGCAGGCAAAAAAAAATTCAAATAAACTTAACGGCAGCAAAACCGACAAGTCACAGAAAATTAGAAGAACCAATCATGTCTGGGTGGGTTATTTTTAGCTTCTCTCCTTCACAGACAGGATGATTCCAATTGTTTGATAGCGAAGACATCTCGGAGAAAGCTACTGCGGAACTGTTAACATCTAGGTCATTGGTTGTGACCATTGTGGCATGGAGGAGCCATTGAACATACAGCATGTGCATTTGTCTTTATACTGTATATGTTATTGTGTTTGTGTCTGTGTGTGTTTGTGTGTGTGTGTTTTCAATGTATTCGTGTACCGTATGTGTGCGCTTACCCACCTGTGTGTGTGTGTTCGCTATACACCTGTGTCAGAGTGTTTGTAGAGTCTAAGTCCCGCTCAGACATAGCAGATGTACAGGTAAGTCTTTTCAATTCTCCAGTCGGGGGGAACCTCTTCCGGTTTGTGGCCCTTCATGTGCTTCTGCATTGCAGCCAGGCTGGGACAGAAGTCCTGGCATATGGTGCACTGGTACGGAGAGGCTCCATTGTGAGTGCGCAGGTGCTTTATCATAGCTGAGTAATCTCTGGATCGTTGGTGACACAGTTTACACTCGAACGGCTTCTCACCTGCAGTAAATAGAAATATATTGGACCCAATGAGAAATACTGTTAAGACAGGGATTCACAGCCTTTTTTGAAACATGACCCAAGTTGTTCATAGCTCGCGACACACAGGTTTGTGCGTGCGCAAGGGAGGTCATTGGCTATGAACTCACCAGTTACAATTACAATTAGGTCATTTAGCAGACGCTTTTACCCAAAGCGACTTACAATTACATGGAGCTATTACATGGAGCAAGATATAAACATGAAAAATAACTAAAAAGAAAACGCCATTGAAAAATGCCTGTATGTGCATTTACGCTCCTCGATGAAGTTAAAATGCCCGCCAGAAAACCACAGTTCTACCCCAGCTCACTGTTTGTTTGTCCACAATTGTGGGCGGCTGTGGGAGACTTACAGTGAGTACAATTACAGTTATACAGTACGAGAACAGATAAGGCTTAAACATCTTGCTTACAGGTAGACCAGGCATTTTGGGGATCTTTTGGTTGGGAGTCCCACACCATAACCTCTCGCCTCTCGCCTGTCCTGATAACTTGATTTTGTTCCCAAATGATCTCGTGCTCTAATAAGCTGGTAGAATGTGCTGTTTGGTGGGAGCTCTGACCTGTGTGTACGCGGTAGTGTGTCTCTAGCTGGTGCTTCAGGCTGAACCGCTTGCCACAGCCGTTGCACTCGTAGGGCTTCTCCCCTGTATGGATGCGCTTGTGACCTCTTAACGTGCCGTCATCTCTGAAGCAGCTCCCACAGAACTCGCATTCATAGGGGTGGTCACCTGGAGACAAAGACACATCACCACATGAACACGCAACCGTTACAGACAGCGCCTTTGTTGGAGGCCTACAGTACAACTGCGTGAAAGGGTAACTCTATTGGTATTGTACATACAGTTGCGAGTCAAATCTCCTAATAGTAGCGGAGCCTTTTCTGTACACGCATAGCGGCGCGGGTGCTAATGTGCGCTTGGACGTCGCTAATGTTGTGACACGAGAACACTCCTCCTGGCTGTCGGCTAATAGCTAATGAAAGTCTTCCATGTGGGCATGTGCATGGCTCTGCTCTCTATACTGTAGTTAATCTATTTCTCTCCCAGGCTGAGAGTTTGACTCATCTCCAGTGACCTATGTGCCTCATTATCTCAGTGTCCACAGCAACAGGCAAGTCAGAGGATACACTGCGCTCCTCATTACAAGGCTGACTCTCCCTGATCCCCCCCACCCCACTGTGGAGCAGATGACATTTACAAAATGTTACTTTCAAGCAGAATGCCATACAAACAAGATACGTGGCTATGGCCAAAACTCCCTTCACTTCTGTCTCTTCACATCAATTATGTATTTCTCCTGTCTAGACATGGAGCCATCCTGACAGTTGAGAGTGTTATTTAAGGTAAAGGAAGAAAGGGGGACATCTTTTCAGTAAATATCTCTCCGTCTCCTGCGGCAATAAGACTCATCCTCGGCAGAACACACAAGACAAGTCATTTCCATTTGCTTTTCCTTCAATATTTATTTGGGTTTCCTCTATCATTTTGGGTGAACCACAGTAAAACTGACAGCCGTGAATTGCAGAAGCCCGAAGGCTGTCTAAGAACCCAAAATATAAACAGGATGAAATTGCTCAAAATATGTACCGGGCATAACGGTACAGTGCTGTCATCAAAGAGGTGAGTCATCTTATAAAGAAAGAAAATTGTGCAGGGAAATGGACATGCCAATTGGCTTGGGACTTTTGGGAAAACCGAATATCCATTTGCCTTTATTGTATATGCACATGTACTGTATAAACACATGAATACAATTCAGATTTTGATTCTGGGTCAAATAATTCCATTTTCTTTCTAATTCTAATTCTGACTCTGACCCTGATTCTTATTTCAGATCTAATTTTGATTCAGACTTATTTTGATTCATATTCTTTACCTGCTTCTAATTTAAATTGTCATTCTGATTTGAGGCTCTTACCCGTATGGGAGCGCAAGTGTCTCTTGAGGGTTGTGTGGCTGGGGAAAGGGCGCTCACAGTGGCTGCAGATGTAGCTGTGCATGCCCGCATGGACCTCCATGTGCTGCTGCAGGGCCTTGTGGGTCTGGAAGCGCTTGGCACACAGCAGACAGAACACCGCCATGTCGGTCCCTGGAGAAGGTACAAGACACAGACAGTTATTTCAGTACCATACACAGACAGGGCCTTAAGTGTGGAAACTGGGTCACTTCAACTTTGTGTGAGTCCTCTGAGGGAAAAAAAAAGGTTCTTTCAAAGAGCAAGGGCCTCTACCAAAACTAGCTCTCCTAAAAAAGCCCTCCGGCACTTCCAGCTGGAGCCTTTATGCGCTCTGTTTTTAAACCCTGAAAGTCATTGTTTTCTTCAGGAATTGTAAACACAATACGCCGCATGCCAATCACACAATCATCGTCTTCTTCCCGGTGTGTTGGATGTGTAATTATTGCCCTCATACGCCCATCAGGAGTCAGCTCCATCCTGTGAAGGCTTCTGTCTCTCTGCTCGGAAGAGCGGGCTGACGCTAGCACCACCCTAAATGATGCCTACACTACGTGCACCGTGCAGAATGTTAAGTAGCGATATCAAGCCATTAAAGGCAGGGCTGCGGTGGAAAAAAGAAAAAACACAATCCAGTTTAATCCTGTGTGTGACCTGGCATCACTTTGGGGGCTGCTTTCCTGTTGCACCGAGTATGGAGAGGAATACAGATGACATGGAAAGGGTAGTTTAAGTCAGAACGGCTCGAGGAAGAAGATCTACTGGCTGTCATGCAGCCGCTGCTTGATCTGCGGGGTGCGTCCCTCACATGCGTATGCAAATTCATATAGAACAGTGAGAGATCGCTTCATCAATTGTATTGCTAATAATGCGCATGTCCTGGAGAGGGAAGCCTTAATGGCAGATTATGAGGTGCTTATTTCTCTGTCTGCTCAGGTTGTGGATCATTTACAATGCTCGCAATGGTCCCATTGCTCCAGACTCAGATTCAATCAGACATCTCCAGCAAAGGATCATTAGTAAACACAGGGCTGTGCCAGCACTTCATTGGAATTCAAGTGGGGTGGCTGTGTCGCATTTAAAATGCAGTCTGATGAGGTCCACTAAATCAAATCATTTGTTACTGTTATTGAAGTGCCTTGAGGCAACTGGCAATTAAATTGGAATTAGTGCAGGGAAAGGGATACAGCACACTCATACTAAGAAGGAAGAGCGCCAGACACTTGCTTTATAGGTTCAATCACGTTAACAGACGAACGTGTTCAAAGTAGAAAAGGGATAAACAAAAGGATAGGGATAAATCAGAAGTGTTGGCTGTGTGCTGTTTTCTAATCTACATGTCACAGTTCTCTCAGTCAAACCGCGACACTTTCGTTTGCAGGCATAAACCCACAAATATTCCACTTTGGAGACTTATTCCGGGGATGTGCATGTGTATTTGAAACTAATTTGAATCAATTCGCCGCGCTTCCTATGTGGAAGGTCTCAAAAAGATGCCAACAAAACATGAAGCTGACAGAACCAATCATTCGTAATGATTAACAGAGAAAAGGGACAGGATCAAAGACATTCCCCAGTTTTAACAATCCCGCGTGGAGGCGATCCGGTGGAATGAACCCAGGCTTTAGCCTGTGGTCATTTACACAAAGGACAAACAATAAGGTTCAGGCTCTCATTGACCAAGCCCATTAGTCATAGGCTCCTCGTGAAACTCCTACAATCCCAGTCTTCATACTGCTGTCTAATGACCAGGGCCCTTTCTAACCCACAGATCACAATATTTTAGTAGGAGACAAAAGACCCCAACCCCCCCCATCAAACGCCTCAGTTTCCTCCCCCTTCCACGCTGACCAGACTGTCTATCCTGCTGTAATTTCTCTTACAGCAGGTTACACATAACCAGCGTCAGCGCACACTGTTGTGGATAATGAGCTGTCTAAGAATGGCTAAAGACTGGTTTCTTAGTGCAACCTGTCATGAAAGGCTTTGATCCATTTTAAAGAGCTGAGAGTTTTCAGTGTCATTATTTTCAGAAACCAGCAGGGGGAGTGCTTTGTGCTTCCAAATATCAAGGCCAGACCTTTTTTTTATCCAGTCTGTGGACCAGACTACTAAACCAAAGATCTGAGCCCTCAACCAACTGCATTCACAACCATTTTTTAAAAATTATTTTCCCTTCACAGCTTAGTTATTATAGCTATATATTTGTGTCATTTTGCAGCCTGCACTTTGCATTGCACCAACCGAAAACTATTTTGTAGCAGAAAATCTTTCTACTCCTTGACACGCTTAGACACTGATATGTTCTCATCCTGTTATGATTATTAAAACACCCAGGAAGAAATGTGACAAATATCCTGTCACAGCAGTCTTGACACGCATCAGTGACAACAATCCCAGCAGTATAGTCTCTATTTATGCCTCTCAACTAAACCAAAAATAACGATCACCGATGTTGTGGAATGTGAACGAAAAAGCTTTTGAGACTAAGAAGCATTTGAATGTGTTGACGGTGACATTCCGTTTGTGAGGCAGATAACTACCTGCTCCAACGCACCCTGTTAACTTCGCAAACAAAAAGGATTTGCTGTTGTTGGGCTTTCCAGTAGGCTTTAGTGCTGAGCCCACAGTAGTTTGCCTGTGAGAGAGTAGGGTCCTAAAGTTGGCTTGTCACTGCCCCCTGCTTTCTCACCCTTAACCGGACAATGGGCATGGGATTTGGTCTTAAGGCACAGGATGACCCCCTGACCCTTGGCCCTCAATGGGGTAAATACCATGTAATCAATGGTATTCCTCAAAGGCTGGAGAGCTGCATGGGTATTGTATCCAGGGAGAGAGGGTCTTTTGGATCATTCAGTGGGAAAAAAATAGTTTGGGTTTAGGGGCTACCGCTTTCTGCATATGCAGGGAATACAAACATTTACAGCAGCTGCCTTTCAGGGCTGCTAATGTCATACACAGGCGTGTGTACAATTACTAAATCAACATTGTTTGAGCCGTTTGTTTTATTTCGGCATATATTTATTATTGAGGGTATATAGTCGTGACGTTAAACACGGTTTGTCTTTATACATCTGTCACTCATTCGGTTGAACTGAGGTGGGAGCGCGCCAGGCTCTCACGCTGCCTAACAGACAAAACCATGTGTCTAGGCAACCAGATAGGATCATGGTCCTTCATGGGGTGAAGTGTTCAAGCTAATCCCTTCATTCACAAATAAGCGCAGCCTGTTTCTTTTCAAAAGGCAAACAAAAGTTTTCCCACCCTGAGAATCTGGGAGTAAACCCACTGCAAATTGAACAAGAGATTGCATTTAATGATGAATGCAATCTTTATATATTCTAATGTGTGCCTGCCTTATTCACTATTATTTAGTTTAGCATTAGTGACCATTGCCCCCCTACTACATCAGTCACAATGTCTATTCCAGAATAGTACTCTTTACTGTACTTTACTGTAATCTGCAGAATTGAGCAAAAACAAAATAACATCTAATCTAATGTAATTGTCTTTTTAACAAACAACTTAATACTTATGTATTGCATGTAATCATTTGTGCTAATTATCAGTTATTTCTGCCAGTAAAATATGAACTACAGTACAGTTTCAAGTTAACAATATCCAACAAAATATCCCTCTATCAAAAGCCTAACGAAGTAAGGGTGATGAATTGACTATGCAGAAACATAAGGTACCTGAAGTAATTCATTTAAAATCAGCTCATAGTGTCGTATTCTGACTGTCTGCTATGTCATTTGACCCAGTTAAACATCCACGGCTACGCAGGCTAACATTATGTGCTAGACCTCATATGACCCAGCGCGTTCATGTTATGTTGTCATTCAAACATTCCCCAGTAGCCGTGGTGTTACAGGCTCTGGGACTCTACAGCCACGCACACACATACACACACACACACACACTACAGTACCTTAAATGACCCAAGGCATTCGTCAGTGGACTGGTAATCTACCAGAGTGAGGAACAACTAACTTAATAATTAATGCAACAAGAGATACGTTGCTCGTGTTTAACCACCATTCCATGGTCCAGCTCATTGAGGTTTCATGCTGTTCCCTACATCGCTACTGCCTTGATTCCCAGCATGTTTAACATATTTTCCCTATATATTGTAGTGCACTTTACATCAAATTACAGAGGCCTGTGTCTTTTACGCTACCACCACTGGGGGCCAGCACTATATGCAGAGCATATTTCTGTTCATTTTCCAGTCTGTGTAAATGATAAGTAGGTGTTAACAGTAGGGGCCAGTATAATGACCACGGAGCTAAGAGGTCCACACTAAAAGGCCTGGATTATAAAGCCAGCCAAGTCTGAATGAACCACACAACGGTTTAATTAGAGCTGGGAAAGAAAATGATAATATTCATTTGTTGAAACAGTCTTTATGTGTGGAATGAGTACAGCTGCTCTCGGTACATAAAGCCATTGGACTATTATAGCCTATGCCTCGCAGGCAAGGTGGGAAAATGGTTTGCCAGCGTGTCAGTTAGTTTGTATACACTAAATAGTATAGTTGGGTTACGTTTTTAAGTAAGCGGAGTTCTCCTTATTGAACAAATCACGTTGTTGTTGGAGCAAAGCTTTTATTTTGGGCACTGACAAGTAGGTCAGAAGAGACTATGACGCTGCTGTAGTGAAGTCGAGTAAACAGACGCACATGATGTTGTTTTCCTCTGAGCGCTGGCATCCAATACCACCAGCGATCCACTTGGCCTCAGGAAGCCCCCAACAGCGACAACCCCACCCCCCATCCATCCCTTCCCGTAGTCCGGCCCCATCCCTCAGAGATCCCCCTTCCCCCGTTGACTGCAAACCTGGACAAACCACGGCCGTTCACCTCTGACATTATTAAAATGACCAATGAGACTTTCCCTGTAAACCAAATAGCTTAAGAGAAGTCTCTCCAAAGGGTTATTTTCCCTCCAGAGGAGATGGACCAGAACACCGCAGCTGCTGAGGCCTGACAAGTGTTAATCTGCCAAGAGGAAAATCATTTGGTTCGCTGCTTATGCCCCATAGTGATACAAAGCCATTGTCTCACCATCGTGTCGATAAGGATTATAAGATACGTACCAGCCCGAGCGCTCGTCAATCGCTGACCACTGATTTTAAATGTCAAATTTTCCGGCACCATAAATATAATGGTTTTACACTTTCTTGACTTTCACATTAGACATATTGTCATGGCCTTTCTAGTGTTGAATTCCTATGTTTTCACGGAACTGTCTAAATACAGTAAGCAGCAGTAAAAAAAGGGTCATGCGTCACACCAGCCCGAGCTGAGATCATGACAAAATGGGAGAGTAATGCCCTCCTGTACCCTGCACTGGATATATTGCCAAGCTGAAACTGAGCCCTGGATGTTTACAACTTGGGGAGATGAGGGTAGAAACTTCTGGGCATCGCTAACACCCCTCCATGTCCACCGCCATTAACTTTTCATGCTGTGTGTGCCACCTGGTAGTTACAGTTACATGGCAGTGCCTTAAGAGGGTTATCACCTTTCTCTGACAGTTGGAGAAAAGGTGTGGATATGGACACTGTCAGGTATATGGACGGTTGACGTCAAGATTAAAGGCCTCTCGGTTTGACTGAATCAGAGGTGTCAAGCGCTGGTTGTGGTGTAGCTTCTGGAATTTTGGAAAGCGATTACTTGATTTTTTTCATTCCATGGTTATCATGACATTGTTTTAACACAGCTTAGTAATATTGTATGGAGTGATTGCAGAATAAAAACAAAAGGTAAAAAGTTATTATTTGATAGCGCACTAAACGTGAGTTTAAGAATAATTACCAATACTATTTAATGTAAATATTTTACTATTACTACTACTATTTAGCCATTCTAAGCCCCTCAGGTGACTTTAATGGCAATCGACCAAACAGCTCCTGGATTCAGACGAGGCTTCAACATGTGCAACTCATAGCTACGTATCTACAAGATTCTGACTTGCTTTCAAACATGGATGCCTATAGGAAATACTGCTTTATATTACTTATTGCTAAAAATCAAAAATTATGCAAACTGTATATGGAGAGATCAAATGATCGTGTTGAAAAGTAAACAAAACAACGAGAATGCTATTCTCTCCGCCATGTTTTTGTGGCTACGACATCGTTCTTGCTCAGGTCGGGGAAATTGGAGCTCTGAAATGATACTCACATTTCTGGCCTCAATGTATTTCACAACTTCGTGGTCTTTTTATTTATTTATTTTTTTTTAAAGGTTTCAGGTTGTCTGGAATGCCACAAAATGATCTCTACATCTTCAGCAGAGTGCTACGACTCTAATACGTCTAATGCAAGGGAAGGATGTAAGGTTCTGTGGTAAATATTTCCTTTGCCACTCCTATACAAGACATCGGTGCGGCGGATCTGTGACACTGTAACAGCCTTGTAGCAAAGCCAAGCCTCGTGGCTGCATGCGGAAGGGTGGCATGCCGCCGCATGCCAAAAGATATTAGTGGGTGACACCCGAGACGGCCTCCCACCTCACTGTTGCTAAATTATAGAGTATCATGACAGGGACAGTTTAACCTAGCCAGCATGACAAGCAAGTTTACATCCATGAGCAAGTCACGGATCTCAGCTCAGCTCAAACGTTACATATGTTGTTATGGTGTATTTGGCCAGAAAGCTTCGGCCAGCGGTTTTCAATTTGAACAAATAGGGTAGTCTAGTTGTTAGGGTGGTCGGCTTCTAACCGAAAGGTCATGCGAACATGCCTGACCTACCGAACATGCCTGACCAACCTTTACGAATCGTTGAGCAAGATGTCTACCCCCTACCTGCTTCTTATACTGTAACTGTACTCACTATTCAGTTTGGATACAAGCATCTGCTAAATAACCTAATTGTGAAAATGGACTTTTATGAGCTATAAGTGTGCATGAAAAAACTAACAATGTGGTCAAACTGGTCATCATTAACATAATGCTTTATGTTTCATTGCTTCTCTAATGTTAACCATGATACGTGTGTTCTTGCAAGGGG
The DNA here is from genome assembly GCA_025447815.1 of Percopsis transmontana. Classification (NCBI taxonomy): domain Eukaryota; kingdom Metazoa; phylum Chordata; class Actinopteri; order Percopsiformes; family Percopsidae; genus Percopsis; species Percopsis transmontana. The sequence continues at coordinate 1,970,963 of JAOEHI010000005.1, forward strand.
ATGGCATGATGTGTTTTTTTTACACTACCTGTATGTGTTTGCCTGTGAGTTTCCAAAGCCTCTTCTGAGGAGAATGTGGCTCCACATTGATCACAAACCAGTGCCTCGGCTGGAGCTGTGGGGGGCAGAAAAAGTCCCATTCATTAGTCAAGTATTTATCTTTATTCCAAAATGAATGTAATTGTATCTATTAGTAATTGTATCCAAAAAACACCAAAAAGCAATATTCACGCATTCAAATCGCGGTAAATACGAATAGTGGAACCATAGCGAAGTCATACAAATACATACAAAAACCAATGTGTCCTATTTCAGAGGCCCTGGTACCCTGCGAGCCAGGCGCTTTCAGGTGATACCGAAGAACGACCAAAGGCTGAAGCGCACGCGGCACTGAGGAAACCCACTATAAAAAAACAAAAACAAGAGAGGGCAAACAATAGCAGCAGCATGGCTGCCATGGCTTCAATGAGCCGCGCTGAGGAAATTGTATTTACCCTGCCCTGTTATCAGTCTCTAAACAGTGAGCAGACTGTCTGCCAGAGAGGCCAGAGAGAAGAACTGGGTGTTCTCGCTACAGCAGACACTTCCTGCCTGCGGCATATCTCTTTATCAGGGAAAAAAACAACACTTTAGAGTCAACACAGTGAACCGTCTCGCATACGCTGTAACTACAGTTCCCAGGTCACCTTTGGAATGCTCTTGTCTGTTCTGACGGTGATGGAAAAGAGACAGCACTTAGGCTACAGGAATGGGAAATTGTTGTTTTCGCACCCGCACCTGTGCTAATAGGCTGACAGAGGGAAATGCATGAATACAGGAGTGCGCACATGCATACAGAGATAAACACACACACGGACACACACACACGACAACAGACACACGCACGGACACTCACACGGACACAGATTTAGAGACATACATAAACATAGACACAGTCATACACTCACAAACACACACTCTCATGCCCACACACACACACACACACACACACACAGACACACAGACACACACACACACACTCACACAGCTGTTGGGATGTGGGTTGGCTCTGACTGAGATGTAAATCGGTTGCAGATCCATACTGGCCCAGGGCTCATTCACTGATCTATTTTCTGCTCAGCTGGCTTTAAATGAAGTTAAAATGACTCATTAAAGCGCCCACAAGCCCTGGGAACTGAGAGTGTTGCAGCCTAAATGTGGTCCACTTTCAACTCTTTTACTATACCTCTGTATACAGATGTGGTTCAAATAACCCTCATTCGGTTCAATCCTCAAAAAAACACATTTCTGACAAACAAACCGCTATTGTTCCGAAATAGCGCTCTTGTTTCACAGCTGCGCTGTAGCCCCCCCTGATGTTGCGCGACGCTGTCCGGTGCAGTGTGTTACGTTGTGTTACGTTGTGTGAGATTGTGCGATAGGAGGGCGGCCGAGAACACAGCGTATTGTCTCGCGCAGTCAAAGGCACGGAGTGTGCTCTCATCCATAAACCATCAAACTGTCTCCAGACGCGGCCGCAATCGTCCTCCATCAAAACACTTTGTCTGGCATACCAAAATAAGAGCCGGCATCGAGCTGAATACTAAATCAGCCCATTAGAGCGGCGGAGCGCTCGCTCCTTAGCAACCAGCGGGATCTGAGGCTGCTATAGTGAAATACACAGCAACAAAGAAATCAGATCCACGTATCTGTTATTTTTGTGGAGCATTGCGGCCAGGGGGTCAGGACGACGGCTGTTCTGCGAGCATTCAGATAGAGGTTAGAGGTGACTTGAGATGTCGCTCTGAGTTTGGAGTCAAACGTCAGATTCTTTGGGTTTGCGCAGGAACACAGATGAAGGGTTTGGCGCTTGAAAGGCCAAAGCACGTGTCATTTCAAATTTAGGCATTGTGCATGCAGCGATTAAATGCTCCGGCGACTTGCATGACCTGAATATAAGTGCATTTGTAAATGTAAATGACCTAAAGATAAGGGTCATTCTAGCGTTAAGGCATCCGGCGGGAGGGCTTTTTCTCTTCTTCTAAAGTGTGTCAGTGGCTAGACGTCCCCTTCCACAGCCCTCACAGACCAGTGAGAGACGAACAGGGACAAACCGGCTAGTCTCATATTCCAAACAATTTTTTATTTTTATTTTTTTTATTTCCCCCCTGTTTAAGTTTCATTTTTAGCAGCCGCCACCCTTTCCCCCGCCCTCCCCCCTTTCTCTCTATTTTGGATAAAGTAGCTGGGAGAGCAGTCAGGTCTGATTAAGTCTGCGTTTGGGTACAGTGTGTTCCTGGACACACATCTGCGAGGCGAGCCATCACACACGCTTCGGAACACTGGCAGAACACCCAGGCCTGCCGGCAGCTGATGATGTCATCGCTCAGAAGGGGCAGCGCTGGCGAGGGGCCAGAATCTCGGATAGGGAAAAAAAGAGACAAAATAGAAAAAAAGGGAAAAAAGAGAGGGAACAGAGATTGGCGGAGAGCGAGACACGCACACAGACAAACGGAGAGAGAGAGACGAAAAGAGAGGGGGGGGGGAGAGAGAAACAAACAGAGCTATGTGCGTGCGTGTGTACATACTGTATACCTGAATATGAGAAAGCGTGAAGCGAGTATTCAGGGCGACACAGGCCGCGCTCTGTGCTAGCATGAACAGGTGCGAGTGAAAGGCCACACTATAAACCTTCAATGAGCATACGATAAGAGAGCGGGCGGTTGCAATTACCTGTATGAGACAGCATGTGCATTCTTAGCCTGACATTGTCCTGGAAGTGTTTGCCACAGTATTCACATCCGTGGCCCTTCTCTCCGTTATGCAGCCTCCTATAGAAACACAACACTAATAAGAGACCAATAGGGACACGGCAGAGTAGACTTATGACACTCGAATGTATAACAGTAGTGTTTATGGGCCTTTTTTTAGCAAGGGCATCAGTGTCTACATGGAGAAAAACTAAAACAACATGTCTTAATTCCGGTATGAATCCCCCTGTGAATACGACATCATTAGTGTAAGAGGCCCTTGACATTGTGAATCACAACGCATGAATGCTAAAAGAACACAGACAATAGGATATCTGGCTAATTTCAGAGTGCAGACGTACACATGCCTCCACCCGCCAGCACAGCACATCACAGGGCGCGCGCACGCACGCACGCACACACATACAGTACACGCGCACACCGATGCACAAATAACAACACACATGCTCTTATCCCATAACTGGTATGGAACGGAGGGAGAAAAAAAATGATTCACTGAGTCTTGAGCCTGCAGCAGGGCCCATCATATCATATCACACACTTCCCAGCATGCACGGCTGCATGAAAGGCTGCATGCACACCACTATCCTGATAAACTCTCTAACGGACCAGCAAAGGGCCTTACAGGAGGATAAGAATGCTCTGCAGCGAAATCCAATGCGAAAATGTCCTTTAATGAACGAGTCCCGTTGGCATTTTGAATCAAAACAGTTTGACGGGTGATTTGAGTGACAGCTTTATTGTCTCTCCAGTTAGAAGGCTTTGGACAGCTTAAATAAAAAAAATGGTATGTTAAGTTTAAATGATTTGAGATTTAAAAAAAAACATATCCTCAACAATGTTCACTCAGTATCTTACTGAAATACATACAATACATTATATAATAGTAGTAATAATAATAATATAATAAGAATAATAAGAATCGTAGTAATAAGAATAATATAATAATAATAATAATCATCATCATCATCATCACCATCATCATTATAATCCTAATAATCATACAATTTTAAATAAAATTTACCATGTCATGTCTGTATGGGTGGCGATTTCACATTCTAAACTGTAGTAAAACATGTCAATCTACAGCTTAGCTGGATGCCCAATGACCTGCATAGAGACCTGGAGCAACATCATTCCATCCCTATCTAAAGCCAGTGAGAGGACTCCAACCTCCAGACATCTGCCAGTCTCCATGAATGAGCAATGAGCACCACCAAATATCCCACAGGATGATCTGTTTCATTGGCATTGTTGTTACAAATGCGGACTCGCACAAGACTGAAATGTCAGACACTTGCGTAGGCAGGGAAAGGACAGAAGTAGCATAAATTAGCAATGGGACCTGGAGATTTTTTTTTTTAATAATAATTACTAATGATTCAGGTGCTAGAAAGACATCACATTTAGAAAAAAAAGAACATTGATTGTTTTTTTTACGAATGTCAAACTAACACCAGTGTCAAAGCACCTTCCTGAAATCAATCTAAACAGTCACAAAGCAGAAGCCATCTGCTTTTTAATTTGAGGGTTTTAATGGTTTAGCAAAAAAAATGGCAAAAACAGTTTTTTTTTCTTCTTGTTTTCCTTTTTTGTTTTCTTTATAAAAGAGGGGTTATTTTCCATCTTAAAAAAATCTAATTAAAACTGTAATAACTCTCCTTACGGAGCTCAATGAGTATTAGAGGGTAGCCTTAGGCGCTGCCCACACATTCCAACACTTTAAACAGTTTAGTTCTACATGATGTAACCTAGAAGCTGCCTTATAGGATGGCCGCTAAGCTCGGAACACTTACTGCATAAACTATTGGAACTACTGTCAAGTAAAAATGGAATCGACCTACATTATTTGTTTTCCTGTGCCTTGTTTCTTACATTTTCATTGAACGCCCTCTTCCAACATGTTGATTTTCACATAGAATCCACTAACCACTGTCCCCCATTCAGTTTTAGATGTATAACTCCTAAGTGCAGAGGGACACTCTGGTTGATTCTAGCATAACATACTGGCAACAGGTGTTGTTGTGCCCCCTACCTGTGCTGTTCCATGGCCTGCTTGCTGTGCAGCTGAAGCCCACACTCCCCACAGCACTGCTGGGCCGGAGCCTCGCGCCTCATCCCTGCTGCGAACTGGCCCAGCCTGTTGAGCAGCTCTCTGTGGAGCAAGCCTTGGTGCAGCAGACCGCCGTAGGCCCGCGGATCCAGCGGCACGCCCAGGGACGGGGCCCCGGACACGGGCATGATGCCCTCTCCTGTGTGCTGAGAGGTCATGGAGTACAGGGAAGCCAGGTGTTTCTCAGACACCCCGGGGAAGCAGTCCGGAGAATTCCCCATTTGCCCTCCATCTTCCAGCCCCGAGTGGAGCTCTCGGGCACTGGTGATCACGCTGCCTCTGAGTGGCGTCCCCGGACCGCCCTCGTCTCTGGGCTGGTCTGACGCGCAGCTCCCCTCCCCTCCACTGGAGGAGCCGCCCTCGCAGCCGTTGGCCTCGTCCACCTGCATGCTCTCCGACTTGATGCTCCTGCCCAGGCCCAGGTCCAGGTCCAGGGCCAGGGCCAGGGCTCCTTGCCTGTGTCCCCGGGGCTGCTGACGGCTGAGGCTCTCCAGGGGGCTCTCCAGGGGGCTCTCCAGGGGGCTCTCCAGGGGGCTGTCCGCGGCGGCTCCTGGAGCTCCGTGGGGCTGCAGGCCGGGCGTCCTCCTGTCAGCCACGTGGCACAGCGCCAGGCGATGGAGCGCCGTGGGGGCGGCGCGGTCCCCTCCGCCCTGCGCCGAATGCTTCCTGGACATCAAGACGCTCCTCCAGTGCCGGGCCCGGCCGTGGTCGCCGTGGTCCCCCGCGGCGGCGCCGTGGTTCTTCAGGGCCGCCGCCACCTCGCTCTCCTCGGACTGGATGGTCTCCAGCACCTTCAGGCACTGCTCCTCCAGGTACTCGATCTCCAGGATCTCGGCGGCGTACAGCAGGTCGTCCAGGTCCTCGGCCGCGGCCTGCAGCGAGGCGGTGTAGGCGTACTCCAGGATCTGCTGGAAGGTCTTGGGGGAGAGGAAGTCCAGGGCGTAGCGCAGGCTACTGCGGTGGAACAGGATCTCGAACATCTTGCTGGTGCAGGCCAGGACCGTGCGGTGCGCCGGGAACTCCTGGCCGTCCACGGTGATGATGACGTCGCACAGCGTGCCCGCCAGACGCATCTGGTTGGCCCGCTGCAGCAGTGTGCCGGGGTGGCCCGGGTTGTGGAGCTGAAGCACACCCATGGTTGACAGACCAGAATCCACTGCGACCCTCGCGGAAGCCCACGCATGAGGTGTGGCGCCAACCAGCCTTCAGGTTTCTATAGGTCTGCGTGGAATTTAAATCAAAAGGATTTTTACAAAGGAAACAAACCAACAAAAATCATTAGCATAGAATTTCATTAAAGTGATAAACACGCGTTAATTATAGAACTCACTTTAATGAATTAATGAAGGGCAGTGAAATGATTATTATGTGAACCATTACAATCCTGAGCATTTATATGTATTCATGGCTATTTATAGCCTGAATTATTCAAGTAAAATAAAATAAGAAGCGTAGAGCAACAACTCAGAAGGTGACGTGGGGTTGAGGGCAGTCACGTACTGTAGCAGAAATATCGTCTGCATGCTGAAAGTGGAAAGATGCCATCATGTACTGTAATTCATCACGGTGGCCTCAACAGGTAGCTCTCGATAAAGCTCTTCTATTTTAAGCGTCTTGAGGAACAATTGCCCCTTCATAATGGGCCGCTTAAAAAACAACCAGATATTCCGCACGTCGGAATCAGAATAAGTTAGCAAAACTAGAGCCTAAATATATTGCAGTCTATGATGAAAGCAAACCGTGCCATTCAAACAGGAACCCGCCTCGAAACTGCTCATCTCCACTCAAACATTCAAGTATTGTGGTAAAGGGATAGTTATATATTTTTGGACCACTCATCCACCACCCTCGACTGATGCTGACATGGCTACATCCTTGGTGTTTAACTGTCCGCACCACCAGAGCGCATCAGGTGCAGTCGTCGCACAATCCTCCACCTTTATTCTAACAAAATACTCGCCAATACTTCGACCACGCTTTACAGTCACCACAGCACAGTGTTTATAGCAACATGTTCAGCCCAGGGTGAACACAATATTAAAAAAAAAAGCCAAAAATAGACTTATAGTCTAGACTGAGGCAAGTTTCCAATCCCGGTTCCGTGTTTAAGTTCGCACGTTTTCAACATTTCTGAAATATCCCAATCCCATCCCAAAGATGGCATTAAAATATAATTTAAACGGTCTCAGTCTGTAAAAGTAGTTCATTGGATCAGAATCGCGTTAATAAACATGCAAAGACGGGTAAATCATATTCTGTTCAGACTTGCTCCTACCTCAGAACCTCACGTCCTCCGCCGATCGCGTTATCCTGCCAACATCGTGGTTAGGCATTTCACAGTACGCGCTCCAAACTCATTTCGGCTCCAAGTAAGCAAATCATCACCCGGGCGACGTCACGGCTTTGAGTGAATTGTCCTCTGTTTCTTAGCTCTATCAAGGCTGTGAACAGAGACATCTACAGGGCGTATTAACAACCTGGCCAAAAGGTTATTGCCAATTTGATACCATTGACTGAAATGCCGTCGAAATGCTTTATTGTGTTCGATTTGGATCAATTTATATTTATAAGTGAACCAATGGGAACGTATTGTAAACTGGCCACGAGGAGCAAAGGGCAATGAGATTGAATGCCATGGCAGGTTGTTGTGTAGGCTGCCTGCCTTTGATATTGGCACACTGAGTTTGTTGGACTGTGTTGATTCAAGACACATCATTCTGTTCAGCAGTCCTGTACTGGATCAATGATTACTAAAGAGGACTGACAAAAACACAAACATTCTGTTTTCATAGACTGCTGTTCCGAATAAAGCCAAAAATATAAATATCTCACAGTCTACCCACAAATAGCCTACCATAGCTTACACTGTATTACTAACTTTGCTCTTAAATAAACATGCATAATGTAAGACTTCTATATTTGCTCTTTGCTGTGAGACTATGTAGCCCGCAGACTCTACCCAACCAAGACCTATTTGCTATGTATCCATTCTCTAAATAATCCAAGGAGAGTCCATGACATGGCACAAACATACAAATATATTGGGTATTTCCTGCCACCTAGTGCTGAAAACGTGTTACTGCAGCCATTAACCATAAATAGACAGGATAACCTGGCCCAAACAAACAGAAAGCATGTATTGATATACCACGAGTATGTTACTATACTATAAATGTTTACTGTAGGCCTATTCCTCAGTTGCATGGCATCACTTTCTGTGTATTGGTCTGATTTCTTGTTATTCTGAGCAATGTTTTTATTTCAATTTAATATCATCAGGCCTGTCTCCACCAGCTCCGCTGACACAACTGCAGAGTGTTTTAATGTAGTTTTTACATTTATTTACATTCATTAATGCAGCTGGCCCCGGCCCTCGAGGTGCTTGGTATAGTCTTGGGAATCTTACCCGCCAACCTCAAACTGAACAGTGTGATGCTGGTGGACTTCCATGCCATGGGCCTAAAAGTTAAGGTCATTGACTCTGGGCTGGAGGTCCCCATCACAGAGGGTGTGCAAGCCAGGCACAACCATGCAAGCCATGAGTTACCAGTGAGTTCTACTGATCCATACGTTGTAACATACGCAAGTCTGTTTTGCTTGAGTCTCAAATTAAGTTTAAATGTAGCAAACCATGTTAAGTCAGAACCAAATGTGATATCTAAATGGAGATTTACCATTAACAGTACATATTTAAACAGAGTAGCAGGCGATTATTCGATTCAGAAACCATGTTTTATTTAGTTAATGGGTTAGCACTTAGAGTGTACATACAGTAACAGACATTTTCTGAGTTGGCCCAGTAAAACCAAAACTAGGCTCCCAGAGACAAGAAAGCAAGGTGGTCTGTCTGGGGAGTGGTAGTTGAAAATATCTGTAGAGGTCAAGTAAACCCTGTCTTGTTCAGTGGATACACCATATACGCTTCTTTACTTAATTTGGCTTAACAACTATTACCGCTAAAGCTGCAAGCTAACCTTTTAGAAAAGTGGCCTCTTATGTATCAGGTTGACCACCCTGCTTGCTGCCACTGGTATCCAAAACCTGGTGAGTTCTTTAGTACAAAAGACAAAAAACTTAAAAAAAGGAAATTCAAAAACCACATTACAGAACACCTGAATAACATTGGGGGAGAATAAAGACATTGTGTAAGTATGCCAGAACAAGCCCGAAGGTAACACTCATGAAATTAGTTCATGCCAAGAGACTCATATCTTCACCTTCACTAGCTTGCAATAGATAGTGCTGTGACTGGAGACAGACAGCTTTATACACTACACGTGTTATAATGATCACATTAGTCCATGATTATTATTTTTTATTCTAAAGATACACTATAAAAAGAATAGGCTAAATCTCTCACGACAAAGCTATGTAGATTATTATAGAAACTGATGACAAGACAATCTATTGATACACAGTCACAGTGCACAAGCTTGCAGGCAGAAATAGAAAATATATCTTTGTAGTTTTAAATGTAATGTTTTTGGAAGTGTTTTGCTTTAAAAGCATAAAACATACATCATAAAGCCAGACATCTGGTTTACTTTGATTTGAAGAGAATAAAATAGTGGTCACAGTTAATGTTCAAAACAAAGAGGTGCCATGTATTTAGTCCATATTAAGAAATCTGCTTGGCTTTGCTTTCTTTTCTCAAACCATGTCTGAGAGAAATACCATTTGAGTGTGTTCATTTTCAGTGTGGTAAAGCAGAAAAAGAGAAGCCCCAAAAACAAACACAGGGTCGATAATGTAATCTTAATATAACCAGCACACTGCTGTCCAATGTGTATTTGCAGTATGACGATATATGTAAAAATGAAAACAGAAAAAGCATAATGTTAATGATGATTCCCTTTATAGATAACTGCCCCACAATTAATATGGGAAGAAGCTTGATATCAATTATTCTTCAAGACACTGAAAACTATATATTGTAGTGAAATTCTTACGAGGCACATTTGCCACAGTTAATACTGTTTCACTTTTTTATATAGCATAAACCAATGGTAATAAATCCATACAATTAAGCATATGTGGGATCATTATTAGCATATTTGTAAAAAAAACAAAACAACATCCCAACACCAGATGGAGTGAAACAATGTTATAAAGAAAATGTGACTTGCAGGTCTGACATGCACAAAAATGATAAGAGACTAGCCCTCAAATTATTAGTCAAGATACACTTTTACAATCCAACATGAAAATAGTCAAATATATTTTGTACAGTCTTTTCAACAGGTTTCACAATAATTCAGGGTTTATGTGCAACCACACTTAAAACTTTAAAGTACAATAAAAATTTGAGTCTAACCTCATCTCTTTACCAAGTCATCAATATAACAGACAATAATGTTCTTAATTTCTCTGACTTGATAAATAAAATACCAATAAAAAAATACAAACAATTCTCTTATGAATTCTAAATAAATTAGGATTCCTTGGGTGTAGCCAACAAATCATAGATGAAAACTAAATAATGACAGCACAACTGTACTGTGCTCTCATAAATCTTTGAGTACAAGTGAATATACAGTTAAGGGCACTGGACATGAAATATCCTGTGGTGCTTCCTGCTGTTGCTGCTGCAAACGTTTTGAATAGACTGGGCTTTCCTCGCCCCATCATGCTTTGCTCCCAGGGATATTTGTCTGTATGACATTATTGCGATCTGCAGTAATCGTTGTCAGGGCATTGGTTAGTTCGGCCTCCTCTGCTTTACGTCTCTTGTCCAAGATAATACTCCTGGATGGAGAGGAAATAGACCAAAGTCAGCGAGCTGTTTGTGTCTTTCTCCCCAAAAAACAAAAAACATTCGCTTGACAATGAGTTATCCAATGTTGAACAGTCTTTTATATGTCTTTACACAGACATGTTGAGGGCACAGTGATACCATAATGACATTGATCTGTATCAATTGGATCATGTATATTATCATATCAACAGTGCCCTTTCAACAGAGTACCTCTTGTTCAAGAGACACTATGAAAGGATTATACATGAGCTGTATCTGAATGTGCTATCCCTCCTTATACATCTTAGAGGAGGAAGGATTGCTAGATCGTCTTCCTCCTGAGCTTCAGAGCTTGGGAAATACCACTATCTGGCCTCCCTTTGATCTTTTTTTAGCAAAGCTGTAGAATTAGTGAGGATTGGAGCGAGTCTCTGCAGCATACACTTTGAAATACTGCCCGTTGACAGGAAATAGTGTATCACCCTACTAAGTGACTGCGTGGCAAGTATTGCAAAGAACCACGATGGGGAACTTGTACAACAAGCGTGATAACAGAACCGTCTTACAATCACAGAGCCACAATTTACACTATAACGCTGGCACAGTGGACCAGTACAGTATCTCATCCCGTGTGCTCGATGGCAAGATGCAGTGGTGAATGAATGGGCATACACATTACACATACACACAAACACAGACAGAGATCAACCTCTAGAGGGAGCCATACTCGTCGTTGACAGGAGGAGCAGCCTTAGCCAGAGTGTCGGATGCCTCCAGAGCTGGGCCTGAGGCGGGGAGGCCAGCTCCTTCTCCGCTGGACAGCACAGGGGCAGAGGGTGGGCTGTCCAGGCTAATAAGGTCTGCCGGGGGCTCTATCCCATTGGTCAGCTCTAGCTCTAACTGGGTGGCATAAGGTGTGGGCGGACCGTCGGACAGCAAGTCATATGTGTTGGCTTGCGGTGTAGTGAGCTCGTTCAAGGCAGGTGAGTCAAGGCTAGGTGCACAGAAGGCTGCGGCCGCTGCGGGAACACTTATGGCAGAAGGAATGGGAGTGAGAGTATCTGCGACTACAGAGACACATTGTTCAGCGTTAGAAGCATTATCGACGACTGCAGGGGAGCCAGTGACAGTGGCAGCATTAGGCGCAGGTTTGGGGCTGTCTTTGGCCATACCTGCATCATTCTTAGTGGCCTGATCCATAGGCGCATCGCTGTTAAATGGGCTGAGGCTGGTAGCCTGGGCGTTAATACTGCCATCAGGGTCCGCTTTAGTAGGGGCAGTCTGAGCTGGTGTCTCAGTGTCTAGGGCTACAGGAGCAGGCAGGCTGGGCAGGTGGCTGTCTGGGGGGCGTGGAGCACGTTTCTTAGTGTCCTGATGGGGAGAGGCAGACGTGGTGGATGTAGCGAGTGCAGATACAGGGGGGCTACCTTTAGCAGCAAGGGCAGCAAGTTTAGGAGAGTTTCTGCGCTTTGGGGGAACCGGTGTTGTGGATTTGGGGGTTTTAGTTCGTTCAGGGGTACAAGGAGGAGTGGTCATGTTGTCATCTGCTTTCAAGGCCTCATAACCTCTTTGCTCTACTAAGGGGGCCATTTTAGCCGTCACATCAGCTGTGGAGAGGACCGGGGTAGGGGGGGCTGTGTTTGACTCTGGGGTCGGCGCCGGGGCTGGGACTGGGGTGGGTGAGGGATCATTAGCCGGGGTGGACAGGCTATAAGTGAGGGTCGTGGTCTCGCTACTGGGGCTGTCCTGGGCAGGGTCAAAGGTCGCAGTGGTTGTGTCAGAGTTGGTGGCAACGGAGGAGTGGGGGTCCCGGGTCAAAGCAGCAGTGTAAGCCGCCAGCCTGAGAGAGCAGGGAGAGAGCAGAGACACACACACTAGACACCAGGGTGACCGTGACAGAGGAGGCATGGCCTGGGAAGCATGCAGAGGGTCCAGGTGCGTTTCTAAAAGTTACACAGACACGGACGGAGCAACAAAGCAACTATCAGGCCTAATGGCAAGAAGAAAGAAAGAAAGAAAGAAAGAAACAAACAAACAAACAAAAGGGTTTCATGCGGTGAGTGAACATTACAGGTTACAGCCCAAACACACCGACATGGAGTACACTGAGCTGGGACAACTCATGTGCTAAAAGCACCAGTCCTTCTACTGAAAACTGCAGTACCGTGCATAACACACCGGAAGGGGTTGAACAGTACCAGTGACAATGTCATGACGCCCAACTCATTCTACATGGCTGAGAAGAGAGGACGCCTGCTGGGATCTTTGAAATAATTTGAAACAACTGGAGTTTCAATGTCTTTAACTGGTATTGCTTCAACCTTGATATGAATAGAACATCTCCAAAAGATTGAGGCTAACCACAAACAAATGCAAAAATCCCTAGCAAAGGACAGAAAAACATTTGACCACAACAGAAAATTGGACTCCAATTAAGAATCACCAATGAACTAGTGTATCCCTTTAGTAAATATATTTCAATACAGATCAGTTTGAGTAGGATGAAAGTGATTCTTGGAAAATGGAGTGCAATGTTAAACAGCAAAAAAGCACCTGAAAGGCTGCAAAGACCATGTGTGCCACAGCCCAGCCTTTACTCACTCCGGTTCTGTGAGGGGTGTGGTCTCATTGGGTTCCGTTGGCCCTCCTGCATTGTGATTGGCTGTGCATTCATCCTCTGTCCTCACTTCTACTATTTGCTCTTTCGACTCACAGTTACTGTGGAATACAAATTGTAACTATTTTAAACTCTTTCACATTTCCAGTATGTACAAAATGCAGCAGATATGATACTGTTACATAAAAAACCATGAGAACGCTTACAAGTCTTATGTTTTGAAACACAAGTGTGCATGAAGATGCATGTGGCTGTAGGGGGAGGGACAGAGAACAATAAGAGCCTATGCGGTACGGGGAGGAGTAGAGAGAAGTGCCAGCCACTCAGGTACGCAGGTGTGGGAGAGGCAGGAGCATTCAGAATGCTAAAACCTAAACAACCTTTTTGTCATTCGGTCTGTAACCACAAGTGCAATTCCCGAATGGAGTGTAAATTTGAGGTAAAGGAATTACTATATGTTTCAAGTCACTTCATTAAAGTTGTTTAATACTGTCCACTATAATTATAAAAATAAGTTGATAAAGGAGGCATCATTTCACCACACTGCCATCTGGTGTACGGAAGTGATGCATGAATTACAGTTGTCAGATGCACTCAACCGTTTACTTGGGCAATTTCCACCCGGTTGAGGCTGGGATATTACGGTATGAGTAAGGTGTTAATCTAAGTCAGGCAGACGGGGCCCAGTTGGACCAGGCTTTGCGTGTGATACTCACATAAAGGCAGCCGTGCCCTCCTCCATGTTGTGCCCTTTGGTTCCAGTGCCTGATTTGCCACAGAGGCACATTATGAGGCCACATTTGTTCACAAAATAACAGGTGATATCCACAGCCAGCAGCAGAAGTACAAATATTACAACGATGATCCCAACGATGATGGCCATAGAAATCTCTGTCTCTTCACCAAAATCTGGTGGAGAATAGGTAGATAGGCAAGCAGTAAGATTTTATTGTGCCATGCAGTGTAATAGAAGCAGTCAGGAAGAAATTAATAATGTGGAACAGCTAATGCTACCATCAATGGTTTCATAAAATTAAAAAATAACAACTCACCTTCTATGAACATAAATTGTTGACTGGTGTATTTGGATGGAATGTTCTTTTTCATTTGTTCAATTTTTTGGCTCTTTTTATTTTAAATTAATAAAATACCAATACATGCAAGTATATTAAACCCAATTTATTTTATATTAGACAGAATGACTAGGAAAAAGCCTTAAATATGTTGCAATTCTGGTAGTTATGTGGCAGTATGTCATTTTGTAAACAAAAGGTGTGGGATGATCAATTTATGACCAATACGTAAAAATGAAAACATGTTGATATGTATTAAATAAATGATACATATATAGACATTATCCTATGCAACACAGTCGTTTCATAAAATACATATCAACACCGCCTATGACAGTTCTGTATACAGTTTGCTGTGTTGTAAAAATATTAATATAACACTTGGTACTCTGTTAGGTGTTTCTGTCATTTAGGAGTTAATGTTACAAATCTTTACATACAGTACATCATTTTGTGAGTGAAAAACAACATACAACCTTTATATATACTGACATGTCCAGCACTCAGCACTCAGCGAGCGCTAATTTGTTTTTGTTTTTTTAGTAAACACTCATTTCTCATTTCATTTACACTAGTCTGTGTTTACTGTAAACTGGCAGTCCTTTCTGTTGCCTAGTACTGACTAGCTGTGCTATGCTGAGCAGAGTGGATCTGTAGGAGACAGAGGGCTCCACTGCCTTTGGTTTTGGGACATCGGTCTGGTCTGTTCCACCGCTACAAAGCACCCTTTCCCACCCACTCACAGAGCCGCGTGTGTCTCAAATAGTAAAAAGCATCCAGACAGACAGCCAGGCATGAGAAAACGGAGCTCGCTTCTACAGTAATTAGTGAACTCCCCACAGTCTATGAAAGCAGGAATATCGCGACGAGGGGCAGGAGGAGTGATACCAGAGTGTATGTGAGAGATGCACAGCCCTGAGTGGCTGAGCACAGCACAGGCCCCAAAGCACAGCAATACACAAACAGGTCAGGATGTCCACCACACCAGAGTCCAGAATCAGGCAACAGTACAGGAACAACGTAAGACAAGAAAAATAGAGAAGGGAAAGGGAACAAAGGAGGGGGGGTGGGGGGGGGGGGGGGTGCAAATGAAGGGGAAAAATGTGGGAGAAGAGAAAAGGGTGGGGAGAATGGGAACAAAGGAGGAGACAATAGTGAAAATATGTCAAGTTGAAAAACAAAAAGTGAAAACGAAAGAAGAAAATGATTTTTTCCCCACACTGACTCACAAAATAGGAAGATCAAAATAATCAAAATAATCATAACAACATAACAACGCAAACGCACAAGGAAGGAGGACACTGTTATTGATTCGATGGGGGCCCAACGGCGAGTGAGTGGCAGATGTTTTAGATCGAAGAATGAGTTCGAAAGTAAAAACAGACTGGGAACCGATAGGGGTCTGCATTAATGTTTTAGCAAAGCATTCGATATCAATTTGGTTTTATAGATTTGGTGCAGAGCTGTGTGATTTAGATGCGGTCGTGAGTTTTAGTAGAAACCAAATCTCCATTTGCAGCTAATACCTGAAGCTACGAGTTAATTAGTGATTATCAAGAGCCAATATCAAAACAAACAGGCTGCTTACACACTGACAAAGTATCTGCGCAATCACTGTTATTCAACATTGAACCACGCAGAAAGAAATGCTACAAAAAAGATACAACAAAATCCCTTTAGTCATTGTGGAAGGAGCCTGTCCCAGTTCTGTGTGAGAGCAAACTCAACCTCAATTTAGCACGGGCTGTCACACATAAGTTTAAAGTGAGTAACTTTATCTGGAAAATTATGTTAAGACACTGTAGATTTACTTGGTTGTCATCGGCAGTAGTTCTCAATGTGTGTGTGTGTGTGTGTGTGTGTACTTTTTGGTCCAATGGTGTTTGTGAGAGGTGTTTGTGGAGCACTATATAACCTCTCAGCCCAGCACCTAACTAGGTTTATAATCGTAATTATAACCACTGATTATAAAGAGAACCACTGCACTGTGGAGCAGAAAGTGGGGCCTCCTGCTTTGGTCAAGCGATGAGTTTGCCTCCTTGGTATTTTGTTGGTCTAGCACTGGGCTGGGTGGCCAGAGTGGGGGGAAGGTACCTGGGATGGCAGCCGGTTCTTGGGACGTCCTGAAGGACAACGTTCCCGGTTGGGACTTGCCCTTCTGGTTCTCTGCCACCACATAGATATCGTAGTCAGTGTCCCACTCCAGCCCGTTCAGGGTCACATACTCACTGTTGCTGGGCAGGCGGATCTCTGGCTTCCATTCTGATACCTGCTTCTAAGAGGACAGACAGGAGGTAATGGTGATTAGGTGAACACGTCAATTCATTTAAAATTGTCACTTTACTTTAAAGAGAGAGAGAGAGAATGAAAGAATAGTATTTTTCCAGTGCATCCTGCCTAGTAGGTTGAACAGAAAAAACATGTAAACCCATCCAGGGGTCCACAGACTCCAGTTTAAGAATTGCTGCTTTACGTACTGCATGTGGAAATGGCTTTACAGTGCTTGGCATGAAGCGATGTACTCACTGGTTTGTAGTGGACCAGATAGTGTAAGATGGGTGAGCCTCCGTCATCCTGCTTGATCCAGTGGACTCTGACAGAGTTGCCTTTGGGTTGAGGTGTGCCTTCCAGCTTTGGAGCACTGGGCTTTCCTATAAGCACACAAGGTATGTATGGGTTCACCTTCAGAGACCTAGAAGTCAGGTAACTCTATTGTGAGAACTGCAAAGGTATTTTGGAGGTTCCTCTTGTGACTTATAAATCTTGGTTACGATAATACCTTAGTTAGAACTAGGACTTTCTACATTTGAAACAGGTCCCTCCCTTTGAAGATACTATATCATAGCCTTCTTTGATCTGTAGCCTGGACATACTGTTTCCTAAGCCAGTCTGATAACCAAATGATGCACAGGGCATGCTCATCAGATTCTGCCTGTGAATTACTGTGAATTACTGAGTGACATTCAATCGCCATAAAATGGCGGACTGACATTCACCAGTGTTATACAAGAATTCAGTGATAGAAGCATTTCATTTATTACTGTAAGAGAAATGTTTCTGTGGGACCTCAAAAAACTGATTCTTATCCAATTGATTGCTTTGTTGTGAGTTATTTACAAATGTCCCATAATATCCCTGACAATACAGTATGGGGTCACTAATTTAAAATGAGCTTTAAAGATGCAATACAATTTTTTCCCAGAGTGTATACTGCCATCTAGTGGCATAGATGCAGCATTGCCAATTTTAACTCTGAGGGGGTGGGAATGTAGCTAAAAATGCCTCATTCTGTACATCTCACGTGAGTGTACAAGGTTAACATAATGAATATTAATTTTCATGTATACCAAGACCTAAAACAAAACAAAAAACTTGAGAGTGTGTGAATTGAAGTTAAATTTCATACATGTGACCTTGTAGCATGGACTGGTTTTAGTTTTGTCAGTAAGTTTAGCCTGTAATGCATGAAAGTCAGGCTAAGGTAAAATATGATAAAGCATGAGGTGATGACAAACCTTTGCCTTATAAGAATATTAATATAGGAATATTAAAACAACTGATGGAGAACTGGGGTAAAAACTACTGGAAGTGATGCTATTTTGAGGTAAAGTAGGTAGAGGTTTATTGTGATAATATCGTGAAATCTGAATAGATTCGTATAAATTCTACAGATAACCACTATAACTACTTTTAACTAAACATGGTGACATTACCAATATATTTTTACTATCTTGGTGATGTCAATGATGTACCCTTTTCAAATCACTATAAACAACCCCAACTGAGGACTGCTTAAATGTGTCCTGTTAAGGGAAACCTCTACGTGATTGGTTAGCAGGAATGAAACAGACCTGCAATGAATGTTTGTGTATGATCAATGAGTATTTAGTCTAAAGATGGTCTAGCATTAATATTAGGATTTTCCAGTATACAGTGGTGTTAGATTTCCTCGTTTAAATATCTAGAAAACAGAGTTACCTTCTGCAAAGTGGAGGAGACCATCAGCACCATGCAAGCCAAATAACAGTCACATGAAATGTGTGCATGCGATTGGTTGAAAGAAACATAATATGAAAGATACAATAGACAACAAAACAGAGGGAAAACAAAGTTGAATGACAAACACAAGTTACAGCAGGAAAACTGTCTCACAAAACACACACAAGTCTACACCCTTGTGAACACAACTACTGTACAGAGACAGGTATTCTCTTTAAAGTGTCAGTAAGGGGAAAGCAAAAGAGACCTCTAATAGCTTTATCTGCTAAACTAAGCAGGGATACATTGCCAGACAACTGATTAGTCAATATTGATGGGCTTAATCAATACAGAAGCTCTCTCAATGATGTAAAAATAGCCAGAACCAGAGGTATATAATATATTTAACTCCAAATTGTATGGATATTAGGGTAAAATACATGCAGAGGAAATAGGCATAGATTAATTTACAGTTATAATCAGGCCATTAAATGGTTATTGACCCTTTAAAAGCTAACAATACAGTATGTACACATTTGCTACAGTCAGTGATAGTGATTGAACTAGACTACAGTCGAACAGCTAGTGTAGTGCTAATTAACTTGTCTTTAGTACAAAACAAACCTGTTTCCTCAGTGAAAAAATGAATTATTCCATCTAGGAACGTGAAAGAAAAGATATCGTGTAACATTAGTGTCATCACAAACATTGTGCGAATCTGTGATCTGTTGTGGGAAAGCACTTGCATAGTTAATGAAGACCATTTGTGGCATGATGAAGAGGAAGGGGAGAAAATAAAACATTTTTTTGCCAGTTCACCACCACCCCAATATATCATCAGAGAGAGGGAGAGAGACAGGGAGAGGGAGAGAGAGATTACAAAACAAGGCTGTTATTATAAAGTGATGCAAAGTGATAATTTCCAAAAGACATCCCTTCCAATATCAGTATCACTATATCTTTCATAGGGTAATGGAAAACATGTTGTTATTTTATTTTATTTTAGTCTTTAATGGAATTATTATCTAAATGGCTGGAGCAAATATTGTTTTTCATTCATCCCATTGATTTCATGAATGTAACAAAATGAAAGGTAACACTTGGACTTTTGTTTACTATATTAAACCACATAGCATATTATATTGTGTTGTGTTAAAATTACCATGGGTTTAGTTTTCATTATGGCACACACTTTAATAGTTGCTGTGGTAACATACCGTACTGTATATTCCACTGATCACTGGTAAATAAAACAGGGTCAGCCAGCAAAGGTACATGTACCACGTAAATGGCCTTTACACTATTAAATATCAAAATATTGGATCTCTCCCCCAGTGTTAGGAAATGATGGAGCAGCCTAGGTGCCCCTTATCAAGCATGTCAAGACACTGTCGCGCTATTGCTAAAAAACTAGCCTGTGCTTGCATTAAATACGGATCAAAGAAACTGTTTTTAGTACTGTAAAGTCTCCTCTTTGTTTATATTGGCAGTCTCCCTGATATTGATTAGCAGAAAGCAGAGGTTTCTGCTAAGAGTTTAACTGTTACGAGCTGGCCTAATGGTTATTTCAGACAGTGCTACCTAACTGTCTGCTGCGCGGGGGCAGCAGTCAGGTCCATATAAATAAATATAGTATTTATGTTAAAATAGGATTATTCTTGTTGCCCGAGGACTGAGAGTGTTCTTTATGTGCACGCATACACTTGTAATGGATCTATTAGGATTTCTAATTGGTAAAGGTATTGTAAACAATGAGTAATTCATTTCTTTTTATGTATTATTTTCTGTTTTTTATATCTGTTTTATTGTATAACATGTCTTTAGAAATGTGCTATATATATAAAGTGCCTTGCCTTGCCTATATTATTAAATAGGGTGTCTTAAAAAATTAAATCAAAAATGACGAAAAAACTACAGCAAAATTCTCAAACTTTTAAATCACCTACTTGAGTAAGAATAACCCGATTACATCAATACAAAAAAAAAACAGGAAACGTGTATAAACAAAACATTTAAAAATGTAAAATGAAAGACAAGTGGAAGTTTTCAACACACTGTCCCTCTAAGGAATGACCAAAATTAAAATCCTGGGAATTAATTGTTCATGCACATTCCCAGGCTTGGTCTGCAAGTGGCAATGATTTCACCTCCATTGACATAACCACGAGAGGGTGCTAAAAACTAAGTAATCAGCAAGACATTGAATACGATACAATTTGCCTTTACAGGAACAGCAACAAATTAAACATATTCTTGTGTACTTCTTGTACCATACCTTCGTTATAAAATAATTATTTACATCATTTGACTGATTTAATGATCAAATAGATATTGGTTGTGTAACAGGACACATATTTAACACGGATAATGTTAACCTACACGTGATTAAATGCGTAGAAGGTCTTAAAACACAGACTACTATGGTTAATGCTCGTGTGCATTTTTTAAATTGAAATATCAGAGACCTATGAACACCATTAGAGGCCTGTGAAATGCCTATTGGGATGCTTTTCACAACTCACCATGCTGAGAAACACTGCACTAGACAATTTCCCTCTGATCAATATTGGAATGGACTCACATTTCTGGTGTCGTTAGAAAAGGGTTATAAGAGTGAGGTTCTTGTAATAGGATGGTGTGATGAAGAGAAGAATTTAAGTGTTTATCAGGGAAGAGTGTGTGTGTGTGTTTGTGTCGAGTAGGCAACTTACGGACAGGCTCTGTCTTGAAGAAAACAGAAGGACTGTGTTCACCCTCGCCCTTGCCGTTAATGGCTGACATCTTCACTTCATAGTCGGTCTCTGGCTTCAGGCCTGTGATAGTCAACTCACTGAGGAAACCTGTCATCACAACATAGGAAGTGAAATAGCCACTAAATAATTTGGGCCACTTAGACGAGCGGAAACCATAGAAACACAAGATAATCATCCATCAACAGTCAAATGATCGTCAGCTCATCTCATTGGGACTCAACCATTAAAGTGGTATTGAGATTGTTGCCAGAATCGCTAAACAAATTTTTAAAAATTATTTGCATACCACTTTATATGACTGCTTTAAAAAGCTTTAAATGTTTTTTTATAATATTATACATCGAGCAGTATTGCCTTTGATGGTTAAGATATTTTGATATTCTTCATAACACTTGAAGTGATCACTGGTCCTTATTTGCTCATCTCTTCCAAATGTGGCTATCATTTGTGACTAAACATTTTTACAGCTTTAATTAATGTACTTACAATGAGTACAATTACAAGTATTACAAGGAGCAGATAGGACAGCGGAAATTGCCAGAACCCCTATATTTATATAGAAGTAATTTATATAGAAGTAAGCATATTGTTGTTTACTTTAGTTCTTCAAGTTAAAGACGACAAACACTGCAGACATGTTGTGACAACAGGCTTCATACCTTCCTGAACAGTGTAGATTCTTTGCTCCCAGCTGCCCTTTCCCTGTTTCCTCCACTCAGCCTTGTACCTGAGGACAGGAACACCTCCAGTGGATTCAGGCTCTTCGAAGTGGAGGCGTGCCGAGCTGGAGAAGGGCTCCACTTCACCCATTGATGGAGCTGAAGGAACCTCTAGATAAGGGAGTAAATGAAGCGAAGATAAAAATGTGAAAACTATTATCCCTGGCAGTTAATTTTCTATTAACTCTATCTATAGGAGCATATTCTATTTTTGACGCTCAAGCTTTATTATCAAAGTAGGCTTGCAGTCACTTAATTTACCCCATGTAACAACTGTGTTCACCCACACTGCCTTATTTTTTAAGTTATTTACAGTATATATCACTTTTTTCTTCTTTTACTGGATATTAATATTTGGATGTGAAACATTATGTATGTATGTTTATCCAGAAATAGTATACATTAAATAACCTTTAAAATGGTTCAGGTATATTTTACCAACCCCTTAATCTGTATTCAGATGTCAACCCCCTCAAAATTAATTTTCTAAAATTAGAGTAATTATATTAGATTGCACAAAATGATTAAGAGCTTGCCACAGGCAATGATTATAAGTTGGTTTTAATAAAACATTTATAAAACATTTTATCAAGATTCTAATTCATTTCAGCAAACAATGACTCCTACAAACCATTAATAAAACTGTAAATACTAATTACCAAACTAATGCCTGTAGCAATCTTGCATTATAGGTTGTGATAAATAACAACTGACCAGCCTGAATCAGCAGGAACTCCTTGGACTCTATACCAATTTCATTGGAGGCAGAACAGTTATAGCTTCCAAAGTCATTTTCAGACTCAGGGGTCACCTGCAGGCAACCAGAAACAAATGTATTAGAAAATATCAGTGAGGGTAGAAGTAAAGGGTCCAAAGACGAATAGACCTTTATGTCAAACACGCCAGGTGACCTTTTGCTTTTGTTTGTCCATTAGAGATAGCCTATTTTATTTCGTTGTTCTGAGCGCTTTTGAATTATTCATCAGAGCTTTCCCACAATGGAGCTTGGTGAAAACCCCTCACTCCAAGTCTAGGCTCATGAAATGTTGATGGCCCAAGGAGGGTCTGCATCTGTATCGCGGTGTGAGTGTGTGTGAGTGTGACTGTATTTATATCTATGTGGGTAGACTATATTAATATGGGCATGACTGCACCTCCAAGTAGCTGGCTGAGGGGGATTTGAAGATCTTTATGTTGGTGGTGTTTGTATTAGGAAGCTCCATCCGGTCTGTCAGCCACAGAATAGAAACTTCACTGGGATGTGCCTGGACCTCACAGCTGATGTTAACAGCGTTGCCCTCCCAGCTGTACACTGCTACGGTGCCTTGGATCTTAGGGGAATCTGGGCAAGATAGAGACATCAATACCAAGATAATGATCTGCTTTGAACACCTTTTTACAGCTTAACTCTAGAAAGGCCATGGAAACAACTTAACGTTTTGTTAAAGGGTTAACCTATTCCTTTTTGATGTATGACTTTAAATTTCAAATAACTGGTAGCCAACGAGTGCTTTGGGCTATATAGTAAAGACTAATGTCTGACATATGCCTGACCTGGCTTTTTTTATTTGGGTTTAAAATTAGATTGGACACAAAAAAACGAAAGATAAGAAGCAGACATTCTTACAGCGGACTTCCAGGTAGGCTGTCTGGGCATCTTCTCCAATGGCACTCTGGGCTGTGCAGAGGTACAGACCAGCATCTGTGTACTTGACGTACTTCAGCGTGAGAGACGACACGCGAGCATCGCTCCGCACCACTACGTTTCCATCTGGACTCTGAGTTGGAGAAAGAAATGCACCCGTTTCATTTTTAATATTCGTACCTGAAAAACATATTGCACTATACAGTACATGTACTGTATGTAAGCAGCGTAGTATTTTGCAGATCAAAGCTCAAAGGCCACAGTATACTTCAGACGAACTACATGAAGACGCCAGTATGCTCAATGAGAAGAAAAGACTGTGGAACTGTCTGTAAAATCCAAACAAAGAAGGAACAGTAAATAATAGCATAGGACAATTGTGGCAACACATCATTTTATGCATTACTTAATCATTGTTGTCTTCAGAGTAATTTTTGTGTTCTCATTCACAAATTGTTTAAATCAGAGCTGATACATTTTATTCAGCATGGCTACAGGCGAAACACAAGACTGAGACAAACCAATTGACCAATTGTTTAGTCGTGTAGGGTCAGACGTGACTATGGCACTACGTGACAATTGTACACGGTTTCAAATGTATCTTAAACGGAGCAGTGAAAACGGGCGCTGTCTTGTTGATTGGTTGGTTGGTTTAGCTGCCTTTCCGACAGGATCCGCAGGTCAACTTCGTCCTGTCCATACAAACTATATAACATTCTTGTAAAGTACATGGGCCAGTACTAATGTGGAAACAAAATTGCAAAGTCACATCCCATGTGAAATGAAAGAAAAGTATAAAGGCTTAACGATGAGGTACTGTACCTGAGGTACCTGGTTTTCACAAAAGACACAACAAACACACCAAACATAGGCCTACATAATTAGCTTACTTCCTTCAGTGTTAGGCCTTGGTCGTTACACCTACGTAAAATGTGAGGGGTAACGTGACGACCCAGTGGGTGAATGTCTGCAGCAAAACTTGCAAAGTGCTTATCGGATTTGCGTCAAACTTTGCAAACATGCTGACAGTTGGCAATAGGAGTGGACCAGAACCAGTGCCAGAACCAATTGAATCTCTATAAGTGCCACTGACACATAATAAGTCACTGTATCTTAAATTCTGAGATGAAACTCTTCATTCTTTTAAAAGGACCACAGAGCAATATATGGTTGCTCTCTTCTAGTGTTAGATGTTTCACTTTTACATTTAGTTTCAAGATGTTATAAATCAAAGAGATCTACTAAGATCTACTACTTAATATCCACCCAATATGAAAAGTATCTTTGCAGAATATAAGTCAAATCATAAAGCATACCAACAACAGATTTCACTACTTCTCATGGCTAATGTGCATGGCTTTTATCCAAGGTGCAGAAGAACCAATGGCTTGGATGCTTCTGCACATATTGAATTAGTGCCCAGTCTGGCCAGCCAAGTAAGACAAACTCTCATTAGTTTTGTATTCAAACTCAATATACAAGGCATGTCTGTGGCATTCATTATGCATGACCGGTAGCAGGGTCAGCAAAACACTTACATAATACGCTCCCCTTTCATTCTGACCTTTGTACACATAGCTTTCTCCCCACAACCACCACTGCTTGTATTACTGATGGCTAATGCACCTGTATACAAACAGTAAAAGACAATAGTCCAACCTTGAACATACAATGCTGTACTCTTGTGCTTTGGACAACATGAGGTCAAAAGGCCACAGTTCTAGCAACCACAGATGGGCAGCTTCTGAAACAGGGCTATAGGTGATTGTTGTGTACATGTTTTTCATAAAGAATATCATCCTGTAGAAGAGCCAAATGCATCCGTAACATTATATGGCTGATTCATTAAAGTTTCATAGCTATGGTTTTCTGCGAGGAGGCTAAATGAATAATGCAAAAGGGAGGCAGAGTCTACTCAAAGCATCCAGCGATTTCAGTTATACTCGATACATTACTAAGGTGTCGACTTTACTGCTTAAAAGAACCGAAGCCACACTGCCTACAATTTGACAACATTTGAAAACAGATTCACCAAATCAGGACAGTTCTTCAGGGCCACTCTAATAAATCAAAACAAACTGGACCTCACATTTTCTTTGCCTTCAGCAAGCTCAGAAAGGTGCTGCAGGAAAAGCAGGAAGTACATTTGAGAATACATTGTGCAATATGTCAGACCCAAGTCTCTCCAAACCTCTACTGGATCACTTCACTTCACTGTTAGCCAATCAAGTGCAGAACCAGCTTCTCACATCTAGAAGTGCTGCTGTTCCTAAGAATGTTCCATTCGTTCCGGGTTTTTTTCAAAGTATGCACTCATCCAGTTCTGGGCGTAACTAACTGTCAGTCAAAAATAGGACGTTGTAGAGTATTAATGTAAAATAATCACATATTCACATAAATATTGTCAAGGTAAAAAAAAATCACTTTATAAAACAATGTTACTGTACAGCACATAGAAAATTGCTGCTATGCTTTAATATTAAGTATTTCTTTCTTCTATGGAAGGGCCTGAGATGATATTAATTATGTTCACCATTGTTATTAATCTAAAATTGATTAGAAATAATAATATATGTGATACTCTGTGAATTTGTGTTAGAGTGCTACTGGGTGACTGCATTGTCTTATCAAAATTGTATTGTGCACCCCACATTTATAACAGTATATTTGGTTCTTAGACCAGTTTCTATTTCTTTTCTCAAGTAAATTAAAAAACACAGAGTTATAATGTTTTTTACAAAATGCATGGTGAAGTCAAATTGTAATTTGGATAAGAATGAATAGAGCAACGGGGTACATGTGAGATTTTGGACCTGATCATTGTTTGTAGATATGAAATTAATGTAAATTACATTGTCTGAAATAAACTGTGAAATCCCCATTTTACATATAAACATACACTGGTGAGAAAATAGAATGCAAAAAATAAATAAATAATACACCAAGGCCTGTGCTGGCAAACTGTGATCATTATATGTATACTGTAAGCCCAGGCTGCTACAGTATTTGAGTTCTGTTTTTCGAAGCTCAGTCAGACTCCCTCAGTCTGAAAGATGTGTGGGTGTAGGACACAGTTTGGACGCTATACCTTGTGTTGCTCGGGCCGAGTCCATGAGGCCTGTAGAAGACAGAGACAGCACAACAAACAAAACAAAAAAAAGGCAAAGCAATCCTTAGAGAATATTTCAACAGGATTTCCCAGGATTCCAACAGGAATCCTTATCCTGACGAAGGTGTGACGTGGCATGCAATTCTCACCAATGTATTTACATTTCATTTACCTCAGATTAGCTATAGGTCTACTGAGACGGCTAAGGACATACTTGTGAACATCCTACATCTAGGGCCGCCACAAGGCTGGCTTAAAGGAAATGTATTCCAGGCTATTGTGAATATACATTTGCTGTCTTGCTAACATAATATCCCTTGATTGCCTTGCATGGAAAATAGTTGTTTTGACAGTGGAATTTTTTGCCTAGAGCAACATTCTGAATATCATTCTAATTACAGGCATTTAGTTTATTTGAAAGTTGTGTACTAGTTTGGCAGGCTGGGATGTTTTCTAAATGACACAGTGTGTATTTTTTCATTAAATGACATGGTGGTTAATATGAAGCAACTTCTAATTATCTCATTTGGCATTTCAGAATCCAGCCTTGCCTTCAGGTAGCCTATTATATGTTTTCACTGTACCAGTTCAATACTACCCTGATAAACTGTGACCAGCTGGGCTGTAATCTGTGCATCTTTGAATCTGAACAAGAAATGTCTATTGATTTTTAAGATGAAGGCTTCTTCTTTAGCTTTAGAAAATGTGAAGGTATGACAGCACATTCGGTAACTTATCATACTCTTAGTTTACAACACAATTTTCAACAAAATGGAATGATTTACAGTAGATGTCCTGCTGTTTGGATTATGTATATGTCTCTCACTGTGTCAGTAGACCTTTAAGTATCTGCATGCACTGCCTCTATAAATTATAAATAAGTTGCCATCTGCATTTAAATTATGGGATGGAAGATTTATTAGCTAGACTAAATTATATTCAATTCTTTGTGTTTAAGTGTTAGTATCTCTGGAAGTAATTAATTTGCATATATATATATATTTAAATGCAAGTGTTAAAAAAATAAAAGAGGAAAACAAAAGAAAACAGGGCTGCTAAAGAAAGATAGATACAGTAATAACCACCACCCTTTGGCTGGTTATGCATGAAAACAAAATGTGTATGAATAATAGGCAGCATCTAATATTAAGTTCCATCACAGAAAAGCACAACTAAATACTAGGTTTTTTGGGTAAAGCATGCTATGGATTTCATGAGAGAAAATGTCAAGCATGAACGGAATGCGATGACCCACATAGTGATGAACAAAGCATTGAAGCGTAACAGGCAAAACGGCAAACAGCTCTTCCATCAGTTGCTGGCAATGAAAATGTATGCTGAACTAATTGTGGTGGGGAACAGCAGTACACTAGCCTATCAATAATTACACATCTAGTCCCTTTCATTATCATCCTCCTTTTATTCAGTGCTGCCGGCATGTAAGTCACACGTGTCAAGAACATATGAGGATTCGTTAGTTTTGACAAAATCAAACGGGTTTCTCAAATCCACACCCGCTAACACTGCACTCCTGCGTAGAAAGCAGGTCGACAGGAT
Source organism: Percopsis transmontana (assembly GCA_025447815.1). Classification (NCBI taxonomy): domain Eukaryota; kingdom Metazoa; phylum Chordata; class Actinopteri; order Percopsiformes; family Percopsidae; genus Percopsis; species Percopsis transmontana. The sequence continues at coordinate 1,999,011 of JAOEHI010000005.1, forward strand.
GTGGGAATAAAATGGTATCCCAACGCGTTGAAAAGCTACTGTTTCTCTCCATTGTCCCAAACAGTTGGTGTTGGATTACAAGGTGCCAGGTCGGGTCAGGCCAGGCCTGTCATTTCTGGGAGCCAAGCTTCGGTGCGGCATGGCCGTCAAAGGAGGGGCACACCAAGCAAAACACAATGCGTGCTCGACATTTGCAGTTGCACTGCCTCCCGCCACGGTAGTGAGGAGGAACTGCGGCCTAATTAATATAGGCAGCCAAACAGCCGGGAACATCTCTGCCTCGGTTACACACTACACACGCATCGTGCCAGTTGACATGTATCACTGCCGTATCCATGAAAGGTGTTTGTTTAAGACAAAGGGACAGTGAACAAAATCCTCTCTGCAAACAAACATGCAGAACAAAATGGAGTGTTCCCCATGAGACTTATCATATCTCTGTTCCCCAGGGTTAGACCAGACAGTCCTCCTCCTTCCTTGTTCTAACATGCATTGTGATGGCAGTCTGTAGTGGTGGGAGAGACGTACCAACACAAGCACGCTATGCACATCAATGTACAAAATCGCAGTGTTTCAGTTATTGACTCAAGTCTGTCTGATTAGCACTGGCACCGTCCTCTCTCATTAATCAGCGTACAAACCCCTGCCAACATCTAACAGAAAACAGTCTAGTATTTAGTAAAGGAGCCCCTCACGTCACCCCACTACTGACCTGGCAGGAATGCTGTTTTAAATGAGCAGCCTATTGTAATTGTCCAAAACAATGGGCTCTGTGCATTAGGACCAAATGCTTGTGTAAGTAGGGCCTTCTATTCAAAGCATGCCTCTGTCTTAGACCCCCTGCTAGTACCATTGTAGTGCAGTACTATTTCCAATTATTTTATTACACATCTCATTAGCTACAATACAATCATAATGCAAATCCTCAAGGCTTCAATTTCTAACTGACGATTGAGGAATTAGAAGGATCTCCTTATTGTGCTTTGAAAAATTATAAGCCTCAGCCCAATAGACAAAAAATATATTATATAGATGGAATTCAACAACAACAAAAAAACAAACCAACTCTGATAATACTATTGTGGAAAATCTGAGTTTGCTACTCGTTTCCACAGCCGTGTTGCTTGCATGAAGCAGCAAGGCTTAATATATACAGTATTTAAATAAGCAAAACATTAATTATGTTGATAATGTATACAGCCTGCATTAATAGTTAATTTAAATGTTCTAGTATTAAGCCGTCACACTTATCTAGGGTGACTTACAACGACTGCGTTTAAAGAAGAAGGCTGAAACATCCTCAACAAGACCTCAAACCTTCTTTGGAAAATAAGACGTCCAAATAACAGTGATAGACATTAGAAATGAACACAGAGAGAGCTAAGTATGAAAGCGAATTGAAGGCAGCTGTGTATCTGCATGCACACAGCCCTTTGTGAGCTGTCTCTTCTTTGTACAGTACCTCTGCTATTACATTGTATGGTACAGCAAGATCCCTTTTCCCGCCCATGACCCTATAGTGCGGGCTGCCTTATTCACATATACTGTATATATTAATGTGTATCTGCTAACACACATTTTGTGCATTTTCTGATTTAGCACTACTACATTACTACTAACTAATTTCTTCATAAAGTGCACAAGTAGTGCAGTTAAAAAGACTTTTGTTTAACACTAGAAAGGCTAAAAAAAATAACGGGTAAATATATATTTTTTTTAAGGGTAAAACAATTGTTTTGTAAGGTAAATGTAAGGTTTTTAATGTCAACGCCCCCTCCACACAAGATTTGGATATATTGCCATCTGGTGTCTTTAGTGTGAGACTAATATGAACCTAACTGTTCCTATTTAATACATAATATTGTATACTGAAACATTTTTGTTACTGTGACTGGAAGAAAAAACTAAATATGTGAAATAGAGGGTATATTTATATACTGAGCTCATCTCACAAGATTTATGAATTTTGATTTCAGTTTATTCATGAAGAAACACAGCTGAAGAAAGATTTCTGATCGGTCTAGAGAGCGTAGCAGGCATGACAGATGAGCACCGACACTGAAACAATTAGCAGCCATTTTTCCTACTGCATTTTTCATAAAGCTCACAACACAAACTATTTCCTTCACCGAAACAGGTTTTCTCCTAATGGTTAGATAAGGCTGCTAATCATTACAAGGCAGCTGTGAACATGGCCAGAAAACAAAGCATAATGCCAACATTTTGCTTTAGGCTTCAATCTTGACCCAGTATGATAATGAGGAATGAAAGACATCTACAATGAAGAAGACACGACAGAGAAGATCATGGTCCCAACAAGCATCATCATGCCTACATAGAATAACTGAAAGAGGTCGGGTGATGGCAACACAGAAATGATCTCATCTTTTCATTTGATCGTTTAACCAGGTTTTCATCTGATCTCAGGACATGAGCCAGACGAAAACCTTTCTATAATTTTTCTATTATATTTTTTCTATAATATCAAACCTCTTTTATCCCCCTCAAAATCTGTGAAATTATCAGACCAGATTTGGAAAGCATGCAACCGTCACATCAATTTGAAGACCCTGATAAGATCATTCTGTGGGGTTTCCGCAAAAATACCAATTAAAATGCAGGTGAGGAAATGAAATAAAAATGAATTCCATCAGGGATATTTTCTATCCCCTCTAATTTCAGTGCATACTTTGCAAAATTGGCTTAGTGCATTTCTGTGCCACACTGGTTTCATACCTGATAGATCCTGTTTAGATGTGCCTGTTAGGGAGAAAATGTACTGTATGTAATGGATCTCCAGCACCAATAACTTGTTTGCAAAGGCAATTAAGTGCTGAAATGGAAAATGTTCATTTGTGGGGGAAACTTTTGTGGTTCACTGATGTTCTAATTTTGTTTTCGATGCAATATTATCACTATATATAAAATGCAAGGGTATCTAATATCTAAGCGTGAAGCCCAGAACAGTCGACCACACCATACAAGTACATTTGCACTCAGCAAACTCATAGAAGCCCCCTAGTCTGCAGTTCCCTGCGTTAACACGCTCAATAATGTACTGAGTGTGTTTACACGTGAACCGTCGGTGCCTGAACGCTTGTACCTGTTCTCCCTCGGTGAACACATGCACGCCATAGCTCCAGTTGATAGTGGGGGTAGGGTCTCCTGAAGCCTCACAAGTCAGGGTGACCTGCTCCTCCGTCTCTGATGTGCTCTGGTTTACCAGGTAGGTGATTTTAGGCTTCACTGTTAGAACCAAACATTTTGAAAAAGTCACATACCATAACAAGACAGGCAGGTGGTTTGGGGATAAGGCGGGGCAGGCGGAATTCATCCAAAATGACTTGGGGTGACTTCAAAGGAGAGAATGATGATCACTGGCTCGACAGCAGTTGTGTTCTTTGTTTCACAGTCACAGCAGGGGAAAGGTTGTGACAATGTGTAGATTCCGACTTGATTTGTGGACCAATTTGTTTGGGCTTTCTAAAACTGACCTGTCTTCATTTCATTTACACTTAAACACACTATCACGGTACACTTGAGGATACCTGAAGCTACCGAGTGAAACTCTATACTCTCCAAGCAAGCATTGGGCTGTGCATGCATGCTGTTGTCACTCTTTTTCTCACACTAGGATCAATCTTTATAATCAGCAGAGATGTCTTTTGACTGTATATACAGACCTAGCAAATAAACAGAAAAGATAAGAATTTATCAGGTAGCATTACAATGCTATAGGATAACCAACTGCAAAAGCATAATAAATAGTTCCAAGTGCTTTGCTTAGAGTGAGTGTACCTCTTGACAATTTACTGCAGAAAATGTATAAAACTTATAAAAATAAAATATGTCTTAATGAATATTATGCTTACACTGTTTCCAGTAAGGCAGACTATAGTGCATTATTGAATATTCACCTGAATATATAATTCAGTGGCTATGCTCCCTGAATTATAGCGACATTATTGTGGCCAGTAAAATTTTGATTATAGCAAAACAACATTATTAGCAGGGGAAAAAAGCATTTAACACTTCTGCTGAGCCCATGGCACATTCCCAAAATCTATAAAGCTCAATACCATTATAGAAAAACCACAACCCTCACTCCAATAACACGACTTTTTCAAATATCCACTAGAAGACAAACACATGCCAACTGTTCCCCAACGCCTACTTCCTCCCCGTTTGCAATGTTAGTATTAATTCTATTTTAATCTTCTCTGTATTGATTCCTGTACGTCTAGGCAAACGCTATGCCTTACCGAACACTCTTAGACTTAGTTCTTGTTCACTTTCTCCAGCTTTGTTCTTGGCGATGCAGGTGTATTCTCCCTCATCCAGCTTGGTTACATCCATTATTGTCATCTCTGAGCCATCCTCATTAAAGCTGTATTTCTCCCCTGGCTCCAGAACCAGACTGTTCCTGATGAGATTAGATGGCAGCAAGCAGCACCCGCATGTTACAAAATATTAGTTTGATCAGCATTAATTATTAGAAAGGCAAATCTTTTAAATACAGACTTTATAAATAACCTATAAAAAAAATATGTATTTTTTCTAATGTGTAAATAGGCCAATGAGATGCTACATAGATGCGCATAATCAATCTTACTACTAGGATTCAGGGCAGTCTCACACCTGGTCTGTTCAGATACTAGGCAATACCCCAAGAGTTTAGCCAGATGTGAACACTATATTAAGATCTTTGTGACCAGACTAACTGGACTCGCCTGTGGGCAACGGAAAATGGTGTCCTGGGGTCACTGCATATGAAGAGTACACCAATGTGTTTAGCCCATGTTTGATCAAAATCATACATATTACATCAATTCACCAATTTAGACAACGTCCATATTTGAAAACAAATCAGTTGTCGATAAAACTGACCTGAACTTTTAATATTGAACACAAATGTGGACTTTTGGACTTGAGGTTGGTGAAAATATCCCTTTGGGTCTGCACCACGTTTTCTCTATGGTCCTAGAAAAAATTTTTTTGTAAACAAAAATAATTGCATTCCACGCTGAATTTGGCACAAGACGTTCCTCCTGGTCTTGAAACAATTTCAGCAGTGTTTTGTTCAGGGAGAAAAAAAACACTTAGAAAATTAGGGTGATAATTAGGGCAAAAATTGCATGTTTCTGCTTTAAGTCTTTCAAATTTTAGTTTCATTGTTCATCTTGCCTTAATAAATGGAAAATACAGTGTTGTCATGCTGTGTAAGTGTAGGTGTGAGAAAAATATTAATAAGATCAATGGAGAAATGTAGGCTTCATTAATGGTACAATATTTAGTACCATAATGATTTGCTTCAAATAATTAAAAATAAATTGCAAGAAAAGCTTTTATATCTGTATCTGTTTCTAAAGAAAAACTGGTTTATTTTATTTCAAAAATGTTTCCGTAGTTAATCCTATTCAGAAGTGCAGCTGCATTGTGCAAAGGTGGAAAAATGAATACAAATATTATATTATATATTATATCTAAATATTTGCTAACTAATTTCAAATCTGTGATAAATCCAAGATACGTACTTGTATTGTAACTATAGACTTCCATGCAATTAACCCATGAAGAGGTTTGCCCAGGGCTAAAACTGCACAGAGACGAACCTATTGTTTCACCTGGATGACACGTGACCTCTGACACCATTCATGTTAGCACTGTATGCATGGGATTATAATAGCACAGGCTCACCGTTTCCAGGTCACCAAGGGTTCAGGATAGCCATCAACGGCACAGGTCAACATGGCAGATTGCCCTTCATCTGCTGTGGCATTCACCTCCAACTGCCATACCCTGATGGTCGGGAGAACTGGGAGAGGCAGACACACAGGGAATAATCCCCAATAAGAAACAAAAAGAGTTTGCACAAATATTTACCAGTCTATGCTCAGAAGTAGTAGGAAATAGAATTCATTAGCAGGCAACATCTTTAATACGGTACACTTTCTCCGGAAAACCATTTATATACTGAGTCTACAGCTTAATAAGAATTTCTACAGTAGGTCTGTATGAAGCAAAAAAAATGCAGATGCTGCAAATGATACAGAAATAATGAATTTAGAAATCCAAACCATTGATGACGACTCTGATGACCCGGAGATCAATCTCGCCGCGGGACATGAGACGACCCTCGCAGGTGAATGAGCCCTCATCCGTCTTCTTTATTCCACGGATCTGAAGGTGGTTGTTACTCAGAACCTTAAAACGAACTGATAGAAAACACAAGGTGACCACACTGACATCTGGTATATTCATTCGTCAGCGAAAAAACACGGATGTTGATTACCTACACAAATATCAGGGAGGTAATGCTGTGTGATACAAAACAATGAATATACATAAATTAAAATCTGTGTCTGTATCCAACTATTTAGCATATTGGGTTGACGACATTGTACCTCTATTAAAAGACAACTGTTTTTTGTCACTGATATCCATGCAGCTTGTTGCTTGCAGCTTTTTTCCACCCTTCTACACTGATGCATAAACACATTTTCAACAGACGACTTACCCTCAGGGCAAAGAAACAGTTTCCATAAGTGATTAGAGAAAATGCAACAATGTTTAACCACAAATACTTTGAAACAAGCAATAAACACAACATAATATTATATAATAGATAATATTGCTCAGTGTCAACGGTATGTTGTGGAGACTTATAACATTATTTTCCAATTCACAACACAATTAATATTCCACCCTAAAAAAAAGTTCTGAGCTAGCAAAAATCTATTCTGTTCCATCCAGTAAACCTGTTCTGGGGCTGGGGATGGAGTAACATTATCACCACCATAAGTAGATCTTATAAAGACAGGACTTGATCCACCATGGTTACTTCTCACTAGGGAATTCCCACATCCAGTTACATAATCATTTGACTCCAACACTGGTGGGAACACCGGCCGGTTCTTAAAAAGGTTAGCTGGGCTATTACAAAAGACAGCAAGTAAGAGTGAAAACCAAGTGACATTTATATTGATTGCATTGGTTGCAGATTTCCGGACTCCTTGTGGGGCTGAACGTTAATTGCTTATAATGACTGTAGTAGATTTTAGAGTCCCATAACTAATGCTTTAAAATTATTAATTTTGTTTTAATGGGGAATTGCACTTTAAAAACTGACTCGGTAGATTTACCCTGGCCTTATTTCTCCTAGCTATTTCTCCTAGCTACAGTATATTTAAACCATGTCAAAACAACTGTGGAACAAACAAGTTGTGTAAGAGTAATTACATAAAGTACTGAGATTAAAATTCATGAACATAAAACTGCATACATCAGTGTCCATACCTAAGTCTATAGTCATGCAGCCAAGAAAATGAATAAAGTTATGTTTGGTGTTTGACAACATGTGCTGCATTTATCTCTCTGGAGTCTTGTAGTCAAGAGACATGTCAGCTCTTAAACCATATCTGGAAGTGAACTCAATTTCAACCAAACTGTATTTTACCCCAGTCATACATATCAAATGTCATTTGTCAAAGAATTACTGAGATGGAAAAAAAAAAGAAGCTGACTGTGTAGGATGCACAGGAGTAAACAGATGACAAGAGGCTGGCACCACACCTTACCGTCTTTCTCCATTTGGATTCGTGTCCCTTTGTGTCTCCAGATGACGGTGGGAGGGGGTGAACTGACCACATCACATACAATGATGGCGTTCTCCCCTTCATTAAACTCTTGGGGTGAAGGTGCATTTGTAAAGGTAATTTTTTCTGGAACAGAACATGCAACATGTTGTTGATTCAAATGTGAGCTACATTCGGAACAGCGCTTATTTAGAGTTACAGTACCGCTTGGCACTAGCAAAATTGAACCCAATAATTCATCCATAGGTTTGAACAATGAAGAAGACACGACAGAGAAAGTCATTGTCCCAACAACTACAACATGCAAAACGTTGTTGTTCCATTCACCTTTTTTGTGTTCGAAATTTGTTTCGTGTTTTTGTGTTAAAATGTGAATTTAATTTGTAGGCGAGATCAAGGTTTTTAAGAGCTTACCCCCTCAGTTGATTCTATGATTTGATGGAATGTCACATGGGATCACATGTAAAACTAATCAGTCCCATACTGTATAAAGTATCTTCAGATCCTCTATGCCTTAGCTAAATTAACAGAGATTTCACTATTTGTTCACAAACAGAAACACTAGCTGACACCTAAATGCCACACTAGAGCCCAACTGGTCTTTGGGCGTCCTTTGCACACTTGCGACAGATATGTGGATTTAGAAGCTTATTTATCAGTGACCGCACATGTTCCTAACAATAATCCACTGAGCTGAGGGATTTCTTGGGGCCTGTGCTTATTTTGTTACTTCCTCACAGCAATTTGTGAACAGGGCTGTCCGAAAAATGATGCATATAAAGAACAAAAAAATTATGAAATGCAGCATCATTTGTAGACTCTCAGCCTAACCTACTGCACCTAATCATATAATAAATGTATAGTAATTTACTTTATTATCATTATAGTATTTCATTATCAGGCCATCAATAGTAGAAACACCATGAGAGTATCATGTAAGGCATGGTTTGTGATGTGTATCTTTTGACTGAAACAAACCATTATTTCCTTTGCAAATCAATAATTAAGGATAATGTGACAGCCTGCAATCAATCATAATATGAGACATCAACAGTACACATGAGCCACGCCTGACAATAGCCCCAATTCAGCATCAATGCACACTGAAATGTTCTCTTCAGAACTTCTAAGAATCAAAATATTTCATTTCTGATGGACATTTGATGATGCTTTGCAATCACAGGAAATAAAACCCATTACTCTGAAGAAATGTACAGCAAACAGGATCATTAGGCAGCCTTCTAATGGTCTTCCCTGGATTTATTGAACTGATGAAAAATCCATCTTCAATTGAAAAGAAAAAAATATGACATGCTACCCTTAAGCAGTTAGTAAAATACAACTGAGGCTTCAACAAAGAGGGAAAATATATATTTTTCTTTCTTCTTTCCATGGTTAATTTCTAACAATGAACACAAAGTAAGGGAGGACAAGAAAAGGCTTACGGTAGATTTTGACGTTCACTGTGGATTCTGCTTGCTGGTCTCCATTAGAAGCCACACACTTGTAAGTCCCTGCGTTGTCAGTTCCAGCTTTGTAGAGCGTAAGTGTGGAAGTTGATTCATCGTTGCGGTTTACGGTGACGTCGGGACTGTTCGAGTCTATCCTGTCGCCACTTGGTCCAAACCAGGCTATTTGCTTGGCAACGCCCACAACTGAAAAGCAAATAAAAATCAATATATATGAAGTCAGTACCACATACTGAATGTATTTCTATAAATGGTTGCGCTTTCTAAATGCAATCCACAAACAACAAACTACATCAACAACGTGCTTTGTTTCAAGATGTCAAGATTGCCTATAAGCAGGAATTCATGGTCTCCATGGCTTTGCTTACCTTCACACTGAAAGAACTTTGATTCTCCCACACTGATCTCACCATAGCTGGGGGTGATCTGTACTTCCAGGGAAACTGAAACCAGAAAAAACATCAAATTAAAACATAATAATTTGGCAACATGCTGCAATGTGTTATAGGCCGCGTTTCAATGGTCAAAACAATAAAACGCCCGCTATGCATGTTCGACTACATCATATCCCATCATGTAACCTCTGCTGGATGTGTAGCTACCAGCTGGCCACATAGACGCAGCACATCGCATGACAGGGAGGAACAGAAACTATAGCATGGAAATGTGTGCACAGAGGGTCTGTCTTGGCTGGTGCATCTATCTGGTGCATTACCAGGTGTCAGGCAGGTTGTCATCATAATGGGAAATGTAATACAACTCGTTGGTAACCAGTGTCCAGTGCAATTCAAGAGGTAAACTATAAAGGTAGATAAAAAAATAAAGCCAGTTTCCACCACAAACATCTGCCAAGCTACTGGATATGTACAATGTACGGATAGGTCTACACCTTACGACCAGTGCATGTGATAAGAGTAGCCTATATTTATCCAGTATAAACAAGTGCGGGAGGGGTTCAACATATTCTAAATACGTTTTAATGTTGTAGCAAATTTTCATGAAGACTTGAGACAAGATGGGATATAATACTTTTGGGAAAGCATAGACCATCAATCCACTGTATATTGGTGGACATAGTCTATTTAAAAAAAGTCAGAAATGATAAATGTGATACAGGAATCAGAGTTTGGTGATATTAATCAACTGACAAATTCTACAAGTTCCTTATTTTAACAGTTTTAGTTCATTGGATATTGGCTTCAACTATTGTAGGCTACTATTCATGAGTGAGTAAGTAAAAAATACACTTCTAAAGACAGTGAATTTGGTTCATTAGCTATATGTCCCGTAACTATGTCTTTCAAAGATCATTTTAAAACATACAGTAATGCTTCAGACATTTCAGCAGTTTGCTGAGACCGGTCTGCATGCTCCATATATCATCGCCATCCTCCTGTACTCCTGCCTCTGTAAGAGAAAGCCTGAGGCCTGCCATAAAGTGTCATTCAGCATCCATTTTACAACTCTGAGTGAAGCTGCAAGGTGCTGCTGTGTGGAGCAATGAGACCTGTCTTCTCAGAGGAATTCTACACCTGCTGTGGAGCTTAATGGCTTTGTCTGTCTGTTGATAGATGGCTGAAATAGGACCTCTGCTTATAATAAATAAGAAGGAATAGAGAGATAAATGGAGAAACTATTTATTGTCACTTTTATATGACACAATGCTAGGCAGTCAAGACTTGTTTCCTCTGAAAACTCCAGTACAGTGATAGGTATATGACAGTCTTGTGTACAACTCTGAATATAACTTCAGTTGGACATTTCCGTTTATTCATATCACCGATGAAGAGTAGTAAAGTAGATAAGTACATATATTGAATTCATGTTAACTTCCAAAATCGAGCAGTCTCAGGTGAGGCCATGCAGAAATACCTCGGGGACAAGTTAGACTAATGGAGCTTTTTCACAGAGGTGCTGTAGTAAGAAAAACACAGGTGTAGCTCAACAGTAATTCTGGCTCCATTTAAATCGCATATGCTAGTGCAGCCGCATTGACAATGTACTGGTTGCTTCATTAGTTTTGTTGACATTGGTATAACAACATGGAACGGACCCATAATTAATGTCTCTTCGAATGGGGACCATTGTCTCCGGTGAGTCCAACAACTGCCAAGGCGCAACTCTCTGGTGGATGTCCCCTGCTATAATGATCACAATACATATAGGCCTACTAATAAACTTGCCTCTTCATTTGATCACAGCACACAAAATCAGTATTTCAATTTCTATTGACAAGGCGATAAGCAAAAAGGAAAACTGCTAAATCGTATCACCTAAAGCCTCAAGAGATTAGCTATGGCAGCTCTTGCTGCATCAGGCCACCATAGTATTTTCCCCTCCAATTTTGCCAGCAATTTTCCCACTTCCTTTCCAACCGAAACAAGGTCAAGCTTCCATTGCAACAACACAGTTGAATTTAAAGTTGACAGTTGACTTCAGACAGACATCTCATGTCAAGTGAAAGAGAATATATTGAAGATGTTTTACATACTTAAATATTAAATATCTTTGTCAGTAAAGGAATGCACTTAGCCTAAAGATTGGAAGAGAAAAGCAATTCTCTTTTGTGTTGATTTTTTATATTTGACTAGACCTAACTTATCTCCTGTATAGCTTCTTTGTTAACCTCATTTGTCCAAAAATTGCAGATATTTCACTTCTTGTAGGCTGGCTTGTAAGACATAATGCCTGCATCATTTAAATACTTGCGACAATACCCTAATTTGTTTACTTTGAGCTAGATAACAGGCCTGCTTGTGACTCATCCCCATATCCTGATATCATAAATTCCCACTGAATTTTTGACACGTAAATTGTAAAAAAATGACAGTACAGACAAATTATTGCTTTTTCAAAACATTGCTTTTAAACAACGCAAAACCATTTTCATACACTACTTTTGCAAAGCAGCTCAACAATGTGGATCCATAGAGAACTCATTACAATATACTCTCTGTTTGTTTTCTAACTAAACGTTTCACTCTAATTTTGCTAGAATCAAATGGATAGAGGCCTTAAGAAAACAACACACCTGCTCACTCTGGGACTTTTCCAACAGTTAAATTATTCTCAACACTAATTGGTCCTCTTAGATCCTTGACAGCACCAAGGCTCCTCCACATAGATGGTTATGAAGAAGGCATACTAATTGCACTCCAACCAACAGCTCACTTTTCATCAATTAAGAGACCTGTAAAACATACTACTGTAGTGGGATTCCAATCTAGTAAGAGGGCAGCGACTCCTTCAAGGCAGAGGGTGACCAAATCACAATCAGAAACTTCTTGGCCTGAGAAATATGTTAAATTGAAATGGGGATTCCTTAACGCCACCTCCATTGAAAAAACTCTATAACAGCATCGGATTCTCAAAAATACAAACAAAGTTAACAGCAGTGTGCATTGGTCCAGTGTGCAGGCCCCTAAATACAATTCTTGATTCCCTTCTTTGTTTAAGCCTAGCAGGTTATACTGTAACTTAATTCTGGTATCTTAAATATCTATAAGATACCAAAGCCTATTATATACAATGGCAAGTTTTTTTTTATACATTTGACATAATTTCCTCATTGTCATTTATGCCTTATATTTTAACATTTTAAATATCTAGGTGTTGGACTCCCAGCCGGAAGGTGGTGGGTTCAAGCCCCAGAGTTGGCCTACCTGTAAGCATCCTTGAGCAAGATGCCTAACCCCCATCTGCACCATGTAATTGTAAGTCGCTTTGGATAAAAGCGTCTGCTAAATGACATAATTGTAATTGTAATCTCCTGCTTGGATCAATTAGCACCTCATCTAATGCTCATGTGTGCCATGCCTTGCAGCACTACATAAACGGTTTAACTGTAAAAGTGTTTTGTAATAGAACATTCAAAATAAAGAAGAAGAAAAAAAAGGAGAGAAAAGGCACAAGATAAATACCCCAGAGATGCACTGTTACATGGGCACTACTATTTAACTGGCAAACCCATGGGCTTTATAAACTAGAAAAGCATGGGTAACATTATCATCCCTGTGATATACTTCTTAGCAACAGACTACAGTATATGCAGAAAATGTTACAGCTCTCAATGCTAGACTGGTTTGGGAAAGGCCCTACTAAAAAAGTACAGTAATGTATGTAGGTAGAGTGACCTAGTTCTGGGAAACAAGAAATCCTCCCTGCAGTAAAACTTGACATTGCTTGTTAAAATGTCTCTTGTAATTAGGATTGCTTCAACAAAACCAGTGTGTATTGGAAAAATCAGAATTTGACTAAATATATTGTATCTGGACTTCCCAAGCAAAGTCTCTGCTGGAGGCCCCACAGCTAACCTGCTACTACTTTCCACCAAACTTCATTCAAGTACAACTGATACTGAATACAGCGTGGACACAGGGTATTAACCATTCCTCTGAGTGCTATGTGAGGCTGTTAAAGTGATACGAACATAAGAAAAAATTATTTGGACGGCAAAATGGACAAAGAGTTAGCCTAGTTCAAAGAGGGAAAGAGACAGAGAACGGGAGACAGAGAATTAGACAGATCACAGAGTTTGTTTAAGCTTCGAGACTTAGCCAATTGCCATTGTTATGGAATTGGCACAAACTTGTTTCCAGATGACTCACTAGGAAAGATCTTTCATCAATCTACTGGAGGAATAATTCTGGTCTGTTCCAATATCTGAGCAGCAAATTAGTTCTTGTTTACCTTTACGCAATGTTTACTGACTGAAAATGTTGGACTGATGAACAGACTCTTATACAGTAGCTAATCTCAATTTCAATTGTATTTTATGTAAAAATAAACTAACTGTCACCAGAGTATAATTCTGTGCAATGCTAAGCACATCCGAACAATTGGAAACTTTGGCACTGACATTGTTAGTTAATGTAAAATGAAAATCTCGCTGTGGGCATTGGCATATTCAGCTGTAGTCTGATAATGGCCATTAGTGACAGCTGGCAGTGTTAATAATTCACCACTCTGTATGACATAATCAATAAATAAATAAACAACCTTTGTGTCTGCATTCATTTGGCACACGGCCAGTTACAAAGCATGATGCAGAATCGTATAGCGACTGTTTCCTAAATGTAAGGTGGCTCCATGCTAGAGCCAAACGCAATATATCTGGAGTCATAATGTTGTTACACATTGGTTTGAAATCTATATCATTATTACAGTTCACCCAAATATCTGTACTCAAATGCAGCTACCTAGCCTACATCTTTTCTCCTGATGTCTGTCTCTTGTAGCTAAAATTGATAGCGGTGTGTGTGTGTGTGTGTGCATGTTTATATGCGTGTGTGTGTGTGTGCCTTTGCAGAAGAGTGAATGAAGATTTTGCACACTGATGTCCTTCAGCAGACATCAGCAGGTGAAGCTGGATTTGCTCTTATCTTACACAGTCCCAGCAGTTCCCAACATGGGTAGTAACACACTTTACAGGCCTCTGCAACAGCACACTGAGGGGCAGATGTATTAACATGTTAGCACCTGTTTTAGGCATCATTTCGTTGCGTCCGCCTAAAAACATGGCGTTATATGCACGAACAGACCGCAAACCACTGTGGGAGTGTGTGTGGGAGGGAATGTTTGGAGGTGTGGTTCACGGGACTGGGGGACAGGTGTGGGCAATCACTAATCACCTGTCTCTCTTTTAAGCGAGGAGTGATCACAGCTTGAGAGAGACGCCAGAAGCCTGAGGACTGGCGAAAGACAACGCAGGGATCAACGAACCATCCTGCTAGAGTACTAGGAAACCGGGCAGTGTTTAAGACCTGAGTATTATTATAATGATCTACCCAGCAGGGGGGGGGGAAGAGAATACCTGGTAAATAAAACCGTGTGATGCACGTTAAACAGTACTCTCCGTGTGGAAACCCTTGAGTGTACTACAACCGCATTCAGTGCAGTGGAAAACTGAGCTTTCCCTACTCATGCATATGCATTCATGGGGGGGGGAGTTTCGTGCAAAAACATGGGAGGAGATGCGTAAGGAGAGACTGATTACCTATTCCGTTGTATGTATGAAAACTGCGGGGGAAAGCCCATGGGCGCAAGTGCATTTGCTGTCGGTCGGAAACAAGCAAAGACACTTGGGTCACGCTTTGCGCTCGGTGCAAGATAGGGCCCTAAGTGTCACGACCCTGCCTGTTTCCCTGGTCTTGTCTCTTGTTTTCCCCTAAGTCTGTTCCATGTTCCCCTTGTGTGT
>JAOEHI010000005.1:2014370-2034702 GCA_025447815.1 Percopsis transmontana
CATTGTCATGATTGAATGACTACCCTGTCAGACAAGCTCCTCGTGATGCTAGAAATTGCTGTGGATCAGATCAGATCTTTTCTCTTTATAAAGACCGGATACTGCAGGTATGTATCTTGGGGTGGGGGGGGTGAAAAATTTAGAAGTTAGGCTACATCATCAAACATATTCTGCAATATGTCACAAGCTCTGTATACCAGAATCTAAAAGATATGCACAATCATGCTTATTGTGCATTATTTCTTAAGCTTATTTTGAGCATAGGTCTTTATTATAGATTGCATAGATGAATGGTTGTACCTTGGTGTGTATCCTAACCAGGGGTGTCATGGTTCACGTGACACCCCCAAAAACTGAACCATATAGTACATATATATATAGTACAACCCCCGCAGTACAGTAGTGCACATGTTCAGCTTGGTTCGGTAAAGAAACCAAATGTTAAAGTGTAAAGCTATAACAAGTATAACACGAAAATGAAAACATGTCAACAAATCTTTTTTTTAATGAAGACAAAGAGCGGTGAGAAGGAGAAATCAGCCACAAATGTAGCTATCGCCATACAGTCCAGGCAGCAGGTATACTATATTTTTATCTCCACAACATTAATTAAACATACCTGCGTTAAACTGGTTTACCTTGCTTTGTGGGTGTGACTTTTTTGCTGTGCCATCACCATTCATAACTATACAACGTGTTTATGATTAAAATTGTTTACTTGAGCAAAAAATTGTTTACAAGAGCACAAAGTTCTTCCTAGATCTAGCCTCTGAAATGTGGCTCTCAAAGTTCACCAGATTGATGCATTTAACTTCAAAATGTACAACATTTTCCCCCGGACCTCCCTACAGGGGCCAAAGGTCACCCACCGTAGTCTCACAACATCCTGTGGGGAACACTGAGAGGGTGTGACAAACACTGAGAGGGTGTAACATTTTTGCTTCAGAAAGAAACTTCAGAAAGCATTTTCTGATAAAGTCGCTGTTCACACACGGTTCACATGTAAATAGCTATTAGCTATATAACATAGCTATAGGCTATGTTATTTGTATTCAACTGAAATATCCAAAAAAGGCCATTTTCATAAATGTGTCAAAGTAGCATTGCCAGTGCTTGCTAATCAGCACACTAAATCAAAAACTAATTATTAACTGTATTAGCTACAGCTGTGTTTACCCTACAATGACACGTCTGTGAAAAGGGGCCATTAAAAAAATGAAAATTAACTGCTAATTTTCCTTCTGACAATTTATCCAATAGCAAAGAAAAACTGTGCTGCATCAGGAAGAAAGGTTCCCATTCCTTTTCTTTCCCAGTGCTCTTCCTCCTCTGAAGGAACAACCTTTACAATACTGGATTAAAAGTATATCCCATGAAACCCAGGGCGTACCCATGTGATCCACCGTATGTTCATATTGCCCACTCTATAACCAAAAAGGTTAATGAAATGCTTGTCATATGATACCATAATTACCTGGACTGCATGGGACACAACAGATTTGTAATGTCTGTCTACAGATCTACAAGATCTAAAAAACATCAACGCCTTTTCTGGGTAAGGTAAAACAGGTTTGATTTAACTTATCAATCTATTTGAGCTTTCACCTCACCTAGAAAGTTGGAGGACATTTTTAGATAATTATGTTACAGAAAATAAACAGTGTTCAGTGATATGATAAACAATTATTCTATATTTTCTGCTTATAGGAAATATAAGTGTCCATGGTCGGGTGGCCAAAGCTTTAACGCAATCTTTTGACAGACTTTAGTTTAGTTGAAGGATTATAACAACAACTGCCTTAACTACAGCAATCAATATCCTAAAACATAAGTAAATATATTAACAAAAAAGCACAGCACAGCCTCATTAATAAACATAAGACACATATAAGACACCAATTTCCCATCATATTTTCGGGACAGATGAGTCACTCAGTAGCAGTTTTGTGTGGCATCCGTCCCTGTGCTAGTGGGAAAAAACACTACAACGGGGGGAGCCTTGATGTATGCGAACATCCATAATCACCTTCTGCCACCAACAGTTTTACTTACCTGTGAGCACGGACAAGGACAAAGAGCATGAATTTTATGGGCAAGGAGCATGCATTTTGTACAATATAGAAATCGTGACTCAAGCTACTACGTGTGCGTGTGTATGTGTCTATGTGTGTGTGTGTGTGTGTGTGTGTGTGTGTGTGTAAATATGAACAGCAAAGGAAGAGAAAAACAAATACACGTTTCATTTCAACATTTCATTTCTGTATAAATAAATATTATTGATCATATTATGAATCTGCTCTCGCACATAGGTAGTCCCCACCGCTTGCGATATAAAATGATATCCTACTAACGTTATATGAGTAACGTTAGGTCCCGTACCGACAGTGAGGGTAAGGCACAGTAGTCTACTATTATTAATTTGTTGAGCAAGAAAGGGCGTGCATTGTATGACACAGTACATTGAATATTGAGATGTTTAATGAAATAAATAAGCTTAACCTGATAGCAAGCTAATTAGCAAGTGCACTGACGTTAGCGTTGCACCTGCTAACCGAGGGCGCGCGGAGGAAAGGGCTGTAGAGTAGATAAATAGATGCCTGCAGTCCTGACAACGAATGGTCAGCATGTCGGGATGGTGCGAGTGTGCAGAGTAAATAAACGTAAATAAACGCATTTATTGCACAACATATTAGTAGCATAGTCGAGAAATAGCTGCTTATCTTAATATTAGATTTTCTTACCTGTGGAGCCCACAAGAAGAACGACTAAAAAGATATCCCTTGACTGGAGCATGGCAACTCCCGAATGTTAACGCTCGAGAGTGCTAACGTTAACGCTAACGTTTTATCTCCTTTTGGTCACTGTGATTTGGCTCTCAAAATTCGTATTTCTTAGAAACTGTTCATCGTAGCTTATCTCTAGTGGCCAAGTCGGTACTAATACCGATGGGGTGAACGACACGCAATGGCAAGACGAGACCAGTGGTGAGCGCCAGCGCACCGTTCAAAGGCTTACTGACAAGCACTGCCTTCTTACATACGTGAATTAATCCGCGCCAGTGGAATAATAGACATGCTGTTAAATAGTCCACTGGTCTCAAAGAAGCAGTGTCATGGAAAATCTTTTGTATGTCACCCTTCATAAACAGTGAGAGCCTTGGGCCTGCAAGTATGCAATGTTTTCAAGCTTCATTTTAGAACAAGAACAACACCACCCAAGCAATGAGAAGAAGTGTGAAGTTTAACAGCTGCGCTCCCATTAGAGACCCTAATTATTTTATCCCCCCCCCCCCCTAACTGTACATAAAGATGGACACTGTATAAGGGGTGGCTCCACACAATTAAATCAAGTTACCATAACATTTTCCAACCACCATTTTGGACCAATTCTGTACTGTCGGGATACACTCATTCCCAAGTCAATGAGTAAAGAAAGGGTTAATGGGAGTAATTGGACTTTGATGTGCATCCATATAGTGTCCATGGTGTGTGATTGACAGGAAAGAAGACGTGAGCACTCCTAAGTGGTTAGAAATGTGAGCCACAATAAATTTTGAGAGCAGTTATCAAGTTGTGAAGCCCTTTCCTTGTCTCTAAGAATCTCACGGCATTGAATTGACAGACACACCCAAGTTGCCACTCTGCCCTGTGGCATTATCCTCATCACTATGCATTGTATGCTACTTAACAAAGCAAAATAACTATCGGGACTATCATGTATTCACTGATAGGTATACAGTGCTTGTACAGTTTAGATATAACACTATCACCAGACAGAGGCACACGTGTTATAAGTCAACCTCACTGCGGTTCAGTGTTCTGTTTAGAAGAGCTAAACAAACGGGGTAAACCTGCATCAAACATTCTTGCATCTTTCAATTATCACCTGTACTACAGGACAAAAACAGAGATGAGATTAAACTCCCCATCACAGGGCTAAAAGACATGTATCGTTTGCTTTACTTGCTGATGGTGTTTGTTAGACAGTGGATTCATTGTTCTGGGAGTCTGTCCTGTGAGGCACAGAGAGCTCCTTTGTGGGCTGCTGATATTAATCTGGGGAGGTGGAGATCTGGAGGAGCCGAGCTCCCATACATCCACACACATCCCTCTGAATACACACCCACCACCACACAGACGCACACAAAGAGACGGAGAGAAATCTCCCAGTGCAATTCTTTATCGAGTCTGTGATATTATCAGAAAAGTCATTGCAACTCCGGCATTAGCTGTACCGCACCATGCCAGCCTCAATAAGACCCGTCTCAGATTTCTGTCAATACATTGTTCTAGGTCAAAGTACAACTTCAGGGTCATCGCTGTAGACGTAAGATGTCACTGTCATTCGTCAGTACAATGTCCCTAACAGACATTCATCATCACACGACACAGAGGGGTCTTAGTTCCCTTCATAATCTGGTGTTTCATTCGCGGGCCAGAATGACGGCACACATGTAATCTTCAACTGTGCCTCATCAACATATCAGAGTGTTCTGGACGAAGAACCATTCATTGTAAAGATAGCATCCACATAAAACATTCAATTTAAATATTATATGTTTGCACACTTTGAGATGTTATTTTCAGATCAATTCTAACATATTTGGTTGGAAGCACACTCCAAGATCTCATCACAGAGGCCTTCACATCACTGCAAGTTGTATATCTCTGAAAGAAAAATATTGAATTTAATGTTTTTACCAAACTGTAAATAGACACTTGATATCTTCAGTTCAGCTTCAATTTATTTTGAATTAAACAATGATTGTAGGGCCCCGTGTGCACATTAATGGTAAGCATAGGCCTATTCATTAAAAACACAAATTAAGTCAAACTATAAGCTAAAAGAATATAAACTTGGATATCTGCTGCCACCTAGGGAATGTACAATGTTACGACAACAAAATTCAGTGTTGGCATTTGAGTAACGACGCTACACTGCAATGAGGTTTTTTTGACAGGAAGTGGCAGCATTTCTCAAAAAACACCTTAACACCTTACCCATAAAAAATCTTTCTACGTCTATCCTAGCCTGTCCATACCCGAGTCCACCTTGCCAAATGAATGTGGGGAAAAAGTAGAATGTGCAGAAATAAAGAACAAACAATATGTTTTAACTTACTGTACCAAATATTAGATTTTACTTTGTTTAGAATTAAGAAAAATACATTAGCTATATTTTTTCTTTTATAGATGTAGGCCTACAGTACAGCCCTCCTCCATATTTGATTTCATGATTTTAGGTTGGATCGGCACAGTATAGGCCTAACACAAACACATTCCTGTAGACCAATTCACATAATCATAATCATAATATATTGCCAAAACTTACCGAAATTGCAATCTGATAACTGCCTGAGTTGAACACAGATGTACGAACAGGTGGCAAATAGCTGGCCATCATAAATCTGTCAAAACATAAGAGTGCACAGCACATGCTTCTCCAAATGCTTAGATTGTGATGCGACATACAGTAGGCCCTTCACAATAGGTAGTACGACTAATTTGAAGACATTTTATGTTATACTTCGTGAGCAGCATGATGCAATAGCAGAATAGCAAACACCCTGTAAATTAAGTTCAGTATTCACACAACTGTTACTATAATACACAACGACAGATTGCATCAGATCTTCAGTTTCTCCAGAAGCTGTCGCTTTGAATTTTGCCCATGATGTGTGACGAGCTGCACGTTCTCTGTTCGTTTCAAGCTCCACATTTTCCCACTTCTTATGCTGAAAACTGCTTTCAGTCACCGTGCCCACTCTTTCCTCTGAAGTTTCAAAGTACAAGACAAGCGATATGTTTTACCACCTAAATACATGCCATTACATACTCTCAAGCAGCGTTTGGTATAAAGTTTAAACAAATTATAATGATAGAACATCACCTACGGCTTAAACAATATTCATGCACATTTACAGGCTAACGAATGACTACTATTCATGTAGGCTGATGTAAACATTCATATGTGTATCATCTATTGAGTTTTTGTTCATATCATACCATAACTGAATTAGCATCTTTAGATGATTTCTATTACATTCAAAATATTGTGATTTGAACTTTGAATTCACTGAGGCATGTACAGTGGCTCTCACAACATCAGTTTTATACTGAAAGTCGAGATATTCTAATAGCAACACACATTAGACATTAGATTTAGTGATTAAAAAGTGACGCAAACAGCTGTTGTTACCCATTATGTAAGTACACTATGGCATTCAAATAGAAGTTTGAGTATTCATTGACAGTTTTACAGCTTATTCTATGCACTGTATAGGCACTATGCTGCATTGACAAGTAGGCTTACAAATATGAAATGTATTAAAGATTACATGGCAGAAATATTAGAAATGAAATTTAAAAATCACTGATAGTGTGAAAATGATTTTTCCTACTCTGAACCTATATCAGAAATATGAATATACTTGAAACAATCACTTCTTTTAAGTGGGAGTTTAAAGCCATAACGATTTTCAGACCCATCCCAATATACTGTACAGCTTCCTTGTGTCACATGCTATAAGAGGAAAATAGTGTTCAAACCTTGGGTGCTGTTTGTACATTATCACAACTGTGTGAAATCATATTGATTGTCTGTATTGAATCAATACATTTTCTGATATATAGTGTTGTATCTTGTATTCTGTTCTACTGTGACCATTATTTCCATTCAGATGTTTTATCTGCATGTCTTCTCTGGTTAATTCATTTCACCCACGAAAAAGAAGCAGAAATATATTATTGAATGTTTTCAATGCGACAACCTTTTTTTCCTATACGCAATAGAACAAAGAGTCACATGAAATCTGTCAAATGAAAAATAACTCAGGAATGACATGCTTATAATTAGCCATTGCGTGGTTTGTGCAACACAAGTGTCTTCTTTGTTATAAAAGACCAACCTGATAGCCACAGCTGACCTATACGTGAATACGTGAGCTGTTATGTTACTGTGTGAGTACTATTATGCTAATAGTTGAGTGAATCCTAGATTCCTACTGATATGATCCTACTGTACATACGAACATCGCCATTGTTGTTCCTATCACTGTCCTATACAAGCCTCCCTGAACCTTACTCAGACGTTAATGACTCCAAACCTCTACCTAAACGTAACCCTTAACTAAATACCTAAAATGGAATTTTTCTAACATAAAATCGAACATAAAAATCTATTACCTCTAAAATCAACTCTACGGGGATTTACATCAGGGACTACTGCCACGTAAAGGCCCCATATTGTTTCATTTTCCAACTGACATTTTGGCTTTAATTTTTCTCCCTTCAAGCTGAACATTCTGTTTGAGTTGGTGTTGCCCTTTTTTTAACATGCCCTAACTTCATTGGCTATATGAGTGCGAGTGGCAGAATAGGTCAAAGAGGATTGGTTACACCTGGGGCCAAATCTGACACACTCATTTTACACATTGACTAAATGACGTGTTAGGCAGGGTTCAAATTAGTCCAACTCTTTCATGTCCCTTCTCTTTATACACAAAATTGGGAAGAAAGCGGATCTCTAAAGCCAGTGACATCCGCACCCTATACCACACACTGAAAAAAGTGAAAAAATAAATAAACACATGTTTCTAACCTGACAACAGTAGCGTAGGCAGTCCCAATGTGGGTGGGCATAGAGTAAATCAGGTGGGCCTGGTTCTCTCCTACCTAATAGGTTTTGAAACGTTGGTTAACCAAAATATGCCATTACAACTATTATTGCCTGAATGCAGTTTAATCACGCAAGCCTTATTACAGGCACCAAAATGAACATTAACAGCATCGCGAAAATTCTGACCTATCATCATATGTAAAACAAGAAGCAAGGAAGCCTTGTGATTGGGTGGGCCAGAGTGTGAAGGCCCAGGCCCGCCGAGGCCTACGCGGTTGCCTGACAACATAAGAAATGTCGATCCAGGAAGAAGGGATGTTGACACACAAGAACATGAGGTACTTGGATAAATCCTGCTATGTTTGTAGGCAAAATCACCCCTCATTGTATTTGCTATAACTCCTGGTACACCAGTGCCTAGGGCCAAATAATGGCACTGACAGAAATGTGCAGATTTTGAATTCATAACTTTTCTGATTAACACAGACACATTTGAAATCTCGGAAAGCATCCTGGCATGAAGGATAAGGATTACACATTTTTCATCTCAAAAACTAATTGAAAAGGCTATGATGTGTTGTTATCACTGTTGTCCCCAGCTGAGCTCTGGCCAATGTGAGATATGGCTGATAGAAAAAGCGAGACTTAATGAACAGCTTGTGCCTGTTGAATGGGCAGGTGCTGGATTGTGGAGCAGAACATGTTTTAATAAAGATATTTAATATTACTCACATTCATTCATCCATTCAGATTTAGTGATAATACCATGTAGCCTGATATGGGCCCCTTTGTAATGGATAAATGAGCTTGCATAATACAGTATGTTTAGGGTAATACCAAAATACGTCATAAAATGGTGCTCAGTAATGTAACGAAAAGGTTGCTACATTAAAAAAATACTTTATGAGAATTTCATCACTTCAGTAGACACTTTTATCCAAAGTGAATTGACGCATTACAAGCAAGCAGATAAGTTACAAGTTAGCAGGTAAGTTAGGCATCTTGGTATAGGATGTCTACAGGTAGGACCATGTCATGGATCGAATGCAGGACCCTAAACTTGCAGTCTAACACCAGGACGAGAGCACTAGACCATCCCATCCATATGCAGTCTTCTATTTCCAAAAATCTTAAACCAAATCTTGGAATATAGATTTATTAAAGCATGTATTGAAATTCCTAAATATACTGTTGTTTGTTGATTAAATATATAGATTTTGTTTTCATATTTGTGCTATCTGTATTTCCCTGCAGTGCTTGGATCTTATTTTGGAACAAATATAAATGTTGACTAATAGACATGGACTGTGTTCTGTTAAAAATGCATGTTGACCAAGATGACCACAGATATTTTGATAAACAAAGTCGAACAAGATTGTATTCAATAGCCCACAAATCTAATAAGTAATATCTCCACTGCAGAATCCTTTCTGCTCTGGCTCTGATTCTATACTGCAGCTACTTGTCTGCTGAAGGTCCTAGCATGCACCAAACATTATGACAGCTTACTAACCAAATGTACTGTAGGTCTTTATGTGGTGCAAGCAAATAGCCAGTCACTGTTTCAGTTTGACCAAGGGACACAATCATTCTGATTTTGAATCTGTCTAACGCAGTCTATGGCACATGAATATAAAATATAATGCCGTCTATGGCACTGACTATATTTGGCTCTAATTTCTCCATCTGAGATAACAGTTAACAGTTCTGCTGCTGTTGCCCATTCACTTCAAGGTTTGACGTGTTGCACATTCAGAGATGCATCCCACTGTGGTAACGTGTAGTTATTTGAGTTGCTGTCGCCTTCCTGTCAACTTGAACCAGCCTGGCCATTCTCCTCTGACCGCTCTCATTAACAAGGTTTTTTCGCCCACAGAACAGCCGCCCACTGGATGTTTTTTGTTTTTTTGCACCATTCTCTGTAAACTGTAGAGGGTTGTGTGTGAAGGAGATCAGCAGTTTATAAACCAGCCCGCCTGGCACCAATAATCATTCCACCAAGTCACTTAGATCACATTTCTTTTGGTTGGTGGGAACAAAAACTGAACCTCTTGACCGTGTCTCCATGCTTTTAAGCACTGAGTTGCTGCAACGTGATTGGTTCATTAAATATGTTAATTTAGCGAGTTTATATTAATATTAATATACATATTTATATACGTTAAAGGAATATTCAGTAGATAATTAAATGCATATACGAGCTTCCATATAGCTACAGTACATGTGTAGTTATAGAAAAGTAACATATCACGTTTTTCATGTTTTAGTGTGGGATGGTTGCCTCTAAAGGACAGAAGTGAAAATACAGTTGAGATCAAAATGCATAAAATTTATACGCAATAGAACAAAGAGTGACATGAAATGTCAAATGAAGTGTCAAATGAAAAAGAACCCAGAATGACACGCTTAAAATGAACCGTTGCACGGTTTTTCTACACATCACTCTCACAAGTGTCTTCTTTGTTATAAAAGACCAACCTGATTGTAGCCACAGCTGACCTTTGCATGAATACATGAGCTGTCATGTTACTGTGTGAGTACTTTTATACTAAAGGTTGAGTGAATCCTAAATCATACCTTTGTCATATTATAATTTTCATAATAATATGCCTGTGCGGTCACTCCATTTAAGCAGCTGCTGTGGGGAGAAAGAAAGGCAACAGTTAAGGTAACAATAATCCATAATGCTATGATCCTAGATCAACATTCCTTTGTCGTTCCTGGAATACCATTTCATAAGTGAAAATACAGTTGAAATTTAAATACATTTCCTTACAACCATTGACCATTGAAATAAACAGAACAGCAGATAATTTTAGATGAAGAAATTCTGGGTCTTCATCTTCAGTTACTCTTAAAGGCAGACTATGGCTTGTATTTTCATAGTAGCCCTAATTATCACAATTTATTAACATTTTTTTCAGGGACAGGATAGTTTAGTGGTTTAGGTGCTGGACTCCCAGATAGATAGTCGTGGGTTGGAGCCCCAGAGTTGCCCTACCTGTAAGCATCCTTGAGCAAGATGCTCAAGGATGAAAAGCGTCTGCTAAATGACCTAATTGTAATTGTAATTGTATTCATGGTGGCATTAATAATGCATGTGGGCTTTATCTTGTCAGTGTAAGTCTGAGTCTCCTGGTGTCTAGACATAATTGGCCGAAATGGAGAGAAGGGTACTAAGGATTTCACACTTACTTTGAGGCCATGTTGAAAATATAAACACAATAGGTTTCCCTCTGAATTCACTCTCTAGCAATAGTTCAAAAGAAAATCTAGAGTGCATCTATCTCTATCTGCAATTTAACATCTATGCTAAGAAGAAATATTTGAACACTTGTGAAAATAAAAAACAATGTTTTTGACTGTTGACAGCTTTAGTAAATGTTTCAAGTGGTAAAACACCACTGGCAGCTTTTAGAGAAAATTAGAAGTAAATAGAAGGAAGCGGAACGCAAGGAAGAGAGAAATGTACCCAATAAGACCCAATTATGTCTGTCTGAAAACCGACTTTCACACCTGATGAAATCATGTATTTTTTTCATAAAGATTCTCAGTAGTCCTGTTCCTAGTTTCATGCAACATGAAATTAATTTCTTTTCTTATGCAACACATGAGAAAATAGGTTTTTCATGCTAAAAGTTTAGCTAATGGGTGTGTCTAGCTCACGCTGTAACCAAACCACTTATGCAAACTGTGCAGTCTGGTCAGAATTTATCGGAGCACATCTAGCTTGTAAAGAATGGAAGATGAAAGGCTTTTTAAGGATTCAAATCCTTTCACTCCCTGTCGTCCAGTAACATTTCTGGTTTTCCAAAACGTTGTGCAGTGACAATTACGCCCATAAAGAACATCAGATATAAGACAAGAATATATAACAGCAAACATTATCCTAAAAATATACAGATAAAGGCAGTGTGTCTTTAAAGCTTATTTTACAGAACCATTAATATTATGTAGTAGTGTCTAGGTAGTGTAGCCTACTGTATGTTTTGACTCGGCTTTGCCATAAAGTCAATTTATATTTGTTCCAAAGTCCATAGAGTCCTAAAGTAATTTCTAAAGCTTTATTTTTGAGGAGATGTGCCATGAATAAAAACCCGAGCTCTGCTCGAGAGTTGCGTGCGGTCTGTCTTGCCTCCTGAGTGTATCTGCGTCAAAGCGCCGGCTCTCCACTCACTCACTAGGCTGCGTTGCATAGGCCTATGCATGCCTACAGTATGTGGTTAATAAAACAGCTGTAGCATACTGTAGTTATAACGGCAGTGATAATACAGGAGGAGCTGATATGTGGCCGGGGTGCCAGGACGTTGCTGATGGGGGCCAAGGGTAAAGAATGGACTTCTTACAGCAGGCTAAGTGGAAGTAGGCCAGCACCATTCTTTTGAGCTACAAATAGGTCAAAGTGACCAAAATAGTGCCTGAATCTTTCACAGGTGAGAGGAAATGACATTCTTCACATGAAACAAGGAGGACACGTGTCAATCATTCTGAATCCACTTGCTGACATATAATACCAAATCTATTATACAGATATTATTGATTGATTATTATAAAGATAAAATGTATGGCATCAATTACAATTTACATCAAAGTGACGATTATTGTGTTAAATAGTATTACTTTTAAGAAGCAGGTATAGGGCTGAGGCACTCTCTCAAGAATACTTGCAGGTAGGCTCATGCTGGTTTATCTGGATATCTTTAAAGTCATATACAGTATATGGCTCCTTTTAAAGGAAAATTATGTACAGCACCTTCATGTAATCAAAATATATAACTATGACTTATGACTTACTATGTATTAATCATGCAGGGTTGGAAGACGTGGTAGACTATTATCCAGTAAACTTTATGTTTATGTAAAAAAGAGACTGGTTGAAGGGGATCTCTGAACCTTCAGATATTTATTTTAAAGGGAAGCGAGAGCTTTGACTGTCAGTAGAGACAGAAACAGATTACGGGATACATATAAGACTCTGGAGAGATCCTATAGACCAGCATGGTATCCTGTATGGATCCTGTTAAAAATGGCTGCATATAACCTTTAATAAATGTGTGTTCCAGCTGGGCTACAGAACAATACTGTAGCTGTAGTTATAGAATAATTGTCATCATCAAGTATAGATTATACCATAATATCAACTTTACTGAGTTGCATAATGTTTGCATACTTGTTCACACAACCTTTTTGTATTTATATGTCCCCTGTCTTATAATTCATTCAGTTGTGTTGTCTGAAGGGCAGTCTGATAAGGCTGAACTGATTTGGTATTTTGTCGAAGCAGAATTTATATGGATCTTGTGAAACAAGCCAGTCAGATTTGGCCCCATGTGTGACATCATTCATGGATTGTAACCAATCATGTTGGACTAAGTGTATCCTCCCACTCGCAGTCAGATAGCCAATGAAGGTTGGGCTTGCTTAAAAAAAAGTGCCAATCATGTTTTACTAAGTGTATCCTCCCACTCGCAGTCAGATAGCCAATGAAGGTTGGGCTTGTTTAAAAAAAAGTGCCAATCATGTTTTACTAAGTGTATCCTCCCACTCGCAGTCAGATAGCCAATGAAGGTTGGGCTTGTTAAAAAAAAAAGTGCCAACTGAAATTGAATGTTCAGCTTGACAGGTTGAAAGTCTGTGACATTGGATTGGAATGATATCGGGCTTTTAATCTTTCAAGATTTTCCAAAAAGTTGCAGAGAATGGTATCATAGGAACAGAATATTGTCAGGGCTATGCCTTGTGCAGAAACGACACGTCCAACAACACCTCTCATTCTAACTGCCCTCAGTTCCATTTTGTACTTATTACAGGCTACACTTTTGCAGTGCCGAGAATCTATATACACATATTATGTGAAGCAAATTACATTTTACATACCTGTCTGTTCACTTACATGGGTTAAGCATGAGAAATTCTACATTTCATTTCAACAAGCCTTGTTCTTGCTAAACTACTGGGGGTCACTTACAAGGGTCTGGTTCAATTATTCTTTCATTCTTTCACAAAATGAGGAAAACAGTTTCATGGTTAACGGTTTGTCTAAATAGATTACCACCTCATATAATCCAATTTTTGTTAATTTGATTGATTTCGTATAGTACAGGGAAATGAAATTGTAATTTAAAGCCATTGCACATCTAATAAAACATTAACTGGAAGTCGAAATCGCTTGCGTTTTCCCCTTACAAATTAAAAAATAAAAATACTGACAAGCTACACTACTGTATCGATGCTAAGAACATCACATAAATAATGCATCTGACATCTCATATTGGAGATCTACAATATAATAAACTGCCATAAACTGTCTCCAAGCTGCATTGCCGCATCTGCCACAAGTGAAAACAACTGTTACATCCAAACACACACACACACTCACACACATACAGGGCTCTATGGTGGTCATTACAGAGGAGCCACATGAAGCAGTTCACTCATCTGATCTATTCCCATCCATTATTCATCCTGCTCGGGGGAAGACAGAGCCCCTCTTCCCAGAGACACCAGGAACCCCATATATTCTCACGAGCGAAGGAAATGCCATGCAATAGTGGAGCGAATCACCGACACAGCAAAAGTGCAGGAGAGAGGACATGGAAGCGTGGAGGGCATCAATCGTGATTCGTGCATAAGTCATCAAAAAAAAGCCCGCCAACGTCCTGTATGTTGTAACTCAGATAATGACGTGCACACACAAAATGACGTATGAGATGCTTTAAAGAATATCTACACTTAGAGCCACTACAGTAGCTTCCTGATTCCCCAATTTTATTCTGCACGAAAAAGTGGCCAGGCCGGCTGTCCACTGTGCGGTAAAAAATAAATAAATTGTGGAGACATTGTGTGACTGGCAGGCAGAGCTGCCACAGATAATAACACCTGAAATAAATGTGATGTGTGGAATTCAATCTGCAGCGATAGAAACCGCTATAGCATCAGAGTGAGGTTCTAAATGCTATCTACTCAGCCATGGAATGAGGACTGACACAAACTCTCAGAGAATAGATTGTGCAATTAACAACATTTGCGCTGTACTGACATGACGAAAATGGCAAATGGGATTCAACATTGTCATGCAGACCTCTTTGTGGTGCTGTTAGGCTACTCTACAGGGATTCCAAGTGTTTTGGGTGAAAAACGAATGAGTTGACTAAGGCTAAATATGTGCCTATTTTAAATAGTTGGCTAGTATGCTATTTACTGTAGGATGTAGATATTTTGATTGTATTTTTATTTTAATGAAATGAAATGACACCGCTGGGCGATCAACAAGTCAATAATACCTCTGCAGTTAAACCGATATACCCAAATAAAGCGACAGAGGGCACTGTCTGAGTATGGAAGAAAAGGCTCTAGAAACCGATGGATATCCTCTGCCTTTGAAAACTTAACAGCACAAAACGTTACGCATAGAAATTATTCTACTGACTGAATCATGTAAATATAACGTAACGTCAAGTTCAGATAAGAAAAACAAACGATCGCCCTCAGTTTGACCGCTATTTACAACTTTTGCTATGTTAGATAGCTACGTTGATGAATCATATGCTTTAGCACAAACCTACTTAGGCATGCTTCAGCTAAAAGTAAATAGCAACTGCGGTCCATGGTTTGCTTCCTCCTACCAACAGTAGATAATTAATGTTAATAAGGCAGACCATAGCAAAATCGTCAATGTACACTAGTAGTAGGGTCCCTGCGAGCCCTCCCCCCGCCTCTTCTGACTGTACATTTCCATCCCATGGCCGTCTCTAGGTGATTTAGCGCCGCCAGTCTCAAGCAGGTGTCCAACATGGCGATCACGGGGAGCGGATCTCTTGCTGCTACACTCTCTGTTTTCGTGATTTCAGCAGTTTTTCTTCTGAAAGGTAAGATCATGGCGATCTACAAATACGACTTTAACAACAAATGCCCTAAGAGTGTAGGGAGAACTTGTGGTGCGTTCACGCGCTGGTTACGCACGGGCTTCTCTGAAATCTCAGCATCACTTTCTTGGCTCGATCGACTCTCGCCGAATTAATAATGTCAGCAATATAGGTTTCTTTACAGCGTTGTTTTTTTATAGACTACTTTGGTTACTAAACTTGCCACAGTTCCAGCTTTGGTAGAAAGTGTAGTGATCAAATGGTAGGCTGATAGACTATGCTGCATATAACGGATAACCTACAAAAAGTAACGCGCGTATGAAAAAAAAGAACAAGTATAAAGTGGCATCCATAATATTCGTGGCTATAAAAAATAATCTGACTGACTGACTTTGTCAGCATTACACAGCCAGGCATCTTAACGCGAAATATGGGGTTTCTAATCAGTTACTGCCAATGATGTTGTGTAGCCTACAGTACGATACACAACCTGTGTACAATAGACTAC
The DNA here is from genome assembly GCA_025447815.1 of Percopsis transmontana. Lineage (NCBI taxonomy): Eukaryota > Metazoa > Chordata > Actinopteri > Percopsiformes > Percopsidae > Percopsis > Percopsis transmontana. Next base: position 2,030,361 of record JAOEHI010000005.1, read on the forward strand.
ATAGGCTAGCTTCTGTTTCCGGCATTTGCATTTATATGATAATCTATATTTAGAACTAAATTTGACGTGAGTAGCCTATAGGCCGTATGTACAAAATGTATAGCTACTTCAGGTGCGCTCTGGTGAAAAAACACGCAATGCAGCTCCCTCAGTAGGCTATCTGCTCGCGGTGAGAATTAACCACACAAATGCAGCAACTGCATGTTCCACTCCGCAGTCTTCAGTTCTCGTGTGATTGAGGTCTTCATATATACAGTCTACATTTGTGAATACTTTATTCTTCTCAGCTCTAAGCTATAGTTGGGAGCTGGTGAAGATACAGTAGGGCACGGATGTAAAGCCCGAGCTACTGTGCGATTTTCTCCGTTATTTCACCGCGCAGCTGGAGTTATATGCGCCAGTGTTTTTAAAGGAAAATGTCATTCAACTGACATTATCGACGCATTTGAAACGGTTAAAATGTCAACCCAAAGCAGCTTTAAATCCCTCCCAGCAGTGGCGTGACACGTTGTGGTATATTTTCTGCTTCCCGGTTAATAAAATTGCATGCAACAGTTGTGATTATATGTTTAATGCCTTTCTGAGGATGCGAACGGATTTCTCCCCCCACCTAATATTTTTACATGCTGCTATTTAGGCTACAGTAAATTTAAATAAGTCTATAGGCTACTGTAGATAATTTATGTACAGCAGCATATAAAGCTTGTGGTGTGGTCTGTCCTAAATAAACTACAACCAAACAAATTGAACAATATAAAACCCCAGAATGAAGTAGTTCACGATATGCTATGAATTGGGTTCTTTGGGATTTGTTAAGGTGTTTGGCCAATAGCTACAGTGGGAGATGTAATTCAGGTCTGTCTTTGGCAGGCCCTTGGGAGACAAGTTTCAGTAAACCATTGACGATCTACCCTGACCCCTGACTGTGTTGAGTTGTTTTATGATAGGCACATATTAGTTTTATTTCGACGTAAACTTTCAAAGAAAATAACCTGTTGATAATGCTATCTGGACATGTGTGGTTGTGTTTTAATAAAAGGGGTAGTTTTATTAGGCAGACAATTTAGGGTGGCAGGAGACTGAATACATGCTAGGCAAAACATTCATATACTGTATTTTTTATTACAGGGTGATGCATGGGTTGACCTGTAATAGGATTCTTATATAGGACACTGTATGTGGAATACTAACAACCGTATCGCGATCCTGACCTCTCCTGGGGCTTGGCCTATTATAACATATCAGCTATGATCTGATGGTTGTACAGCATTTCTGGAGGTTGCATAATTTTACCTATTGTCAGTTTGAGCTCATTCATCATGACTGAGTGATGATTGAGCTCAGTTCTGATGTGAATCAATACGAATTGTCATGAAGCCTCATGGCACTGCCAAAAGGAGAAACAATGGAAGCACACACTTGTTACTGCGTTCATGGTTGGCAGTTGGCATGTGACACGTGAGTGATTGAAGATGTCTCCTGTCTGGCTGCCTTTGGTGAGATCTGGTTTCATAACAGAAATGGGGACAGTAAGTAGTTTGATGTTTCTGTATGCAGTGACAGATCTTCTTTTGGTTGTTTCTTTAATTTGTCATCTTTGCCAAAAATGCACATTTGTAGTTTTTTGTGTGCACGCTTGTCACATACAATACAGTGGCCTCCAGAACTATGGGCACACTTGGTAAAGAGGAGCAAAAAGGAAAGGGCTTTGATAAATTGTCTTTGTTGTTTATCAGCTTGACATTACACTGAAAGAACCTTTCAGTGAGTTCAATTATTCAATGAAAAGAAAAACCTTATAAAAAAAGAAAATGTACTCAAAAACACAATGTCACAATGAGTTCCACACCTACAAATGTATATGAACAAAATATAACTGATATACATTCCCCATTGATATTTAACCTATTTTTAATCACACCTAGGAACCCTTGAGTCTGTTTCGATGGGGTGTACATATTGGAGATACACATACAAAACACCTTTGGACATTTCTGGAGGGCACTGTATCTCCTTGCTTTCAAGTCTAAAGGCAAAGCTATTCGACAAGACACATGTATCAGTATAGCCTTTGTATATATAAGTCTTCCTCACTATCTGTCTGCAATTGCACTTAGCATGTTTCAAGTTAAATTTAATGGCCTTCCTAATGGCCCATTGATATGTGCCCCCTTGTAAAGAATTTAATTGCCTGGACATTCAGATCACCACAGTACATCATTTGTAACAATAATATACTCTTCTATTTAAAGAAATTGAATTTATTGCTCATTAAACTTGCATTAAACTCTGCTTAATAAGCCTCACCCTAATTGCTTCATAATGCATGGCACTACTTTATGTGATGGCAGCTAATCTTACTTTTACAAGGAAGGTCTGCTAAAAAACTGGCAGCTATTTTCAATTCAACAGAGGGATGCATGTATGAAAGTTATCCACTGGTGGCATTTGTAAGAGAATATGAGATCATTTCATTTTCAGAATATGCTGGTGGTTTATTATTGACAACACCTCAAATTGTGTAGTTTTCACTGCTTTAAATTGAACTTTGTGTGTGTGTGTGTGTGTGTGTGTGTGGACTGGAAGAGAAAAGGGGATAATTCATTGTTGCACCCGTTGTGTCAAGATAGGGTCAGCCTGTTGGTTCAATCAGAAGTTGTCACGGAGGGCCATGTTAGGAGAACCATAGAGAAACTTGTTCTACCTTCAACATTTCAGTCTTTGAAGGACTCCAATCTCCCCTGAGAAGCTTCTCCTTTGGCACACAGTACAAAGGCTTTTGTGTACACAATGTAAGCCTTCGTACTGTATGTACAGTAATAGCTGTTGTTAGTAAATAAGGGTCGCTCATGGCATATATTATACTGTATATTTACACTAAAAAACTAAATTTGTTGTACACAGTACAAAGGCTATTGTTTACACAATGTATAAAGGAGCCTTCGTTTGTAATAGCAGTTGTTGTGTTGGTAAAGAAGGGTCGCTCATGACATGTCTTATATATTGAAAAAAACAAAATCTGCAATGTACAGTATTTGCAATGCAGTGTCCCACCGAATGACACACTGAGGACAATCAAAACGGTTGCTGTGTGGAAATGTGGTAAACAATCAATTAGGAGGAGAAGACAGATGACAGGCCTTTTCATAGTTTTTGGGACAGAAGCTTCTATTCATGGCCGTTCTGTCGTCCTGTGGTAATGAGGAGGATAGCTGGTGTCTCTGCATATGAATATGACATTGTTCTCTCTTTCTCCCTGGATCTAAGAGACCTCCCTCCGCTGGATGCATCACTTGGACTGTCTATAATGAGAACAATTGGAGAAACAATGTTTTTGTTTTAAAGGGGCCATAGAGCGCACATTAGCATGGCTGATAGAGCAATCACAATACACCATTAAGGGAGGCTGTGAAACAGTACAGTACTCTCTAAAAGACTTCACTGTAGTGAGTTTATCCACAACCTGCACCATACGCGAACGCAGAATGGCTTGGAAAACAAAACTCTTTGGAGAAAAAAAGTTAAAGGCATTATAAGGAGCTTTGCGGAAGTGGTACAGTTTCCCAGAGTAAAGACATTTCCCATTTCCTCGTCGCACAGAGCTACCCAGATCTCCGGTTGTGTTTTCATTAAAGAGAATAGTTGAGAGAGACCTATAGTGGTGTTAAATCAGAACAACAGCTGTTTTTCAAGCTGTATAGTGATGACATAATATAATTTCTTAATTTACTATAATTTCTAACTATCATTTCTAATTTGGCTCTATACAGTACTGGAAAACATGGACACCGTTTGAGACTCCTCAAAGTCAGATAACCCCAGATCTGACTTTGATGGACAGCTGGTATAATCTACTAGGGGCTCCAGAATATGTTTCAGTAGTGTTATTTGCCGGTGCATTTATATAGATTTCCCGAAGGGCTAGGAACATTGTCCACTTAAAAATGGCATAAACCTCATCACATCATACTTACGGATAAACCTTTACAGCTTAAAAAAATAATTCAAAATTGGCACATTTGCGCACAAATTTATCCATTTCCCACGTGTTAAACGTGTCTACCTTATTCCTCAGAAAGGCTGACATTACAGAAATGATTGTACTCCACCGATAATTACAATTATGGGACTACAACTCCCCCCCCAAGATTTTATTTCATGTTTATTTTTGAAAGAGAGCTGACTGAAGGGGTGTTGTTGTCTGCCACGAGGGTGGGCATGATACCAGACCCATCTTAATTACTCTCAGGTACAGCACTATAATCTGTCATTGGCAGGCTCATCAAGACAGCCCCCATGCTCATTCACCCAAACCTATAAGCCTATTGATTACTTTTCATAT
>JAOEHI010000005.1:2034802-2052661 GCA_025447815.1 Percopsis transmontana
TGTCATTGGCAGGCTCATCAAGACAGCCCCCATGCTCATTCACCCAAACCTATAAGCCTATTGATTACTTTTCATATTTGAGTCATTGCACTGCGACAGAGAGACATGGGAGCCAATAGCGCTAATGGAAGTGGGAAACTCAAACTCAAATTGTTTACATCTAAGATGACAGGTAACTGTATTTGAAAGGAAATATGAGGTTGATCCGTGATCTCTCTAATGGCAGTCTGTCTGTACTTAACAAGGAGTGCAAGCTAACCGCAAAACTATCAACTGCACCGTGTTCCAGGTGTCATGGTCACGCAGCATTGGAGAGATGTTAGCTTCATTGCAGAAACACGGTCCACACGTATACAGTACATCCTGCCCCCCAAACACACACACACACACACACACACATATAAACACCAACACAAATATATTAACTCATAGGCCTAAAGTATTTTTGCCACAACAAGGTTAATTGTTTGCTTATGTGCCTGTTTCGTGTCAAGTCTGACATATGCTAGGGTTTCTTTTACCTTTAAAGATTGTTTTTTAGTAAATCATAATTGAAACAATTTGCCTGAATGTACAGAACATGTAGCGGGGGGTATGTGCTCTAGTAGCATACCAAAACTGATTGCAATGTCCGAGTGACGCCATTTTCGAACCTTTCTCTGTCTCTAGTCATGGTAATATCTTGATGGTTTCAACCACAAGAGCAATTCTAGACTAAAATCAAGGAGTGTTACTGATCAAATCAAGGACTTGGTTGGATCATTTCTGATCATGGTTTGAAATGTTAATACAAACTGCCTGAAGAAAATATCTTCTACAACAAACATCTTTCCACATTAAAACAAGATATGTGGAATAATCCAACAAGCAATTTATTTTTGCTTTAGTTATGCAGTTTGTTGGCAGTTCATTATAGCTGCTGAATCTTGTTTTGTCACCTTTAATGAGCGATAGCCTTCCTTAGTTGTTTGTGAGTTGATGCTGGTCCATATTTGTTTACTGCATTTTCTAACCCAGTGTTTTAACCAATGGCCCCAACAAGAAGGGGTTCATATAGCTCACAACGCCCCTCTTGCAGCAAGGGTCAGATTAATAACTGTTGCAGCAATTATCCAATCTCAATTCTCTCAAAACAATGATGCTCATCTAGCAATGATGCATACCTATTTATAGATCTATCTATCAAACGAAGCACAGCTGAAGATGTGGCCGCTACGTGCTTATGTTGCTAGATCCACCACTGCTTTAGTGATTGTTTCTCTGCTATAGTATCCTTTTGTATTCATGTGTTGGGAGACTTGATATGTTAGCGTCAAACCTGTAAAAGACAGGTGGTCTATATCATCTGCTGGCTTCTTACCATGCAAAATATAAACACAGAGCTACCTTTATTGCACCCACTTTTATATTATTTACAGTCTTAACAAACATGGTGTTTCTTTGGTAAGAATGGAAATAACATTTTTATTGAATTTCTGAGCACAACAGAGGAGTTGCATTCTGTCTAAACAAAGTGTATCATCAGAGGATCCGAGGAATGTTATGAACAAAATACTGAATATAGCCTAGTCTCAGCAGTGTACTTCCTAAATTAGAGCTGTTTTCCATGAGAACTAAGGTCTGTGCAGTTTGTCACTAAGAAAGACTAACTTGCAGTCTAAATCAGATATCAGTAAATGTAAACAGTATTGGCCAAGGCATGTCATTAAAAAGAATAGCATGTCTAGACCTCATAAAACCAAAATTGTTATTTCGAAAAAGCAGGAGTTATTGCCTGTGAGCACTAAGATGACATCCATCAATTTAGGGTTTTATTGGAAAATGTAGATAGGTTGCTGTGGGAGATGTAAATGATTTATTTAGCATAAAGTTTTGCTTGAACAGGCACAGAGATAGCGTAGTTAGTGAGGGCAGGAGAGTGTCTGTGTGACAAAGGCAGCGCTGAAGCAAGCGGCTGATTTCCCGAGCCTGAGAGCACGGCTATCTAGGCATAAGAAAATAGATTGGAAGTGAAGAAGGTTATTCTGGCTGAAATGTCATCAGACTTGAGGGCTGTCAAATGCAATGCAAATGTAATAAGATTGTTGAACACGATTTTCTTTTGTAAAGCCATGCCTGAATTCCACGTGGCTGCAGCTGTTAGTTTCATAGTCGCTGCAAAATGATTAGGTCTCCTGCGCTCCCTATATTGATCCCCTAAAATTTTACATCCTTTAATGTAATGATGCATGCATATCTATACTATGCCTTATTTGCAGACAATACAACCACAATGTTTGTGTTTTGGAAATCTTTTATAATCAATATAAAATATTGGGTAAGGGACAAGTATGTAATATTGCAGCACATATGGTGCACATTTCAGTGTATTATTTTCATTCATAGTGTGATAGTAATTTGTAGATGTTCAGTGAATTATATAATAATTATAATTTTGGGGAGATTTAGGTATAGGGCAGAAAAGTTTGTAGTTTGTTGAAAATTGCATTTGCATGAAAGTTGTTTATCATTTTGACACAACGGCCTCAACCCCCTGTAAATCTCAAATCTACATTTATTCAAATGTGTTGAGCGCAGTGAACACTGACATTTTGTAATCCATATAAATGCTCTGTTTGAAAGAAGATTGGAATTATTGAATTATTAAAAGAAAGAAAAGGTCTTGTGTTGTGGCTGATTTCTGTCACCGTTGATGATTTTAAGTAGGGGATCAAAAATCAAACTTTATTGAGGATTTAAAGCAACCTAGCTGTAAAGCCAAGTAAGTGAAATCTTCCCATATCGCATGCAGTAGCCTACTCCAGACCCAAATGTAGTAATTTTGTACGTTTTGCTTTAACGCCTTTTCTGTGAGGCCTGAACTTCTTTTGGTAAAGTGGTACATATCTTTAAATTATTTCAGCTGGGACTGTTTGTAATAGAAATCAGAGTTCACTTTTAGTTTGGATTTTGGCTCGCCTGTTGTAGATAGACATACGTTGAAGTAGTAATACATTCAGATTGTTGTTTCTTTAAGAAACAAAGTGTGGCCAAGATCTATAATCTATACGGTAGCGTGTCCTATCGGAGATTATTGTTTTCTGCTGTTTTTTAATTATCTGTACCTTACTTGTGTCATTTATTACATCCAAGATGCGCAATCAATCACCCATTTAGTAGGTGTAATGAAACTTCCATTTTCGACCATAATGTGATAACTCAAGCGCAAAAGGTGTAATATTTGGCAAGATGCCAATGTTCCAGTGATGAAACATGACTTTACTGAGAGTAAGGTGCAAAGCATTTAATGGAAAAAGAATGAATGCACTGTCTTACAAGCACTGTTCCGATATAATGTGTTGCAGTGACTGATTGTTTGAAACAAGACATTTTTAAATTTTAAATTAATGTCTGAATTATACAAGTCAGAACACACCTTAATTCACAACTCCATGTGTCTATATTGACGGAGACACAATGTGGAGTTGTTAACCCCTAGGAGTGTAACGTTTCTGAAACCCAGACCGAAACCGCGATACAAACGTCCACAGTCGCGGTGTCCAAATGGGCGGTTTGCTTTGGCATGCTGTGTCGGGCCCGCTATCTCTGTAAGCACGTTGTGCGCTTGCCCCCTACCTGAGTGGTGCTCGGTTGGTTGTTCGGTCACTGTCTACCTTGGCGTCTGAACCCAGACTCGTTCCAGTCCAAGTTTTGTAGCATTTCCAAAGCCTCCTGGGCGTTAGTCTTGCTTTGTCTGCTTTTGATCGTGTAACCCTACAACCCTGTAGCTACAAGCTAACTCGGGCCATGCTCAAGCAATTACCAAGGAAATCATGGTTCTGGATATGCGCCTTTTTTCAGTTGTTGAAAACAACGGATTCCACGGATTCAACAGACCATGTTCTTTAGTGTTCCTCTCTTTAGTGTTACAAATTGTTGGTGATTTAATAAAATCAAGACATTTTATCCCTTTTTTTTATTAATCACCCCTCCCTCCCAAAAGAAATCGAGGTATGAACCGAACCGTGGTTAAGAAATCGAGGTTTGAACCGTGCATTTGAAGAATTGTTACACCCCTATTAACCCCTAACCTCACACTGCTCACACCCTTACACTGCTGTTGTTTGAAAATATTCCAAATGTCATTCTCCTGATTCTTGATGCTTTCACGCTTTTAACACCAGTAATAAACAAGCTCTGACAGTTTATCAAGGCGCTATGGTGTATTGCATTAAAGGTTAACTTTACAAATCGTACATTATGTGTCTTAAATATTTTGAATGAATCAAATTAGCCGTGTATTTTCTCAAATATGGGCTTCTACAACCAGCTCTTTATGGTTGGACAGCTGTCACCAAAGCCGTCATGTTCTGTCTGGGGAGAGTAAAGCCTGGTGGTGCCAAGTGGGATTTGGCGAGCACAGCAGTGAATGTGCCACAGGCCAACACTATGAATGGATTAATTTAAACCCCGACAACGTCTCAGAGACTTTTACAGAAACCTATAGTGAATAGATTGACGTACAATAATTGCCAATTTGTCAGTTTGACTTGTTAAGTTGTTGATTAGCACAAGGTTAGATGAAATGTTTGGAGTGGGAACTTCCATGATGATGTGAATGACACACTTGAGTCCACGCTTGAATGACAGTCGGTGGACCCTCAGGGAGGCACCTGTCTGTCAAAACACAGCATAGGTGTTAGTAACATGATTATGAAAATGCTGTCGCCTTGTCCTCACATAATGTGTAAAGATCCGGAAGACGTATTCCGGTAAACAAACTATTAGCATGATGGATGGAATGTTTTTGGTGCAAGGCACTCCTTGTCCAGTGATTATGCATAATTATATCTAATGATTCCCCAGACTCACCAGGACGTCAGACACAGACTAAATGCATGTTTGTTTTTTTTTCTACTGCCATCGCTCTTTGTGTCCAGTAGGTCACCTCCGAATATTCATCACCTCTCATGTCATTTACACCAACAGAATCTGCTGCAAAAAAACAACAGCAAAAAAACAAAAAAAACATTTGTCTTTGTGCAGAATGTAGTGGCTAGCCTCACCATCAGACATTTACGATGGCATGATTATGGAGTTTTAGGCCGTCAGAATGTCTGACAAAATATGTAAAATGGCAGAGGGGGCTACTTGGTTTACGCTTAAGACTGTCAGAATGGTCGGTTAGAGAGTGGGTGCTTTGTTTCTTGGTGGATATAATTACATCTGGTATTTATGGGACCAATCAAACCATCAGTTCAGAGGAGGCCTATTTGAAGGTGACTCTGGGATGCGTCACATCATATTGCAGACACAATGAAACAAGGCTTTCGGACAAGCTGTCTCCTCTCATAAAGGCTTTTAAATCATCACCACTCCAGCCAGTTGTACATTAATTCACATAATATATCGCCTGTTTAGAGCTGTAGCACCGCACACATATATACATGCCGGGACAGATTCAGTCATATCACGCTTCTTCTTTACGTATCTATTTGGTTTTGCTGTGTTTTTAAGCCTAGTTCCTTAAAGAGACACCCTGAAAATTGTTTTTTGGTTTGATAGAGAGAGTGCATGCCCCTTCTGCACCTGCTGAATGACTCTTATTCCTCTCTACCCACCCCCCCACCCCCGCAGCTCTCATAGGCTCACACTGTTCTCTACTCTTTTTCTTACCACCACCAACACCTTGGTGGACAGTTGCATTTCAAACTTCAACTGATATTAAACCTGATAAGACCATCCTTATGCAATCTCCGTGATTTGTTCCTCTCTTTAAATCCGTCTGGAAACTCTCCATTCAAATAGTTTAATAGAGACAGTGCCAGTATGTGTCAGTCAAATTATCAGCAGGTGTTTCGACCACCTTCAAGTAATCAGAACAACAAACGTTTGATAGTGATTTTTACCACAGGTGGTAGCAGACAATTGGAGCACCTTCAACTAATCAGAACAAGACCCACATGGGGCCGATTTTCAGAACACAGGCACTCATTTGATGTCGGCGTCAACTAAACTACTTATACTGGATGCTGATTGACCGGTGTTACTCTTTTCGGGCCTCAAACGGTTTTGAATTGAGAGTTCCCAGACTGATGTTCAAAGTGAACCTTGCCAAATCTGCATTGTTTTACGAGGCTGAGACTACAACACAATTGAGTGTACCTTTAAACAACCGTTTAGCTATGTTTAAGCATTGTTTGTACTGCTCTGTCTGTCAGTCATGTGGCCGTTTGAGTTGTTGTCTATCAACCTTTTGGTGGTGCTTGTAAAAAAAAAGTCAGGAATTTGACTGCTGCCCCTCCAAATGTCATTTACATAGCTCTCTGTCCAAGAGGTGCAGTGCTGACAAAAAAACACACAAAAACACCAACACATAGGCATTCCTCTTTCTTCCTTTGCCCCTTTCCCTAGATTCCTTTAGTCCTTTAGTCCTTGTTATATGTTGTGGCCCCTTATTACTGTTAGAGGGCAGGTGTCTGGACCCAGCTGGGCATTATCCTGCTCCAGATTGTCCTTGGAACCAGCTTTGCTCTGGCGCCATATATCATCACTTTTTTAAATCTTTTCCTACCAATGATTAATCCACTTTAGCTAAATTCAGAAATCATCAAAGGCAAAGCATGAAGGCCTTTTCTGGAGGTAATTACTCACTCATTAGGCATATGTTTGACAAGTATACCCTCCTGGCATTGAAAAGCTCTCTATTAATCATAAACTGGGATCTGACAAAAGGGGGCGATGGCATGATGAAATATACATCCAGCGTGAGAATCAGTAAGATTATATTATTGATGGATTGTAGAGCGAGCTGCCACCGAAAAGCGCAAATCCTTCTTGATGTATGACTGCCTAGAACATGTTTGGGTCATCTCCACCGACACCATATTTCTTCACAATGGAACGGTCATCATTATCAATCTAAAGGAACCAGTTGTAGGGGGAGATTTTGGGGGATTCAGATGTGTACACACATAGAGTCACCAATAGTCAATACATTATCTTTGCTTCACATGTTATTCCCAAAATATTCTGAAGGCAACCGCCCGTCCACCCTCGTCCTCATCCTGCTTCCTTACTTTCTCTGCCCCGTCTTACAGAGAGACCTCCCCAGGCAGCGAGGACAAGACAGGACAGGGAGAGGATAAATTACAGCCACCCCGCCAAAGCTCTCTCCCAAGCTTTCATTTGCACCAGTAATTAATCAGCCATCACTGGAGAGCTCTAGCATGTCAGGCTGAGGATTTTATTAGGGCTGTCCTTTATGGGCCTTAATGAGACTTATGTCTTCCTTGAGTATTTCATTTGTAGCAAACAGACAGGCTGCTTGTAACCTTGAGGTGAGGAGCTTTTCCACAACAATGAGGCTCAACCGTCCTTTGTTGCTCACCTTTAAGTGATCTTGACGTGATTCCTGCTTCCATCTACTTCTTCCGGCTCGGATACAAATCCCCTGTGTCTTGGAAGTATCTTATTATAGATAAGATGAAGATTTGTTTTGTTTATTGTCAAGATACTTCCGACACGTTATCACCTACAATCTCAATAACTCTATTAATGTTGCAAAAATAAAATAGCATACATTTTGGAAAAATGTCGAAGTAGCCACACAGAAAGCTTTCTGTGTGGCTACTTCTTAAGATATCTTAATTAATCTTAATTCATTTGCCCTGCTGTCAGAATAGGATTGCTGGGAAGTACTAGAGGTTCAATGTTCAAATGTTTAAAACCAGAAATTTAACCAAAGGGCAGATGAAAAGTACAGGCCTTCCAGTACTTGATAGGCAGGAGGTGATATGTATAACAAAAGTTATATTATTGAGTCAATCAGCCACCCCACTTTTCTGTACCGGCTCGCTAATCACTTATATCACTTGATTGGACATATCTTGAGAAATATTACATTCTAAATAAAGCACACAGTATGGTTACATTTAAAAATACACACTATATCTTTGTATTTGCACACATGAGCTGCCAAGTTTAACATTTTCCACAATCCTTATCCTAATGACACAGGATACACATAAGATGCGTGTTCTTTTCCCTCTATGCCTGTATCATTATATGCCATATTTGCTAACTGTATTAGTTGCTAACAAAACAATCAAGCTTAAAAGACTAACATTACTGTGTTTAGCTTAGAGGTGATTAAAGCAATTAAAATCTAAAACAGAAAGCCAGAGATATAATCACAAATCTAGGTCTTTGTGTTGTCACACTACAAATGTGGCAAAAACTTTTTTTATTATATAATTATTCATCTAAGTGTGTGAAAGTAGAACTCCATATGGCCCCAGACAGTACCAATTACAATAACAGTCAAAATACTTGGAATAGGAGTGGCCTTTAACCAGTTAACCCATAACCACAGAGTCAGCCTGCAAGAGACTATAGAAGCCATCTGGTAGCATTTTTACAGTGTGGTGCAGCAGTTTGCCCATGAGTGCTGAAGGGTCATATGACGGTCATAAAAGGGAGAGACTTTGAAAATCTCCAAGGACAAAGATATGAATATTCTCAGTCCAATTTTCTGGATCAAATTTAGTTCCACAAAGTGTATGACCTGGTAACATCTGTCACCAGGTTCTGCAGTGAAGATGTTTGAGCTATGCTTTATTGCTTTTGAAAACTTTAATGATATTCTCCCATTCCTCTAAGCTGCATTTTCTGATTGCGGTTATTTTGGTGATTAAATTATTAGCGGGGGAGTTGGTAAAATGAACATGACCTTCTTTGAGTTTAATTTAGCTTTTTTTTCTGACGAACCATAGTATATTAATAGCTAGTTGACTAGGATTACTGTAATGATTGCACAGGGTTGGAGAAGTAAACATGAAATGAGAATTAGATAGAATTATTACATAAATGAAAGCATAATCATAATTATCACGTCTATGTCAGGGCATTGAGCGGGGCAGCCAGAGAACTAAAGTTTAAGATAAAACGGCGGTAAAAATGTACAAACCCCATGAAGCGCTGCATGCAGTAACTTCCGAGAGCGGGGTTGTGGCCAATCCCTGACTGCAGTCACTTTAGAGGCGTCGGGCTGAATTCCACCCGCAGAGATGACCAGGCCAAAGAAAGTTGTAGAGAAGCCGTGGAATTCGCACTTATCTGCTTTCACAAACAGGCCCAGAACAGTTCCCCAGAACACAAAGAGGTTCAGCATGTCTCTCAGCATGTCGTTACCAATGTCTGGAAGGCCGCTGGTGCATTGCTGAGACTGAATGACATGACCAGGTATTTGTAATGGCTACGAATGGATAACGGTTCTTATCCGTAATGTTATTAAGGCCGCGGTAATAAATACAGCGACGGAGGGACCTATCCATCTTCTGGATGAAGAAGAACTCGGGCGAGTTCTAGCTGGAAGGTTGTGTGTTCGAGCCTCATAGTTGGCCTACCTGTAAGCATCCTTGAGCAAGATGCCTAACCCCCTACCTGCTCCATGTAATAGCAGCATGTAATTGTAAGTCGCTTTGGATAAAATCGTCTGCTAATTGACCTTATTGTAATTGTAAATGCACAACTGGTCAACCAGGGAGGCAGCGGAAAAATTCCCATCTTCCCTAGAGTCTATTAAAACTCACAGTGTATGATAAACTCCCCCAGACTACACGGCACAAAACGTATTACATTTATATATTGTTCAGTAACAGTAAATGGATTAGAAATGTTTAAATAAAATGTTGGTTGGTAAATTTGATAAGCATCACTCGTTGTTAAGAGACTGACGCTAACTGGCTTGTGGCATAGCCTAAATGTGTCTATGGCTTGTGGTGAAATAACGCACTGAATAATTACTTTACAAAAATAACAATGTCTAGACTTTATTTCTGATCAATTTAATGTTATTTCCATTGAAAAATATATAATTTTCTTTCACTAACAATACATAAGACATAAGAACATTTCTCAGTGATTACAAATTTTTGAACAGTAGTGTACATACTGTAGCTAGTTAGCTACGTAGCTGGCTTCTGATTTATTTGAACTATAAATGAGTTATGCTAGAAAGTACACCTCAAGTAAATCAAATTTATTACATTATACTGTATACAATTAATATTAAAATAGTGGAGACCCAATACCATTAACTTTTACACAGCCATAGTTTATGAAAGTAAGACATTTAGGCATGGTCCCTAAAATGCATAACTCACTCCTTAAGATGTAAAAGTGTATCCTCTTTGTGTATATCTGAGCCTTTACCTAAGTAGACATATGTATTTTTTTAAAATGCAGAATTATAATGATGAGATATAATACAGGTATATGCTTCCTATGATCAGACACACACGTTATTACAAGTATTCTATACAAGTAGTAAAGATTCATTAAGCAGCTGATGCAACAGAGTCAATGGAAGAGTCTATTAAGGATTTTTATCCACAGCCTTGAAAGTTTTAGGTAACTTGTAAAAGGAATTTACAACTTCGGGGAACATCTACATTCATATAAAGCTGAACCCCTGCAATGTCTTTCAGGATTCAGGGGGCATATAAAGGAAGCAGAACGAGCAAGTTTGGAGCATAGCCGCCCACCAGCTGTCTGAGCAGAAATAGTAGTGTATCATTATGGCTATGCAGAGGGGAAACACCCAGTGTTTTAGGTCTCTATGGAGGTCATGTGGTAATCAGTGGGTGTGTTCATATGGCTATTGCTTAGAAAAACAGGCTAAATTAGACCTTTATGATACAGCCCCAAGGCCTTCTGACTGAATTTAGTTTTTTCCTCTGATGCCCTTATTGTTGATTTTAAAGCCGGAAATGATTTTAATGTTATTGATTGTATAAACAACGGATGATGATGACATTCACCCTGACTACAGGTTTATGTATCCGCAATTTATTCCTGAACGCCAAAGAGGTTTTCTGTTTTAATAGATTGGGGGAAATATTAATGAACATTTGTTTTCCTGCTCATGCTCAGCTGTGGGTATGCCTGTAAGGGTTCCACTGCGGATCATTTGTGTTGGTTTGCCTTCACATGATGCAATGCACCGCAAGTACACTCTTTGAACCGGAGCTGTCATGCCACTTTTTGTGTTGCTCTTTTTGTTATTGTTTTGTGGCATTTTTTTTAGCTCTCAAGTTTAGTTGTTTTCATAAGACTCAAGATGCTAGCCTGCTTTCCTTTTCACAAAGTAGTGAAAACACATCATCAAATAGGTAGCCCGAATCACTGCAATTCGTTTTTGAAATTTACTTCATAATACATTTCCATGGTGATATTTTAGTTTAGTTTCAGTTAATGCAACAAGGACATTGGCTATTCTGACTACCTGTAGAATATTCAATGAATACACATGTCATACATTAAAAGACATTTTTTTGATTGATATTTAATGAAGCAGTACACTTCTGCCTGTCTGCTGTTAAAAAAAATCTAGCCTTCAATTACTGGATGAGAAAAAGATACTGTACTCCTGATGAGATTTAAATTTGAGGAGAAATAATAAATGGAGGATGATTTCCATGATGATGAGCGAATTGTTAATTTAACAAATTGATTCCTTTTTTTAACCTTTGAAATGTTTTCTCCTGTATGTCTTAAGCCTAATACCGGTACATCTTCATGATACATTCTTTCTCTCTAAATCACTAGATTATTAGAATGAGTAGGCCTACCTTATTTGTCTGTCATATATTTCTAGAGAGAGCGAATGCAATGATGAATTCCTGGAAAGACGTCCATGCATGAGGTCTGTCTTGCCCAAGGGGGAGCAACTAGTAAATATGCATGGCAGGAAAATAAATGAAAGAGCTTTCCAGGGAAATGTTGATGAGGTGTTGGTCACTTTCCCACAATTGATAAGTCCATATTTATTTGGCAGTTTTAGCCTTGATGTAGCCTTCTTTAGCCTTCGTTACTTTTGATTACTGTACGTAGAAGGCACTCAACTGACAATTCTGTCTGCCTAGTCTATAGCTAACTCTGAATGTGTTAGAGAATGAATGTATCCTATTTATCCTGTTAAGACCACTCCCTACCTGGACCTCATTTTCCCATCCCTTCCAACTGCGATAGTTTGTGACCAAAAATCTAATCAAACAACTCAGTTTAGAGTTCCAGCGATCTCCCCTGTCAAGACTCAATAGAGATGTAATGAAAAAACTGGTCGGAAGTCCCCTTTGTTGGTGTTTTCAGAGCTGTGGACAGTGGCTGTGTGACTACCGGTTTACACCAACCCTGGCTAATAGGTAAAGGTACCATAAGAAAGGTAGTAGTAAGTATATAAGGTATCTTTACACCCATAGGGTCCAATGTTATAGGGTCAGCTGAAAATTGAAGTGAAAATCTTATTATACTACTAATGGAATTACCTTTGACTGAATTACAGTACTTTCTTTTCAGAGCTTTGCCAAACCCTAAAATATTCAGTAGCATGAATTTCCTATTACTATTTCCCATTTCCTATCAAAATAGATAGTGGCCATGGGAATGGTAGCGTTAAATGATATTGTGTATTCACTGCACAATATATTGAACAACGGACCTTGATATCAGTCTGGAATTTTAGCTTTCTAATACACGTCAAAGTTTTATTATTCAATGTCCATCTCTTTTGAAATATTATTAGGTTTATTAAATGTTGTATTGATTTCTCTCAAACTATCAAAGGATGACATTCTGACTTACTCGTTCCTCAGGCCTGCTTTCAATTCAGTGTTGAAGTTTTACACAAAGCTTTTCATCTGCACTGTAAACAATAGTTAAAAGCTGTCATAGTTTTGAACATTCTTCAGCGGTTGTGTTTTTTTGTCATAATGGCAGCCTAGAGTATAAAAAAGCACCTATCAATTCACCTACACTTTACACAAATCACAGTGAGCCTCTACAATGATTTCAAACAGTAGAGTTAGAGATGCCCAGTGCTTTCACATAAATGATCTTGAAGAATAATTCCATTTGTCATTGATGACGTTGTTCAAGGAGTAAACCTGATATTCAGACAAGTGAAATGGCATGGGAGAAATTAAATGATTATTTCCTCATAATTGACATACACCGTCACCATGCAGTCCAGATTTATGTGGTTCTTAGAAGTTTTGACGTTTGAATGCTGACTAAATCTAAGCTACATGCACAACACACAAGACAACATGTTTTACTATTACAGTTAGTTACACACAATTTCTATGATCTCCATGACAATGCCAATTGAAAGATACCAATTTGTTATCAAACACTGATCCCCAAACCTAATTTGGGAAGTTCTGAAAGCTAAAGCCAACCCTAACTCTAACCTAACCCAAATAGTTGATGGACTGTGGACACATTGATTGGCTGTTTCGGGTATGGAACATGCATTTTTAGTTAGGGAACTGTCTCATTAAACATTAGGCCTCCCTAGAGTTGACTGCAATGACTTGATTGAGTTGTATTAATATTTCCCTATTCACCGACTATAGTCTTATGAGACAGCCAATGAGCTCTCTACACTAATTAAATGGTACATGACACAAGCGTGGTATCTCATACTAAAGAACTGCTTGCCTGGAATTTGGGTGTTTGAGAAAGAGAAAGAAAAATATTTTGGCCAACTTCCAAAAAGCAAACTAAAGAAATAAATAAAGAAAATACATTTCTCATAAATTTAGAATTACAGATTCTTCCTCGGCTAATAACTTTCAATAAATGGTTGTATTTATTGGTTGTATTTTATCCATAATCTATTCTGGAACAGAACTTTTACACTCACTCATCATTTTTACATAATTCAAGTTTTATTGTTCTGCCTTCACAATGGAACATACACAATTAAATTGGGTAAGATAATTAAAACAAATTGAGGTTGTAGGCTATTCTTTCTTAGGGATTGTTTGGTAAAACAGACTCCTAGGACAAGCCTGTGTCATCCTGCGTCATCATCTCGTCTGGCACCGTGCTTCTGCCTTCCCCTGGATTATGAATAAAATAATCATTGTTTGCTCAGTGAAATTTCTACCTCACTTCCCTCTGCCGATGATTATCTTGTTTAAAGTATATCATCTGGAAAATATACTCAGTAATTTGAATGCCAATGAATGCACCAAATATGTTTGGGAGAAACATAATATTGTGTGCTCATATTGCTTTTTTATCTTTTTGAAATGCCTTCGCAGTTTCCATTCAGAGGCTCAAGATTGTATGAAATGTGCAATTAGGCAATCCTTGCCTCTGTGAATATGACCTTTATAGTCTGAGAATAGATTGTGACAGTGTGTACATGTATGATCATTGATAAACAAAATGTGTGTGTGTATGGGCATGTTTAGGTTATAATGGTTGGAAATGTTAATTATCACAGATTCCATAATCATCATGTGTTTACATTTGTCTAGGTGCTAAATGATACGTGCCGGTTAGCCCTCCTGTACTGCTACGTTGGCCAGCTAGCCCTTCACCAGATGCTTTGATGAAGATGGCCAAGTGAGGGTCAGCCCTCTCAGAGTTCACAAAAGCATTTGCTGGCCATTATGTTCCGCGGGAGGGCTCTATCTTGTAATGTATGGATGTATGAAGTGATTGCACAGACTAAATACAATGTGCCATGAAGACATTGGAATGTCGCGAACAGGAGAGCCTCTGTGGAGTTCTCAATATTAGATTTATCGCCAGAAGAGTGGCAGTAATCTTAGCTGAAGCCCCTGACAGACTGTGGCTCTCTACTCATTAAGAGAGAGCTGTGAAATTATTCAGAAAAAAAGATGAACATCTATACCCACAGTATGTTGACTAATATCTCCCCTGATGACAGATAATTAAGTAATTTTAATATTCATTCACGATAACTTTGCCTCTGTTTCGACGCTGCCTCAGTGCCGCTATAGATAAGCCTTGTAGCTATGCGGCCTTTTCTGTAGGGTTTGAAATGAATAATCCACTCTGTCACTGGTTTGGCTGGCTTAAGATGCTGGAGTGAGTTAGACAGATGGTTATCGAAGAGATTTTCAAAGTAAAGGAGTGAAATGAATGGTGCCTGCTTTCGACAACTCCCATGTTTTCATCCCAGTGAGTTGCACTTAACGAAAGCAGTCCTTCGCTGCATTAATGAAAGTGCACGTCGGATGTGCTGACTGTTCCTACTCAGCATATTAGCTTACTTGGGTGCCATACCATCCCGAGTGAAGCCGCTCTCTGCACTCGGCTGCTTCTGTCTTCAGGCTGGGAGAGCCCAGATTCTTGAGTCAGAGGTAAATGGATGAATAAAGGCTTTATGGAGATGAGGGAGTGTAATGGCACTCTCTTCTCGGTCCCGGCGGCTGGAACAGTAGCTCTCGGCGTCTTTTATCAGGGACATGAAAGGAGGACAATAAGCCTCACTGCTATCAACAATATGGTGTCATTTGAAGCAGATTATCCCTCTGTTGAAGCGGAGGAAAATAAAAGACAAAAAGACAAAGGATGGAGACTTGAGAGGGAAGGTTTCTCCTCCCATGAGGAAGTCCTCTGCTTTATTTTATTTAAAAAATATAATCTGTATAAGTGGCCACTTATTTTCACAAAACGCTATAAGCTTCTGTCTCTTTTGTCACATAAACTTCAAATTTAGAATTTTTCCTGGGCGTAAGTACGTAAATGCCCACTCATGATAATTCCTGATTGTGATAGGCCACTAATGGTTGTTCTAATGTCCAATCAATTTTCTCTCACAGCCTAATGATGCTGATATGCCTGGATTCCTCTGAGTAAGTAGTTTTCTTTAGTTGACATTAGTAAAGGAACAGATAACTCTACTGCAAGGAAAAGAGATATGACAACGTGGATTAAGTTAGTTTTATCTCATTTTGCTCACATTTTTGAAGAATCCACATCTCAGCTCTAAATATATCTCAAGGTTAGATCGTAAGTAATTAAAAGTTTGCTCCTTAATTTAATATGGTTTATGCAGTCAATTTTGATATACTGATACTGTCACAAAAGCGGCTAAAAATACCAACACATTTTTTGTCTCCTTAGTGTAATATAATAATATACCAAAATACTCCACTCCTTATCGCTGTCAATTATAATGCCAGTTACAGCTTCTATATTAATCAATAACTCTATAAATACGTGTCAATATTATTTGTTAAAAAGTATTTAATTGCACTAGACTCCTGACACACACATTTATTACATGTTAGGGGCCCACTTCAGTTTGACTGATTAGATGTATTTTTTGAGGAGAACCCTTCAGAAATACCATATTCATGTAAAGCAGAGCATCTAAACATGACAATCCCAAGCCTGAATAATAATGTAATGGGGACCAACTCATGAGATATCTGTCACGCTCGGTTCGTCACTAACATGGGCTCTCACTGGAACGCTATCGCCGGGACGCTCGCCCAAATCTTCTACACAGGGTCAGCCACTGCATGGTTTGTTTTAATGTGTCTAATATGATTAGCAAAAACAAAAGAGCAATAATGAAATCTTAGTACTAACCCTTTGTAATGCTAATTTCAGATATTCCATGTTGTGTACAAAAAAGTAATTCACAACAAATTCAGCTAATCTATTTCTACATAAGTTATAATGTGTAATAATTTAACAATAAAATATTTGTAAATATTGTACACGATTCATTTTGTGAGATAAATGTGCTGCTCAGTAAATGAGGTTGAGTAACGCAAGCTATGGTTGCATGACATGTAAATTTAGTAATCCTATAAGCCTTTTTTGACATTTTAAAGAGATTTAGAGAGACGAATTGCTAAAACAAAGCTTGCCTTGGTGCCAGCAATTTAAGATCCACTCTTTATACCTGCAATCTGCAACTTTTTAGCGTAATTTTCATTGTTTATGGTATGGGATATTATGGTATATTAACTACAAATTCCTCTGGTTGTCTCCATTTGTCTCGCTCTCCAGTGGCCTGCATTAAGAACCTGCCAAAATATCAGAGCATTTACTGTTGGCTGTGTCATTCGATGCAGATCCCATTGTCATTGGTCCAAATTCCAAATAGCGTCCGAACTCGTCCGTGTGCGCGCTTGTTTCTGTCGTTCCCCTGATCTCTGTCATTTCCAGAGAGCATCTTTGAACAAGACAAATGTGTCAGTCTGTATTGTGGCACCTCACATCACAAATGAAATAACGGTTTTATTTTAGAAAAAGAATCGGGGAATAATGAAGGAAGGCAGCTTTAAGTGAGCCTAAAATTGCCATTCATTGATACAGAACGGGGCCGAACAAAGGGCCTTAACACAGAGGTTTCCCCTACCGATGATTGTCACCAACATTAAAGCTGTTGCGTGGAAATGTGTGTGTGTGTGTGTGTGTGTGTGTGCATTTAAACTGAGTGTGAGACCCAGAGAGAGAGAGAGAGAGAAAGAGAGAGAGAGAGAGAGAAAGACGCGCAGCAAAACGTAAAAGAGAGAATGGGAGAAAATGAAGACGGCAGAGAACAAATTATTGGGATCAAGCCAGATGCTTCAGGTCGCCATAGAAACTCCCCACACTTCTCTCCTCTTTTCCTCTATTTCTTTATTTATTTTGTTGTCAGCAGTTCCAGAATAACTTAATTAAAGCTCAGGCAGGCTAGCATGCTGCGTGAGATGACAGGAGGCCCGAGATGATTTGTGATGGATTACTGCATTTTTTATAGTTTATTTATTTACAGTGTTGAAACGCACTGGAGCTTGCTATAATGCCTAAATGAATGTGTGATAAACAGTGTATTGGTGTTTGCTGAAATTCATTTAACAAGCAAGTCTTTGCAAATACGAATAAGGCTTTTTTTTTAAAGCCAATAAACATCCCATATTTTTGTTTTGAACCGGTGTCCTGCTGTCTGTGGGCATACAAGTGGTGGCTGTAGCAGTGGGTACCTGTGAAAAACTCTGCTGATAGAGAGTGGAACTGTGCTGATAAACAAAGCCCCTAATTGGGCATCGCAGCAGGAGT
>JAOEHI010000005.1:2052934-2079919 GCA_025447815.1 Percopsis transmontana
AGGAGTAAAAGCACATCATCTTCGCTTGAACTGATTCACAGACAAACTTTCTTTTTCTGTGTATTTTATTGAGCAATACCCTAATTGTGCTGTACCACACAAGGTCACAGGACAAGGATTGTTTATCAGTCTGCAGCGCATTTAAAGTCTAATGTTATTAAATGTCGCATTATGCACGAGATATTACGCTCAAGGGTACACTACAAATACATGGGGAGTATTATACTGTACAGAAAATATACAGTATTTGTCATGTAGACTACTCATTCTTCTGAAAATATACTATAGATATTTTATTAGAATATTCACAAAAAATACTGTATATAAAATGCTATCACTGGCCTCTCCATATTATTCACTTCATTGCACTGTATTAAATATCATATTTGACTGGGGGAGCTGCATTTAGGTATTTAGGTCCTAGTATTTCTATGGATTGCTGCCTTAGCTGAGCTATCCTAATGTTGAACTACTACTGCTACTGTTGAACATATTATTGTTCTGCTTGTTTGCTTGGAGCCACTGAGGTTGTTGTGGTGGCAGACTCCACGAGCCTGAAGTCTACTTATCTCAAACCTAGGTACTGGGATTGCTAACTGGGGTGGACATTTGTCTCAAAACATTGTTCTTTTCTTTGGCAATGCAGTATACAGGGCTGCCACTGCCCCTGAATACCATTTAAGACAGTGTAACTGGCTTGGGCTGTGTGGCTTTCTCTCCCTGCTAATGGACTGTCCTCAGCAAGGGGTGCTATCCATCACATGCACTACCTGAAGTCTGGAGCCTCTATAAAGATTAGGACTGTTAAGAGAAGATGGATGGCCTTGTCACCACTAAGCATCATCCCAAATGCCTAAATTAAATCTAGAAATTCTCATGGGGAGTTTAGATTAACCTAGTAATAGCAGACACTGGGCAGGGCCAGCCTCGTTTCCCCCGCTATCATGTCTGTGGCGGTTCGTGAAATATTTATGAAAATTGTCAACACTGCCCTTAAGAACCATTTAAAGGTTAGTTGAAAATGACTTTGAGGGGGGACGGAAACTCAACTTGGTTAAACTCCCTGGAGATTTCTTTTTGGTGTAACACGTTTTCTCAATAGACACAGAAAAGCAGCAGGGACTGGAGCTGCAGTAGCTCTACCTGCCTGCCTCAAGACTCCCCCCACCCCCTTATTTCTGCCTAAGGGAATTAGTCAAAGAGCGAAGCAATCGTTAGAGAAGTCCATATTTGATTGACCTTTGTTTCTCAGCTTACACCTCTTTTGGTCTTTTAAAAGGTTTGTTGGTCCTGTGGCCTTTTAAAGCCAGTGATTATGGATTTGTTTCTCTTTATTGAAATGCATAGACCTATGTTTGCTGGGTTGTTTTAACTCTGTGTTGGAAGCCATTTTGAATAAACACACAGTCCGCATCTTTGAGCCCCTAGGACGCATCGCCTTTGCATTTGTAAGCCCTATAGTTTTTGTAGTTTCTTCTGCAAATTGAAAAGGAATTTAATTGATTATGTTGCTGTTAATAATAATAAAGACTATTTTGGAGCAATTACAATCAATTTCTCTTTTTGTGAGTATTCGTGTCAACAAAATACATTATGAATATATTTACTTAGTTAGTTAGTACTAACACACTAAAACACTCCCTCCCTTGTCCTGAATTTCACCCACAAGAGTTACTGTCATTTTTGGTTTGAAGACTGAAATGTTTGAACTGCCACCCAATCTCTCCTCCGCAGCTTCTAATGTTATTCAAATTCAGCATCAAGAATATCACGCTGTTCCTGCAGTAGGTGGTAAGAGACTTCCACCCCACCCCCCACCCCCCTACGTATGTCAATGTATAATGAAGGTTGTGTTTTTTCCCCCACTAGCCATGTAAAACCCCATGTGTATCATGTCTGTGCGCTGCAAGGGTGGTACAGAGTCGTTTTTCTCATTTCCTCTGACTGTTTTGGATCTGAATCACATTAGCACAGTGGCAGGGAGTATGACTAGAACATAAAACATTTCCTTTTGCTGCTGTCCAAATGAGAGATGTGTCTCCTCGACACTGCAGGTGCTTGCAGGAGCTGAGTAGTCTGGAGTAGTGCAAACAAAAATATTGCAAATTATTCTCTCTGGCAAGCTCTTTACTCCTCCTAGCCTAGCCTTAACCTGAAGAATGCCTACCCATTATGAGCCTATTGAATTTAACATTTGATTACTGCACTTCCATGTGTATGGTGTTTAAAACAGCAGGAAATAGGGCATGCGCTCTGTGGACTCGCTCATACAGTTGAATGGTGCCAGTAGACTTGGGTAGTGCCAGTTGGGGGTATCAGGCCAAGATGTTTGAGGGGAGCAGACTGTGATTATCTACGATGAAAATCCATGGTATCCTGACGGCTACAATTAGTGTCAGCTGGGGTATTGAGTCTTTAAAAAGGACTCCTGGCCTTTTGGCTCCCAGCCTGTCTGGCTATAGATGTCTCTAATGAGTCATTAGCCGCATGGCCTCTCCTCTCATGAGTCCACCCCATAATGGCACACCTTTCATCTATTTTACAGAAAAGCTGTCATTGGTCATTAGTACAGCTCTGAAGTCCTATTACCTTTCCCCCAATGATGAATGGATAGAACGTGGCTGCCAAGCACAATATCTCTTTTATACCCCATGGTCAGCCATGGCTCTTTTTTTATTCAATTTCTTTTCTGCTACCATTAGATGTAATTGATAATTGATGTGGTCACACCCCATTGTTAGAAAATTCGGTTATTTGAGAAGGGAAAACATTGAGTGCCAACATCCCCACAAGTCCTCTGAGAACACGGTTCTCCTGTCAGAAGGTGATGGCTTGACACTGTTGACCTCAGCAGGGATCCACCGGGGAACCTGCTGAAATAATGCAGTTGCTTCAGGGGTTTGGACAGTGCCCATTCTGCCTAATTACAATGCCGTCCTGCCTCTTCAATTTCAGCCCTTTTGATAATTTATACCATTTCCTTCATATTATTATCTCATGCTCTCTCTTGTCTTTTTCTAATTTAATTTCCAGATACAAATCAAATTTTAATTGCATGTTATAGTTGGACAACCGTACAGTATGAGAATATTACATGTCTTAAGGAATGTCCCGATCCGATATCAAACATCGGTATCGGGGCCGATCCAGGCATTTTTTAACTGATCTGTATCGGCAACCATGGCCCGATCCAGAGCCTGATCTATTTCCGTGTTTTGTCAGTCTGTCAGATTGTAATGTTCCAGTCACATGCTACAGATACCTGTATGTCTTGTTTAAAACGGGGGGCATTTTCGGAGGTGCGTGTTGCATAATATTTAGGTAAAATCTAAACAACCCTCCTTCCGCTCCAAATCCAATCAAAGTGTTGCTACAGCATCTATGTAGACTATTCTAAGATTTGCCTCAATATGGTCTCACTATGGTCTCAATACTATAACATATTGAGAGGATTAAAATATGCTTATCTTGATATAGCAAATGAAGGTGTCTCCTGGGCTTTTAGTTAATCAGCAGATTAGTTTAGTCAGTGCTGTTAAAGGCCTTTGTGGCCTGACCTTTTAATTGATTAATTGACTAATTCAACACATATACTGGTGTCTGCAGACACACAGGAAACTTTTGAATTTTTTTTAACACCACGACAATGTTGTCATCACTGTATTTGTCTTCAGTTAAAGCTACAATAGACGTGCATCATTTGCAGATCACTAATGCGGGAACCTTTAATGTAATAAATATACTTTATGCTTTGTCTATTATGTTGGGAATAATACACAACATCTTTTAGTTGCAAGAAAAGTTTTTACTTTGCGACAGCCTGCATCCTCTCAATATTTAAATATAGCATTTTAAGTGCCACATCATTAAAGTAAATGAGTTAGGCGATCATTAGCATTACGATTGCTATTTTCAGTATCAAATAAGTCATATATTAGCAAAATAAAAACACTTTAGCATCTCCATGGTACTAATCTGTAGCAGAGAGATACTGTATGTTGATGAAGGGAGTATTTCTAACACAGATTAGTGCCCATATGGTGCTATGGAACTTTCTGTAATTCTGTAAAAGGCCTGGACTCAGTAGGCAGCTCTAATCCCTGCTGTGGAGAATCACTCTGTTTGTATGTGTGTGTATGTGTGTGTGTGTGTGTGTACACCCCATACGTTGCTACTGTCCGAAAGAATTCAAGGTCAGATATTTACTGTTGGTCCTTCCCTTTTTGTTGTTTCATCAAGGCCACCACCTCTGTGATGAGCATGGCTCTGTCCGTTATTCAGCCGTAAAAAACTGTGGTGCAAAGCCATTAACTTGCTATAAATGCATTTCTCAGGTGAGCAATGAACAGCATTAGAATGAACTCTAAAGTAAATCAAAGTGCATTCCAAGAGTAAAAGGTAAAAATGCATTATCTGTCTTTCCATTCATTATTAATAGTGAAACTCGGTTGAAAGGTAATTTCAGGTCAGAATGAAGCAGACCCACTGTACTAAGCTAGATAACCTTACAGCTTCTTACCGTTGAATGCCATTGTTCATCACAGTGTGTTTTAAACGTACATAGAAGCGTAAGGTTTTGTGTCGGATAGTCTGGCTGCTTGCCTGCATCTCTGTTCTGCTTTCTTGTCACAGTTTAGCTGATTAAAAAGCGTCAGTCTCGACACCATGGGTGTCTTCAGTTTAATGAAAGGAAGGCCAGAGGCCCTTTAATGATGAACCTGGATCAACTGACTCAAAGACTCACAAGACCCTGCTGTCACTCAAAACGACAGCTCTCACAGCTAGTTTCTACTCATTTGCCCTGAATGTCTTCTGGAAATGCCCTGCCTCACCCTTTTTCATTGGTTATAGCTTCTCCGGGATAGTGCTTTTAACAGATTTTGCATTTATTTAACACTGGGTTTAGTGGATTAAAGCTACTAAATTTCTGCCTGGGATGACTGTTGTGGTTAAAACCAGTGTTACAAAAACATTTTTGTTTTGTCTAGAATCTCAGAGAGCGCATGCCTCTCCTGCACCTCAGTTGTGTTTCAAAACATAAATATTGAGCTGGGAAGGACATTTGGGGCTCATTTATCACACAATCAAGGTGTGCACCTTTAAATTATTGCATCAAATGGCTAAATTAAACAGCTTATAATGTATTTCTTGTGTCACTAATTTGGAGCCTTATAGCAGTCTCTTAAACAAGAGTTAGTATTCGAGTTGGTGGTATTGAAGACAGCCCGCACAACACATTTATTGTTTGTATTTATTTTGATAGTCATGCAATAGCTTTTTTCTTCTCTTTGTTTGTTAGCCTTGGATATGCTGTATGCATTTGCTGGGAGAGTTCCAGACTAAAATAAGACAGAGAAATAGTTGTGTATGAAGTGTCAGCTTGTGTTGATGTAATATCCAACTCAGGAACACACTTGTTTTTTTGAAAGGAGGCGCTCTCATCCAGTTTAACACAAAACACTTAGTTACAGCATTTAGCAGATGCTTTTATCCAAAGCGACTTACAATTGCATTGTTCTATTACATGGAGCAGGTAGGGGTTAGGCATCTTGCTCAAGGATGCTTACAGGTGGGCTGACTCTGGGGCTCGAACCCACGACCTTCCGGCTGGGAGTCCAACACCCAGACCACTAGACTATCCTGCCCCCACTTCTTGCATGGGTTGTGGTCTGACTGGGGGTCTGAATCTCTCCCAGGCAAAATTAGAGAATCCTCTCCTCTCTTCTCTTCTCCTCTCAACCAACTAGATTCTATTATTTCTCTCATAGATTTCACACACAGTGACATAATCTAGTATTTCTTATTTTTTTGTAAAAAATCAAAAGGTCTAGTATCTAGTATTTCTTATTTTTTTGTAAAAAATCAAAATGTCAGAGTGGATTATCACATTCCTGACCATTAACAGAGTTAATTTAATAATACAAGATGTGCTCTCGGTGGTCGGGCGCATATTCATTACATTAGTCATAATGTTTTTGATAAACTACAATTGTTCCTCTCAGATTCCTTTGACGTTCCTCATTCTGTGTATTTAGACACATTAGAAAATGCTTAGCGCCAGAATCTGGGGGATAATCTCCCCTCTCTCCATTTCAATTTGAGCTGGAGAGGGTAAACCGCCGTGGCAGTGCGGTGTGCATAGGAGAGATTGGCTAATCTGTAAAAGCGAGTCTAATACTCGCTAGAATATTATGCTCGCTGATTTAATGTCCTCTCTGTCTTTTTCTCCTAGGTAAGCACTTTCTCGCTGCTCAGTCAGGAATGGGGCTCGGTTCTCTAGCCATGATGGCTGAGATGACTGATTGAGGTGATGTACTGTACAATCATTCTGTCCATTTACAACAGACCTAGCTAGCATTGCTTTCGCAACACACTGACAACCAAGCATACATTGCTGCAGCTTATGAGGATGGAGCATGGAAATACATTCCTCCCTAGATGACTGAACATTCTCCCACTTACTATACATTATTATCTAATCCTATGAACAGCATTTATAGTTACTAAAGTGATTTTAGCGTAACCGATCAAGCAAATGTAAGCTCTGGTTTTGCATCGCTAATCGCCAAAAACATTAGTATTTGCCATTTTTAGCAGTGATTCGAACCAGGTAAGCAGAAACCTGCAGGGAAAAGCAGGACTGCTGATTCAATATAAACAGCAATAGCGTCATCCTTCATTATGTACTGTACCACTCCATACAACCCAAACTCGGCTCATAATCATCATTTATAGCAACAATCTTGTCTGTAGTGGCTCACATACAGACATAATCTGGGTGGTCAACTCCCAGCTGAGAAGTTCTGGCTTCCCTAAACCCTAAAATGGGCCCATCTGTAAGCATATTTAAGCAAGATGCCTATCCTCTACCTGCTCCTAATCGTGCATCTCAAGCATGTTAACTTATCTTGTTGAATTCCAGCACCTCTTGTGAAGGGCTTTTGAATTGAATATTGAATTGAACTACATTCAGCAAAAGCAGCACTACCACATAACATTGTGCATGTTGAAAATGAATGTAAATTGTTAGTGTCACTGCACGGCACTGCACTGTATTCAGTAAATGACAGGCAGTTAATATTACAATAACCTTGCGGTATTGATACTGAGACACACACAGGGCTGCCTCCACATCGGTGCTGCTTGCAGTCAGGTTGCAGTGAAGACTGCTGACCGAGCCTCCATTATGCATGAGACCTGACCACCCTTCACCAGCTGTCACTGAGCTGACCACTGAATCCCAGCTGGACTTAGGGAGGTGTCACCAGGCTCCATCAGGGAGGCTGTAAAATGAGCCCACTGACACGGAAACTCCTCTCTCTGGTCTGCGGCCACCCTGGATGAGTCTGGGTGGATTCTGAGATATTATAGCTCTTTTGTTATAGTGAGGCACTTAAGTGGATTGTGGATTTAGGCGTTGAGGGAACATGCTGTCCATGTAGACGACTAAACCCAGGCAATGGCATTGAAAATACCAGTAATCTTTTGTACATGTAAATCAAGGTGACTTTGGTCCTCATGTTTTGTGCAGGTATTCACAACATCAGTTAACTATTACAGTAAAGCAATATTATGTAACATCTAGTATCATTGCTTGATTTTGAAAGTAATTTGAGGCCATATTTAGCGCCTCGTATTTTAATGTATTGTGGGCATACATAATACTGAACAAATCTAAAATTCTAATTATGATTTCTTTTTTTTTGAATCAAACTTAATTTCTACATTCGCTGTGCACATCACGGAAACTACAGTACAGAGCATAAAAGACATAATTATAGGACTAATATAGTACATTTTATTTACACGCATGCACACTAATACTGTAAGAACTGTTAAGTAAGTAACACAACGCTAGACTATAAGAATGAATATAACTACAGTGATCCAAAATTTGTAATGTGATGTTATAGCCTAATAAAATTTTTTTTTGTATTTACTGATTTACCCAATTAGGCTATTTATTTGTCAAACCAAGAACAAGAATTAAATGACATATAACTCACTTTGAAATTGAGTTACTGTATTTCCAGGTGCATTTCTTAGTGCTTGCCATGCAGTTCCAGAATGTTTAATGAGATTCAGACAGACTGGTACCTTCTGAGATTGTTTATCCATTGTGTCTGCCGCCATGCATCTTATACTTGAGCCTGACCCGCTCATTTTTCGTATTGACAAGGCATACATTTACAATCCTGCTTCTTCGTCTGGGATTTTCCATCTATGGCTAATGTGTTTGTGTTGTCGTCTTCAGCTGGGCAGATGCCAGACATTGTGTGCGCTCACTGTAAATATCAAGTATGCCGAGTGGGTGGAATTTTACCTATATTTGAAACAACGCGGTGTTTCAAATGACGGCGCTTCCCACCATAGTCTAGGATTTAGAACAAACTCAAACAATGTTACACAGAGAGCCAGGCACTGTAAAAATAACATATGCCAGTCTTTGGGGTCTAAAAATCACATCCGTTCTGATAGCGCTTTCATTTGTATTCAATTGAATTTGGTTAATCTTTCAGCCCTACATAGTACCTGAGCAGAATTAGTGATTTGCTTCCAACAGCAATAAAGTAAACTACCTTGTTTTAAATAACTACATCCAAGCAGACTTATGAGGCATTGTGTTTAGATTCAAATTGGAAATTGGACAAAGTGCACAAGCACATGCACATGCACATGCACATGCGCACGACCCCCAGGAGTCCCCCATGTATGTGTGCGTGGCGCGCTGCAGTCGTTTGCGCCGCTCCGCCTCCCAGTGGTCAGATATTGCGTCACTTGAAATCCTTCAGTTCCCTTTTAAACTATCTCCTGTGACAATGGGGACACATGCAGATTATCGTGTATAGTATTATATAACTCCAGCAGGGGGTCTCTGGGGTTAACTGTCCCTCAGCCTTATGTGCATTGATGATGTCACGCCACTGATAATCCCTGTCTGTGCAGCAGATACTGTCCATTCAGCATGTCTAAAAGTGGCCCTTTCTAGCAGATGGCGCTGGAGGCAGGAGAGCAGCCCTGCTCTCACCTCAATCTGGATAGCAGGGCTCATCACGCCCATCGTGGATGGGATGGAGAAGAAGTTTGCTCAGGGCAAAACTACGGGCGGCACATTGCAACTTGTTCGACTAGCGGGAGGATGAGGAAAATGCGCAGAAGAAAATGGTTGAAATCATCTTGTCATGTCCGAACCCCTGAAATTAAATGAGATACGATCGCTTTTAACGGTTGGCTTTAGGCTCTGCTTTTATTTTTTTGCGACGCTCGTTACTCAGCAAAAGGTGTAGTGGCTCTCAGACAAAGTGTATTTCTGCTGTTGAATGCTACTGTATGTTTTTGGATGATACAGCACTTCAAAGGTTCTTAGGAAGTCCTTACTGTGCTCCCATGTGGAGTGGAAATAAGCACATAGCAGGGCGTAAATATACATTAGTAACACTAGTAGTCTATCATCATCCAAATCTCTTAAGAGAAGGCCTTATCAGAGGCTTTGTGTTTGAGGGTCTGATTAAAGTATTTTAAAAGGATTCCGTTGGATTTCAACTGTACAGTGAATTGTGACCAGCATTGCCACATAAGACCCCTAAGTGGATTTTTAGACATTATTATAAGGGCTGCCACTCCAGTAATAAGTTTAGTTGAAAACCAGGGAAAATATTAAGGCTCTTACTATGAAAGCCTGTGGTCAGTAAAACTGGAGTAATAGCACCATTATCACTATGGTCCTTCCGTTGTTATAAGTAGTGGTTGCTGACGTCATGCCATGATGGTTGGTTCTACATGATAGCATGGAATCAGAGCAAGGATATTGTTGTTTTTAAAGGATTTCAAGAAATTGTAAATACCTATTTACCTACCTAACATATTTTTTTTTTTACATTATTCTCAGCCATTCAGGCCAATGATGTCAGCATTTAATAACCCTCCCGAATGTGTGTGTCATCCACTGTGGGCCAAACACCTGATGACATAGTGAACAGGTACAAGGGGCTCCTGAAAATGTTCCACGAAGCACGCAGCCCTAAGGCCCCGTTCATATGCGCAGAGGTGTCTGTGCGGAACGCCATTATTTCCTACGGAAGGGAGCGGACTCAGTGCGCACCGCCGGCGGCGAGGCGGCGCACGGTTGTTTTTGCATTTTTTCCGTGGAACGAGAACAGTGCGAACATGTAATCTTACTTCACAAATTTTCTGAGGCCTAACTTAAGCTTGCAAAGATTGCTAACACCTAATATCCCTGCCCATCGCAGCTCAATTGTCCTTTTTATTGCATAGTAAACAAACTTTTCATATTAATTCATAAAAATGTGTAGAATTCAACTGAACACCGATCATAGTTCTGTTTTTAAATAGTACCCGGACCTTTCAGATACCGTTTAAATGTCCAACAATTTGGAGAACATTTGAGAACATGTTTCTTTTGTAAACCAGTCACACATTTGTACTTCTCAGCCAGGCTTACGTCAGCCAGAGGGACTGCTGTAGGCCTCCATCAAATAAGAGAATATTTTTATATGTTAATATGTCTGACAGTGGTTGAATTAAAATCTCATTCATAATTTTGTTTCTGATATTAAAGGGCACATTAGCATTTGTGTTGATAAGCAATTGATATTCAAGGCCTATAGCGCACGTGGCCACGCAGTATTGCTGAATAGAATGAATATGTAAAGGTTCGATGCTGAAATATCATGAAAGATACTGTCACGATCGGCGCGCACAGGCCTATGCGCGCTCCGTGCGTGCCTTCCCTATTTGCGCACCTGGGAGGGATTAGCCCCACAGGTGCGCCTCCTTTTAGTTTTGATTACGGGTTTTACCCGTAATTCGGCTTGTGTGTGTTTCGCTGGCTCGCGCTTACTCTCGGTCATCACGCACCACCGTCACAAATACATTGTAAAATTCCCATTGTAAAAAGTAAAGTACGTTGCCTGCTTTGGTTGTATGTCTTAACACGAATAAAATCAATCAGCGTTTCAGGTTAAATGTCCACGTACAACTCTATACACTGGTAATTTCTGGTCTTCACCCACTGTTACTTGCTCACAGCCAGTTTAATGGAAATGCCTTTCTATTTTATATTGAGTATCTGTCTCAGAGTTTGGTTAAGGTCTGACACTGTCATTCTTTGTTAACGATTGCAGCCAAGCCATGCATTTATTCAGTGCAGTGAGCTGTTATGTAACTCCCGTATTCTGTTCCTGCGGTAAAACAAGGGCTTCAGGCACACAGGTACAATACAGTGCAACAATACAACATGAATTGTACGTGTCAGTACGTTATAGAACATGCATTTCAATCCTCAGAAACACAGGTACATTTCCAACAAAACATGTAGCTATTTTAATATCGCTTTCAGATATTACAATACATGTTTCATATTCATGACAGTCTTTCTACACAATGAATCAAAGGCCAGCCTGGCTACTGTACACTGATCTATGGCTCATAAAAGAAAGTAATACTGAGTGAACAAAGAGATATTAACATAATTACAGTATGATATTTCATAACAACCTGGAATTTGCTAACAGGGAGACAAACAAAGATGCCTTGTGCTACACTGAGCTTGAGACAAATCCCTGCACCAACCATATTTTGTCAGGGTCACAGTCAAAGTGTAAATCAACCCAAAAATAAATACATTTTTATTTGGAACCCATTGTATTTGAGCCTGGGGAAAAGTTGTTGATTGAGGTGTAATTCTGTAAAAATGTGCAGCAACTGCTCTCGTAACGTAACTTGCTAAATTGGCTTATTTGGTGTCATCAGCCTCCTTGTCATGAGTCTGGCAACATGAATGGGTATGTCTCTGCCCATCTTTGCCCTACTATGTTTTGGGCTTTTTTATATTTCCTAGGTGGATCCAATTCCTCTACAATGGGGGTTTAGTTACTTTTTATAAACATGGGCCCACTATTGGCATAGTAGTGCTATTTCACTTAAAGTGTGTCTCTTTGATTTGAGTAAGCACACCCCTTTGGCATCTGTAACAACTAAATAGGTCAACATTGAGGCTGTTTTGAACATAAGTGTTTAGATTGATTGATGTGAGCTCATGCATTATATCCTGTGTGCTATATATGTGTGCTTTTCTAGCACGCCCACATTTGTAAGTTGTCAGTAGTGCTAATGCTACTGGCAGCATCTGGTGATGGAACTCCACTCTGCTGAAGCATTTGCTGATCTACCATCTGTGACGTAATGCTCTCTTCAGACACCAGCCTTGGGAGCAGTAAATTACATTGCAACTACTCTGCATGGTACATGTAGCTACTCAACAATAAGCTCATCTACAGTCCAAACACTAAGGGAGCGCTTGCACGATGACTGGAGATTGTAATCACTACTAATGACCTTATTAAAAACATGTCGACCAGAAATAATACCCCTAGCACATTCTACATTTACCAATATATATATATATTCATTCAATTACCTATGTTTCGTAATATTCATTGCACTGATATTGCAATAGAGAGATTTTGATTCCCTGTACATTCCTGCTTAAACAATTAATGAGCTGCACTGGTCCTATCTAATAAAACCATCATGGTAGCAGTGCAGGTCACAAATTGTGGATGTCCCTTCAACTTATATAGTATCATGAAAACTCATGTAATAAAAATAATAATTTAAGAAAATCACACCACCAAATATACAATTTCAGTCCACCATATATTAACTTATATACTGTATATTATATATAATATTATGTATTGGCACCTTATTGATAATATGTTACACAGAATGAAAGTTATCACTATTACCCATAATTCTCAGGTAGGAACCTTACGAAGGTGTATCTTCGCTTTGCCAAAGATACATGGATAATTGTTCTACTCCACATGTAGTTCTGGACCCAGACTGCCAACAGCCACATAAACATAGGCTTTAAGCCCTTAAACACAGGTTGCTCAGTCTAGTGACGCTTGTCAAAACACAAAATGTCCCCAAGCCACAAGAAGTGGTTTAAAGTGATCGATAGACACCGAAGAGGACATTATTGTAGATTCACATGACTGACCTGCACATCTTCTGGCTTTAAAGTTTTCATGCAGTTTGTTTTTCTTTTTTTTGTGTAACAATGTTGACTGTGATGCTGTGTAGCTATACAGTTATGGCCCATGGTAATTGTAGTTCCAAACGAGGCACAATATCAACTCGTGTTTGTAGTGAGAGTGGGGATTTTTCTGTTTTGCCACGAAACCTCTTTGCATTCACCATAGAACCATAGAAAAAATGTGCACATCAAAGAATGCCTTGGATGGTATGCAGTATACGGTGTCGCTTCATTGTCCTGTCGTGGTTCTAAAGGGGTATTGGCAGGTGAACACTCCCCATGTGTCTGTATCCATTTGACTTGTTATTGCAACAGGTGTTGCTGATAGATAAAGAGAGCAGTAAGAAATTTGATTTCAGGTTAAGGATAGAAATGTCTTATCTCAGATAGACACTTTACTGCTGTCATAACCTAGCTCTCCCCCCTGAGTCCAGCTGCTCAGAAAATAAATACATGTTTGTGTGCGTGTGTGTCTGTTTCACATGCCTACATGTGATTCACACACGCGTGCACATTCCCGCACACACACACACACACACCGGTTAACTCTGATAGCAGTTTTTAGGACCCCAGGAACCATCAGATGCTGGGTTTCATTATTGGTAGAGTTGGTTGAGGTACTTTTACAAATACCTCTGAGCTATCCTGAGAGATCCTCAAGTCAAATAAAGAGCAGAACAGAACATGAAGATGTAGTGAGTGACCTCTCAGCAGGCGATCGGGCTGCATCCCTCTGTCCATTGGTGTTCTATATTTGCAGATACAGTATTTTGGCACCACTTCTTATCTGTACCATATCTAATGTGGGCCAGTCTGGAGCAGAGGGGAGAGTGTGGAGATCTCTGGTACCTGGCAAAGTAAACAGACGCTTCATCTTAGTCACAGTCACTGTCAGCTACCTGGAACCTTGCCAGCTTTTCAATTTCTCAAAGCCCCACTGTAATTTACCAAGCGGAGAAATAGCAATTGCATTGCAATCTGAGTGTGATATTATTTGTTTAACGCGGTCAAAGGAATGACCTTATGCGGGACTGAAGGACGCCCGCAGAGGTATTACAAGTGATTTGAGATTCCATCTTGCATGGCTGCTCTGAAGAAATGTCCCTTTGTCTCATAAATGAGGTCGCCAGATGGCATGAAAGTCACTGGCCTTTTCACCCGCCAAACTGGGAGCCCCTCTAAACTGTTGTTTTGGTTTTTAGGGCAGAATTGTGACTAAGAGTAACTGGGGCTTTTTCAGCTGGTTATAAGAGCCCTAAGCATCATTGTACATATTGTATGTCATTAAAGTGGAATTTAACTTTTATCAAACATTTGACTCTGTAGCTGCCTTTCCTCAATATTAAGTCGATTTTAACTTCTATCGTTTCTCAAAAACACTTCTAAAGTGTCTTCAAAACTGGTCATCATCTGAAGTTACTCAAATTTGCAGAATCAAATTATTAATATAAGATATACAGTATTTGACATATTGGATTATAACTTTAAATATACCGTAAATGATATGATACAACAATTGGGAGTAACCTCAGAAGACATAGTACCAGTAGATAAGGAGATCATCTTTGTAGACGTGTTAGAAGTATGAGATTGAGAATCAATTGAAGTCAATGGTGGATGAATACGAGAGGGAGCTGGTGGTGTAACTTAGCTACAGAGAACGAGGGGTTAAGTAGACATTAGAAGTAATATAATAATAAAAGCATCTTCTGCCCCAACCCGACCAGTGTCTTTAAGCACACGGGAGCTTGACTTTTCACCGGTGGTGCTAGCCTCAGTAATTCCCATGGCCACCGCGGGACACTCTCGGATGGCAGCATGTTAGTATTGGCCTAATGGATTTCCTGTGTAACCCTTTAGGGTGGCAGGGATGTGTCACCGTCGATAGACAGGTGACTGAAATCCTGCCATTCACAAACTGGAGCTGATAACATGGGTGGCAGTTCACCTCTTCCTCTTCCAAACAGAAACTGTTGATTTAGCTGATTGGAAACAGGCCTACTTAAACAAGACTGAGCCCCATGCATCCCAGCCGAGTGTATCACAGTGACAAAACACATCGGTGAAACGGGCCACTTGTTGACTCTAACATGCCAGATGTGACCTTTTGTGGGCGTTTAAAATAACCTGTGGGACCTAAGAGACACTAAGTTGTGCTTTGGAGAGGGAGTCCCCGCTCTACTGACATTATGGACCATCTGCTATAACAGGCCAGGTGGGACAGCACCACTCTACTACCCAATAATATGGTCAGCAGTCTCAGGTTTGCAAATGCTACAGGAATGTTTTGCAAGTGGGTTTAATTAATTCAGTTTAATTTAATCAGTTGTTATTATCTAGCTATCTCCACATATCTAGATATCTAGCTATTTCCCCTGTAAAAATATGCGTTGATACAGTATTTCCTCCCACAGTTGAATAAATGAAAGGCACACTGTTTGAAGCCAGCGTTACAAAGACATTTATTTATTTTGAAACGCACGCGGTCCCTTAGTAGCTGTGACTGCTCTCTACTCCTCCCCCTACGGTGCTCTTAGGCTCACACCATTCTCTACCTCTCACCCATAAAACCACATGCACAGAAATAATATGCACATGCACAGTGAACTGGGTATGATGTTTGGGAGGTGGAGGTGCTAACACAATCAAGGTGTGTACCTTTCATTCAATACAAATATCTGGGATGTCACCATCCAGTCTTGGTTGTAGCTGATCACCCCGTAGCGATGCTCATACCTACACATATACCTGGTAGACATTAACGTATTTGATGTGCTCTGTAACTCATATTAGGACTTACATCAGAGTAAGGACACAAATGAAGTGTTTCTCGCACTCCCTTGCTAGCAATTGCCGATGCACTTGGTATATTTTGTCCTAGATTAAACCCCCCTCCCCCTTTTTCCAGAAGGTAATGACTGGCTGTGGTGTGTGTCGTACAAGGATATTGTGACTGTGTTTGTCTTTTACGGTTGTTTACAATCAAACTGCTGGTCTCCCGGAGGAATAATAGCTGTGATTTCACTGGGTGCAACTGTATCAGCATGGCTTTGTTCCAGAATATGTCATTTGGCTGAGCACGGTCCCGCAGCAGAATGAATGACTCCATATACCATTACCCCCAGTGCTGGGGTTTGCATTTCCTCTCTCTCTCTCTCATGGAGCTCAAAGCAAGGGTATTTCTAACATAGCGTAAGGTAGCGCTTCTATAGAGCACAAGGACATAGTTCACAATTTCCAGCAAAAGCTTGTTAAATGCTCGCCGTTAGAGGTTGCACGGCAAAGCGAAGGAATAATGGATGACTTGTTAACATGCTTAGTGGAGAGTTTTGATCAGCGGGACGGCAGAGTGACCTCAGCCCGGCTAAGTGATGGGCTCAGCTAGGCTCCATCTGCCCATTGTGCTTGCCTTTGGCAACCCAACGGAGTTGGTGGTGTCGGTGAGTTAATGAGCACTGCGGAAAGGTTAAGTAAACAGGATGGGCCAGCCTAACAGGAAAATGACTAGTGTCATCATTGCGGCGTGTAGCTAAGCAGAGCTAGGGCAGCTCTCATCATTATGTCATTCATTAGATGTGATTTTAATGATGCAAGGGGCATGTTGGACTGTAGACTACAGCGGCATGCCAGACATACGCGCCGCCACTGGCACTGCTAGAAGTAGGATTTCTGTCTGCAGTACACATTTTCAAAGCAGCTAAATAGCTACTTCCTCGCCATTTTATCTTCTTTTTGGCTGAATAGCCTTGAGGTAAGGGGGAAGGAAATGTTGGACTTGCACATTCTTTTGTGGTGTCTTTGTCAGTGGCCATTTTTAGCCTTTCCATCCGTCCTGGTTGTGAGCTGCTCCTCGGAGCCTTTCCTTGGGATGGCCACAGCCTGCCGACTCCCCACACACCATGATGGATGATGGGATTGTTATTCAGCATTCCGAGGCTCCGCTCTGCTGCCAAGCGGCTGTCTCCTCCGATGGCCATTGTTCTCCGGTCGGCTGGAAAAGTCACCTTTATCCGATTGAAATAAATGAGATATACTCAAACTCAGACATTAATTACCAAGTTTATCTCCGGGCTAACGTACAACTAATAAAGCACTCTAATAAGGCATCCATCATAGGGAACGTCTGTGGCCATGGCTAAGGGCGCCGGCCAGAGGTCACTCCCACATCCAGAATACTACACCTTATATTACATATCTGGCCAAGCCCCTACTCTTAATATACAACTGCTGCAGCACCCCCTGTTGGAAAGGGCAGACATCACAGCACTGCCAGATGCAAATACAAATAAACATATTAAAACATTTTAAATAATTATCCTGTTGTTGTTTACCTAAAAATGTAATGGATCATGGTCAACGGAAGTCACATAGCTAGCTACTATACTGTTGCATCACAGTTAGCTAGTTTTTACAATGGCTGAAAAACGAATTTTCGTTTTTTTTAACCCACCGGCTTCTGTACACTAAGTCACTTTGCATATTTGCATCTGGTAATGACCAAATGGGGAACAGGTTTTGTTTTCTCTTGACCCTGGAGCCAGCACTTGAAAGCTTGCATGCACAGTCAACGCGCCAAATGTCCGTGCTGACACAATGTTCTTGAGGTGCACGGTAATGCAAGGTAAATGTGATGCGCACTAGCGCAGACCGGGCTTTCTTTTCCCGGGCTCCATTCACATCCAGAATTAAACAGCAGCCACTGGTTTCTGATTGGCCCATTTGAAGACTGCTACTTTGTTTGAAGTTTGGGAAAGGGTGGGCGAGTGGCGAGTGGCTGTGTGAAGAGGACAGCACATGTAAATATAAATTATTGGTGCCTGGTTGTGAGGCAGAAACAAAGAAACCAATTCTGACTCGCTTGTTTTCTGCTTACATTTTTTTCCATTGAAAAAAAAAACTGGCAAGGAGTACAATGCTTTGATGTTTTCACTTCACTTAAATAAGATCTCAGACAGCAAGATCCATGACAAAACTAGGCAAACCCTGTGTAAGGTTTATCCATTATATGTTGTGTATGTACTATGTACTGGGTACTGAACACACGTCAAGGATGAACACGAGCTCATTTCACGTGCCTCGCACACTACACCTCTGCTGTGTGGTTAGTGTAATCAAGTAGTAATTGAAGAAATTCATTCAAGAACATTTTAACATAGACCATAGCACACAAATGTGTTAAGAGAACGATAGCAAACTGTACCCTTTATTTTAGATGCACTAAATAAATATATACAGTATAATGATATATGCATATTAATTGAAAGATGATTTAAATGCTTTTTTTTCTTTCAGCATAGTAAATTGCCCGTTCAGAGCGATTTTCCTGACCATATTGTTGCTTTCGGCAGGGAATCAGAATGACATCTCCGCTTCTGCTTTGCTTCACTAAGATTGCGCCAGCTGTCTCCCGTTTACTTTCTAATGTCTTCTTTGTTAACATTTTATCATCTGTCTGATAGCAGCGTAACCGGAGGGCAAGTGCCAAGGGCCAACAGTGCACTACAGTAACTCAGAGAATGCCCTGAAAAAATATCTCTGGATCACTCAGAGTGGTACAGTTAAGACCAGAGGAAATGGTATACCCAGTGGAGATACATGAATAAATAGTCAACATTTAATGGATTTTGGAAAATGAAAGTAAATTCACAATCGTCTAAATAGCGTCTGATGGGAAAACATTTCATGGGTCGTGAACTTTTGAAAAGACATATGGGGCTATCCCATAATAACTGATTGAAGCATAATATTTCTGGTTTAAACCGCTCCTTTTAATCACAAAATGGGCTGTGTTCATGCTTGCACAGCATCATATACAAACACATTTATCAGTTTAAGGAATGACCAGCATACTCAAGTGAATTACTTGCCGTATGTAAAATAGCAGCCCTCATATGCTAAACACCCTTTTCACTTCTTAAGATCTATTATTCACTCGCCTGCTTGCATATCCAATTATAAAATGTGCTTGCTTCATTCTAGCAATCATAAAGCCCTAATGAAAAATCTCTATTGTGGCAATTAGCAACAGCAGCGTAACATGACTTGTCTTCATGTAGCTTTCAGATCTCCTGTCTGTGGTGTCGTGAAAAATTGTGATAAGCCAGATACAGTATGCGTTGTTGAGCTCCGTAAGTCCTGTCAAGTGAGCTGTGCGGGTGACTACTTCCTGCATAGGGCATTACGCCCGAAATGAGTACTGTGAAATATTATGACGGTGACAAACGGTTGCCAGTTCGGCTCTATAATTCTTCAGAGAATTAGACAAGAGAAACTGCCAACGCACCACTTTTACAACCCACATAATGGCTGCTATGGACGTGCGGCTGGTATTTCGGACG
Source organism: Percopsis transmontana (assembly GCA_025447815.1). Classification (NCBI taxonomy): domain Eukaryota; kingdom Metazoa; phylum Chordata; class Actinopteri; order Percopsiformes; family Percopsidae; genus Percopsis; species Percopsis transmontana. The sequence goes on from JAOEHI010000005.1 coordinate 2,072,336, forward strand.
GAAAAAGCCATAAACTTGAATGAAAGTCATGTTACAATAGCTAGCGCCTTCCCCCGCTGCAGTCAAAGCTCACGGCCGCAGGCTGACCAGGGTTCTGTGTTTGCCAGGGGCAAGCTGTCATGCTACTGCCTGTTCCGCTCATCTGTCACTCGCCGGGGCTGAAGTTGCAGGATCTATGCCTGAAGACTTTTAAAACTCTCTGGTGAGAGGTCATACATTGGATTAGAAAAGTAGTGGGAAGAAATGTAGCTGTCGGAGCGAAAGCGAGTATTAAACTGGGCTTCTGTGGTGGCAGTGCCTCCAGTCTTGCTTTCCCTGTCAGCCTGAACCTGGGCTCTCAGGGGAGGTCGCAATTTTATTTCCAGAGGAACCAGATTTAAATATCAACCTCTAGTTCACAGTTAATTGACCTCTCACATTCGAAATGGGTTCGGTCTATGGAATTAAAGGACAATATTTCAGGGTTTATTTGTTGGAGTAAAAAATGTCTCACTTAGTTGTTTTTTTTACTCGATTTGTCAGAGATCTACATTATTGTATTGTGTGTGTGTTTGAGTGTGTGCGCGTGTGTGTATGTCTTGAGCCCCAACCACAACAAACAAAACAGTACAAAGGGGTGTGAAAGGATGTTGATGTTTGAAATAGACAAACAGAATACCAAACTACATCAGAAAAGAGGGAATTGAGTTGAAACCTGACAAGCAACTAAATCAGGCCCATGTCCTCTGTGCAGTAAAATCTCAATTTAAATACAGAAGTGTTTCACATTCAAATAAACAAGATGGCCTCAGCAGGGGAACAGCAAAGCAAAATCGATCGCCAAGGTTTGGGTTATGGCGGAGTTATGCCTCTGCATTTTGCATGTCTAAATAGAACAGCATAGGGCTGCATTTTGAGGTTTTGTGGGTATATGAAAACCACATAGTCCCTCTGCATGGGTTGTATACTGGCAGACAACACAACGATACAAAAGCTGCCTGCACCATTTTAAAAGCAGTAAACTCGCTAGTTTTATATGCATTCTTCACAAGTACACACAGGCAAAAAAATATTTGACGTTCAGATGTGGGGTATCACTGTGTAGTTTGCACATAAATATATTATAGTATTAATTATAATATATTAACAAGTTTTTAGCGTAACTGAAATCACAACAGAAGAAAACATGATTATAATCTTTATAATTGGAGCCACAAAGACACTATATCCTGTAAAACGATGTAAAACCTAGGACATTTGGCATTGGAAATGTCCTGTTATTTTAACTATGTTCCCAAACCCGCTTACCAAACCTTTACCTAGTGTGCCTCCTCTGGTGACATGTCTTTGTTGTGACTGTTTTTTTGGTCCTTCACATAACCAGACATTATGTAATATTACTAATATTACTCATGTTAATTTTGCTTGTTGCTTTTACTACCTACTTTAGCGAGCTAAATTAAAAACGATAATTTGGTAAATAATTTTGCCAACATTTTCATTTTAATTGAAAACACCATCCATGAATAAAACATTAGAAAATGGCACTTTATTTATAGCTTCCTACTTGTTTCAAACAAAGTGATGTAGAGGTCAGTGCAGCCCATGGTCCTAACTTCACTGGTTCAAGGTTTACCCTCTGTTTGAAATAGCCTGCAGTAAAACTATAAACTTTAGAAATTAATTTCTCTGAGTTCAAAGCATTAGTTAGGGCTGTGGATGATGAATCCCCTGAGAGTTATTGTTTTGCATAAGTTGTTGTCTTCCTGGCTTTGGTACTGCATTATCTCTCTCTCTCTTTCCCTCACTCCTTCTTTCCCCCTCTCTGTCTCAAGCTCAGTGTTGTAATATGATAATGCATTGTTTGTCAGAAAACTTAGTGTGTTTTGTTCTCTGCCTGGATCTTACAAATACATTCTTATCTAATTAAAGCATATATAAAAGGAAATAAATACTGTAACTCTGAAGCTTCTTGTGAAGAACCTATACTGTCCCACAAGTGCCCTGGACACTGCAGCTATGGATGCATTTACTCCATGTATTCTATAAAGCAGTGTTTTTAAGGCTTTAGAGCAACGACCCCCAAAAAGATGTGGTTCATTTTTTTGCTGGTTCGATACCCGCTGACTCGGCTAATTGTCAAGGTGTCCCTGAGCAAGACACCTAACCCTAACTGCTGCCGATGTTTTGGATGGTGCCTTGCATGGCAGACACCGCCGTGTGTGTAAATGGGTGAACGTGAGGCAGTGATGTACAGCGCTTTGGGTGCCCCGTGGGTTCATAAAAAAGCACTATATAAATGCAGTCCATTTACCATTCCTTTTAATAGCATAAATATACAGTATATATAAATACAGTTGACAATCATAAACAGCATTGCACAGTTAATAATAAATACGTTTCTCCAAATAATTAAATCTTGTGACTCCCCTTAAAGCATCTTGAGACCCGTTGAGACTGGTGTTTTGTTTGTTTCTTCATACCAAATACATTTGTTAAATAACAACCATAACTTAACATGAAAGATGGCACCTAGTGAAAGTCCACAAGATAGCAGTAGTTCCAGAGTAGTTCCTTCTGGAGATGTTGACAAGACAAATGTTTGTTCATTGGGTTGTAATAATCTGTAATCAGAACAAAGCAAATGTGTTTTCCACCAGACAGTTTTGTAGCATTGATAGATTTGGAGAGGGGGAGAAAAAAAAAACACGTTAGCACACTGATCAAACATTAGTTTCACATCACCTCAGACAGCATTAGCACATTCTGTAAACAGTGTTTAACTGTAATCACAGTCTTTTTTATCTGTCAACGTAAAAAGCAAGCTATCATTCTGTTTTTTTGATCTAGGCTGGAATTCAGAGTTGAAAAAAAGCAGTGGCAGATTTTACACTGTACATGTTCAGTAATTAGTCCGTTGGGGGAAAGTACTGCCATGGCACATTTGGAGTAGTCTTTTTTTTCTCAAAATAAGGCATATCATGAACTGTACAGTAGTCTAACAGGCAACATCAATGTTAATGTGCATGATATGCCCTTGATATTATGCAGTTTCAAATTCTGAAGTCTACTTTAGTACTGTCTCACATTAGTATGACACTCTTTCTTAATGTTGTAGAACTAACACACGTCAAGATAATTAAACTCACCATTTAGATATCTCCGCAAGTCTCAGATTTTGAGTTGGATCCTGTTGGAGTACGACTGAGGCTCAAACATGTATGGTTGTATTTCACATATTTAATACATTATAGCATAAATCAGCTAAGATTAAAAAGCAATAAACAGGAGGATGTTGGGTGGAGTTAGCAGCAATTTAAAATGTTTTTCCAGAAAAGGTGTCCACTATTAACTTCTAAAACAATTGCAGTTTCTTTTTGAATGTGATTGGATACTGATACTAGTCAGTAGGGCTTTTCTATTGGCATCTGAACCAAAAGCAATAATGCGGAAAAAGAAAGCAAGAGGCTATTACAAAGATGGACGCAGGACGCAGAGATGGGCGGTCAGGGCCAGAAAGGCCTTCTTTGCTGGCCTAGAGATTTACGAAGAAAGAAGAAAACTATATATATATACAAAACTATATATATATATTTTTATATGTTTGAGTTCGTTCCAATCAGTCTATTAACATAATTTAATTGCTACTCTCTCCCTCAGTTGCTTCCAGTGCAGCTCATATAAATTGGAGCTTTTATCAGAATTTCGAGTGAATCCCCTCTGCTGTTGAAGGGATGAAGTGGTTGATTGTCATATTTTTTAACAAAGATAACAGAGATTATAAATTTGCCATGTTATGCGTATATGCTTTTGACCCGCCTAGGCCTTTAAGGCCTAGCCACCTACGTCATATTTCGTGTGGAATTTGTCGGCATCTTTCGTGTGGCGTGATCGGAGGGCCAGTTAGCTAACTGAAGTAAAACTAGCAAGCACGGACCGCAGGATGGATTTTCTTTTCAAGTAGCCATCGTCATTAGGTGAGTCTAATTTCATAACATGTAAGGTACTATTGAATAATGTGATTCAATTTATGAAAGCACCCAGTCACCGAAGGCTACATGTTTTTTATTTACTACATAATATTATTTAATGATGTCATTATGCACATATTATGATCATGTCAAACAATATCAAACTTGTAACGTTTTGTATTTTGGCCTTTGACTTTAGACTGAAATGTGTTGCTAGTGCTGCTTGGTCTGTTTGGTGAAGGTGTTGCTTGTTTGATTTAGAGGCAAGGTTGGTCTGCGTGTTGGTGGCAACCTGGCAGGGAGGGGCGGCAGAGCAGAATGCCCGATCACCCATGGTCTTAGGGAGGAGGAGGCGATTTGAGTCTGTAGAATGGAGGGATAGTGTTGAGGTTATTGGTTCGGGGGGGAGGGGGGTGGCATTGCCATAGATGCACTGGTGATTAAGGAGGGAGACCTTGTATTCAGGGGCAGGATAGTCTAGTGGTCTAGGTGTTGGACTTCAAGCCGAAAGGTCGTGGGTTCAAGCACTCACAACAAGACACTTGCGGCACTGTTCTGAACATACTGTAGTCTCTGAAGACCCTTATTAGGGATCCTAATGAGAAGTGCATTAGAGTAATCCAGTCTGGAGGAGACAAATGCATGGACCAGCTTTTCAGCATCAGTTAAGGTAAGTGTAGAACGAGTTTGGCAATATTTCTGAGATGGTGAAAAGGGCTCTTGCAGAGGTGTTTGATATGGGCTTCAAAGGTGAGTTGAGGGTCAAATCTTAGGTTGGTGAATGATGAGGAGAGGGGAATGTCGTGACCAGAGAAAGTAATGCTGTTTATGGAAGATGACTGGATCAGGTGTGGAGTGCCAACAAAACCACAAGTTTTGGAGCTGTTCAAATGGATAAAGTTGTGTTTCATCCACAACTTTATCTCCGCCAAACAGGCAGTGATTATTGATAGAGTAGATGATGACGATGGCGAAGCTGCAGAGGAATGTGTGTCAGTTTTCATGAAATGAGATTCCATAGCGACTAATGACATGGCCAAGGGGGAGCATGTATAGAGTGAAAAGGATGGGACCAAGGATTGACCCCTGGGGGACCCCACAGGTGACAGTGTGTGTCCGGGACCTTACACTTTCGTTCTGTCGGTGAGGTAAGATTGAAACCAGGGGCAGTGTCAGTGATTCAGATGGTGTGATGTAACCAGTTGAGGAGTATACCATGGTCAACAGTGTCAAATGCAGCAGACAAATCAAGGAGAATGAGGAGGGAAGGTGAGCCAGCATCATCTGCCATCAATAGGTCGTTTGTGACTCTAGCCGGAGCTGTTTCTGTGCTGTGGGCTGAGCGGAAACCAGACTGAAATTTTTCAAAAAAGGGTGTTGTGTTTAAGGTGGTCCTGGAGGTGGGCAGCAAATACTTTTTCCAGTACTTTAGAAGGGAATGTTTTTGTTTTTAAGGCAGATGGAACATTGCCAGCCTGGAGGGAGTGGCAGAGATGTTTGCTTTCACTAGGGCTGTAGGAAAGAGGTTGAGATCACAGGTGGAGGGTTTCATCCTGCTGATGATATCCTCAACCTCTTGCTGTGTGACTTCTGGGAAACAGTTAAGGGGCTAAGAGATCTCAAACTGGGAGTCGGCAGTCGGGACAGGTAGAGTGGAGGAACCAGAGAGGACAGAACGAATTGAGTCCATTTTTTTAAGAAGACCATCAAATTATTACCGTGCTCTTCTGTAGTTTCTGTAAGTGAGGGAATTTGTGGCTTAAGAAGATGTTTGATATTCCTGGAAATTCTAAGCAGCTGTTCTTTACTATTTATTATGACAAAAGGTGAGCAGTCAGACCTGAAGGTTTGTAACGCCACTCGAGGGCATGCCCAGCTGCCTTCATTTTCTGTAGGTCACTTGTGAACTAGGGGGCTGAGCGGGAGAAGGTGACTGTTCTGGTTCTGACAGGCACTTGGAAATCCAGAATGCTGCTCAGGGTGTTATTATAAAAATCCACTGATTCATTGGCTGATAAAAAGTTTGCAGAAAGGAGATGCTGGAGGTCGACTGTCATGGATTCTTGGTTGATGTTTTTCAATTTTCTAAAGCAGATTTGGCATTTGAGCTTGATGGGGGGGGACAGAAATTACATCTCCATGGAGACGGCCTTGTGGTAAGATACACCCAGATCGTACACAAGAAGATTTCTGAGAGGAACTGAATAAGTGATGACTAGATCAAGAGTGTGCCCTCTGGTGTGAGTGGGGACATCAACAAGTTGTCAGATTAAAACAGTACAATAATTGGGGAAATTCAGCTGCAAAATGGCAGGAGGGGGAGTTAACATGGATGTTCATATCTCCAAGTACTATAATATTGGCAGAGCTCATACAAAATCTTGAGAGAAAGTTGTACATCTCTTGAAATGAAGGATGCGTTTGGTTTTGGGTGGCCGGTAGAGAAAAGGTATTTACATGTCAGCTTACAGGCATTCAAAAAAAGACAGCTCAGGCAGGGGCAGAGGGGACATATCCAGATCACTGCAGTAGATAACAGATAGCCCACGACCGTGCTGGGGGCTTTCTGGAGGTAACAATAGCCAGGGGGACAGGTTTCCTTCAGAACTAAAAAAACATCTGGTTGATGCCAGGTTTCCGTAAAACACATCAAGTCCAAACACTTATCCAGGATGTGGTCTTGTATGAAGATTTGTTTGTGAGAAATTGTGCATTAAACAGTTACATTTTGACATTAGATGGAGCAGTGAGTCTCTGTATTGGCCAAAGTAGACTAAAATCCACTCTATCCCGCTCGGTGAGTAGCGTTGTCATGGAAACTCCAGTGCTACTAGTCCGAAGAGTGACAGTGCTCTGATGACGTGTCAGAGATGCGACGGTGCACACTTCAGACCAGAGGTTGAAGAAGTTGTTTAATAACATGATATGCATGATGGAGTGGTGTAGCTGTTGAATTTCATCAGTTGGGAGACGGAATAATTCAGCATCATGCCAGTCGTGGAGAGTCACAGCAGCAGGTAGGTAGACAGAATCAGAATCCGTACAAAAACAAAATAGAATCCCTAGAATCCGTACAAAACAAATAAGTGTCCAAAAGGTTTACCGGTAAGCGACAACAGTAATATACTTAACGTTATATACTACTGCAAACTGTTGAACTCGGATGTAGATGCGGCAAACAGACAACGCCAGCATCCTCTCCAATTATCCAATATACACACATACACAATAAGCCAGTGCCTGTTTACCTCAAAATGTTTAAAGCAAGGGTTTTCAAAGTCCGAGACTGAGTCCGGTTCCCCTCACCCCCCCTTAGTTTATATGCTTAGTTTCCTCAATTCCTATGGGGTCATGATTATGTTATTTGATCCCATAGACACACAATTGAGCCAAGATAATTGGTAGGTCATTTATTAGTTTCTGACTCTGTGAAAACAGTAAAATTCCAGTAAACTACTGTATCTATGAACTCTTTAACCAAATCACACACATTTAGGCTATTCTACGTGATCTCTTTTTGATAACTAATTTCATATTCTTTCACTTCCATTCACTGAGCCTCCCCAGAAACTGTTTGGAGCCTCCTACTTTGAAAACCTCTGCTTTAAAGGTCACCTATCCTAAAATTCCAGTT
>JAOEHI010000005.1:2082087-2104310 GCA_025447815.1 Percopsis transmontana
TTCGGTGGGTTCGGTGAATGCGCATATGAAACTGGTGGGGTTCAGTACATCCAACAAGGTTAAGAACCACTGAGTTAAACCTTTCCCTGTGTGTGTGTGTGTATGTGTGTTTATGTGAATATATGCATGTTCTTAAGGATGTGCACGCATGCTTGTCTGTGACCAGCAAAGGCCAGGATGCCCTGTCATTGTGTGCCATACGCCCCTGGGTGTAGTTCACCATGAAGCAGGAAGAGTGCTTAGCATGCATATAAAGCACTGATTCAGACTGAGCTGCATCACTGAATGGTTGTGCTGACTGTTTCACTCACTGTTGTTTGTGTGCAGGCTTGGTTTGCTAAATCCATTTGACGTAACATTGCTAGTAGCAGTTTCCTAGCTTCACAGCTTCTTAATGTCAATCACTTCCACACCAATGAAAATGCTTCCTTTTTTTTAGAAATCAACTCATCTAGCGGTCTGTACCAACCGACAGACACAAGGGGGGAAAATACTGTTGCTGAAAGATTATCACACGCTATCGTAAAATGATAATTGTGTTAAAAATACGACTGCATACTATATTATACCGCCCACTCCATGTCATTAAAACTACTAGTACACATACATGTATGTGTACTAGTAGACATGGAGTGGGCGGTATAGTATTGTTTCTGCAGAAACAATACTTTAAAAGTGGAGTAGCAGTAGGTTGTAGGTAATAGTAGTGTTGCTGCAATAGTAAAATAAGTTTCTTTTGAATGAGTGTCTTGCTGTCAGTCTTTGTCTGTTTGATAGGTGAGGAGCCATTGATGGCATTCTAATAGGACGGCAGTGACTGGCTGTGTGATACCATGCGGTGCAGGAAGCATGATGTAAATACCATTTGTTAAGACTTTATCTGGAGGTTCGGCATTTGTTATTTCTTAGCAGCGCTTTGAAGTACATTAGTCTTTGTTAAAATATTATATGGCAGTGTGCTATCCACTCTATGTAAAGGCTTTGAATTATTTAAAGCCCTTGCATACAGCTTTTACATGTTTTGAAATGTAGTGACATCTCTTGATGAAGCTAAATTAAATTGGTTTCAAAAAACAAAACTAAATGTAGTTACCAAAGGGATTTTAGCGTAGCCGATCAGGGAAACCTTGACTTTAAATCAAGAAGCATATCGTACATTTCACATTCATACAGTGTCATGAACCTGCTTTGTGACTCTAAACAGAAATATTGCTCCTACCCTGTTGGTGGCCGCCATGGTTGGAGCAACAACACCAGTTGGGCTGAAAGTGGTGCTTTTTTTCCCTTGTGTGTGTGTGTGCGTGTGTGTGTGTGTGTGTGTGTGTGTGTGTGCGTGTATGCATTTGCATTTGTGTTTCTGGGCTGTCGGCGCAGGACATCAGCCGTAGTAATAGCGTGTCCCTGTGGAGGGCAGGCTTGCTGGTAGGTAATTATCAAAGAAGTCATTTCCTGTGTTTCCTGTGGGGCTCAGAGAAAGACCCATGCATACCCCTGTTGCCTCTGCTTCTTAATGGGCTCAGGTTGAGGACAGGCCTCACTCATCACAACCACTGCCTCCTCAAACAGAAAGCTGTCACATTAGAGATCCTTCTGTGTGACATTAACACCTACTAACACACTTCTCACATTCACTCTCACTGTCTCACTGTGAAACATCCACCCATTTAAATGGCTGCCCCGCATATCACCTGAATTGTATTGCACATTATGAAATATCAAATACAGTATGAAATATCAAACCGGGCAGGGGAGCCACTGCCATCAAATCTGTCTCTTGTGTGACCCCGACAATTGCCCACCCCCCGCCCCCTAAATCCCAGTAGGCAGGGCTATCTCTCTGTTTCAGGTGCTAGCCCACTCAGGGATATCTTCCCCTCCATCGTGTGTCTCCAGTTACCAGTGGCTGTGCGGTGTGGTTGCTAGCCTGTTCATCCCACCAGTTGTCTGTTTAATCAATTGAAGCCGTTCAGATTGTATGGTATTGGTAATGAAGTGCATCCTTGAGAAGGGATGCAAGAACAGCTTCACTTTATCTGGAAGATTAAAACTTCAGGGTCAGCATAATCTGTTTTAATGAATCTGTCATCCAAGCGGTGTGTGTGTGTATGTGTGTGTGTGTGTGTGTGCACGCGCACGCGCGCGTGTGTGTGTGTGTAAATGACATTCATAGATCCGTGACTTTGTAGAATGTGCATGTGCAGTGAGTCCATCGGCGCACCATTTTAAATTGCTGATTGGCAGGCTTCTATAGAGCTATGTCGATGCTATGAGATGTAAATTCACTCGCAATTAACCAACGTTAAGGTAATTACATAGCCAATCAAATAAAACTTCTGAAAGCAGGTAGGGGGGGCATGAAGAGCTGATTTAATCATTCATGAGGACTTTCCCTTTATGCACACTTACGTTTAATCTAAATCCTAATTATTTTGTAGAAGCCTTTCAGTTCTTTTTTTTAACTCTACAGGAGGTCCAACCCATCTGTGATTCATATTTAAAATACATTTCGCTTTATTTCTACAAAACTGTTTACCCTTAATAAAGGTGTTAACGTTTAATTAACGGGAGGTCTAAAGGGTAGCAAGCTAAACTGTTATTGCATTGAATTAATGTCGCACTGTAGTTGCCTGCACTGCAGCTTACAGTAATATAGCCTGTAATTCCTTCTTCCTCTTTCAGCAACTTGACACATACCAGTGGCTGTAAGACCATTGCCCATGCCTTTGCACAGCCACAGTTTTGGCAGCCGATCTCGTACCGTGGAAAAGGATGCATAGCTAGCAAGCATGGGAGCTTCAAATGATTGATAGCCGTTTGTTTTGCCAGCGTAATGCAACATAAACTCTCCGGCGATTCATCACCGGAGTGAGGCTGTTTTGTGGAGCCTATGTAAAGCCCACTAAAAATAATTCATTTTCTGGAAGCTACGAGCCAGGCACTAATGTTAAATATTCATGTGAGTCCAGTCTAAATGATGTGGCCATTGGCACACAGTTAGAGCACGCTCTGTGTAGAAGGAAGGAAATGTCAAGCTGTGAATAAATGAAAGCAGTGAAGCCGTATATTACCTTGCCGTTGTGAATTTACTATAGTTGCCATTTGGTACGGCCACTTCAAATAGATTTCCCTTTTAATCAATACACTCTGTAAAACACTATGGAGCATATTGCCACGTCTGTAATAACCCTGACAGATTGTGGTCTTTTATTCTGTGTTTCCATTTGTTGTGTAATGAACAAATGTTAACTGTCCATAATGTGTTTTTAGTAATAATCCATCGTGTTTAAAGCAACTCTTTTGCCTCTCTTCAGGTATTTCAATGCAGTATACGCTCTTCTTTTCGTGTAAAATCAATATGACTTCAGACAACAAGTGTCTACGCAGCTGGTTGTGCTTTCATTGCTATTTACTATTCTATTAATCTGCACTATCCATTTCAGAGATGTTTCTGCTGCTGTACAACAGACATGGCGACCGATACTCATTTTGTGATGTTAGCATGCTCGCTTCAGTTTTAATATCAGTAACCAAGAGCTGAAGCAGAGCTCAAAATGTAATACAACCTACTGGGTGGAATATCCTTGTCGAGGAAGTCAAATAGAGAGGCTAATGTCAACTGTGTCACTGTATGTTGTGCATCATTTAGATGGAACAGTGGATGTTAAATGGTCTAGTATTGACAGACAAACTCTACCGGTATTCATTTAGTATAACACACATGTGCACGCACGCACACTCACACGCACACGCACACGCACACACACACACACACACACACATATACATGCACATACATATTTGCTCAGCAATCTCTAACTAATGGGGCCTGGGGCTGCAGATGGTTCTATCAAGGACTTTCCCCGACTGCTCCCATTCCTCACCCCCTCACTCTCTCTCTCTGTCTGTCTCTCTCTCTCTCTCTCTCTAACTTACACACAATTCTCTTCCTTACGCACACACACACACACACACACACACACCTGATTGATAGCAGTGATTTGACTGAGAAAAGGGAAATGGGAAATTGAAAAATGGTGGAAGAAGATTGGAAACAGCGTGCTGATTATAAACTGTGCGGAAACAAAAGGCATCCCCGTCTCCCTTTTCTCTTAGCGCCGAGGCAGCAGGTGTGTGTGTGACAGGTGTCTGATTGAGGTGCACAAAAGACATTACAACTGCAAACAAATGGACGTGTTTAGTGTCCCTGGATGCAGTTAACGCATTGGGCTGATAGATGTGATTATGAGTGTATGAGGAGAGGCTGGGAGAGAATAGGCACAGGTGCGGGGAAAATTGGAGGGAAAAAAAAAGATGAAGCCGCTGCGTTGTTGTTGGTTGCGATGGTAATTATCCATCTATACAATTAATGATATGTCATCTAGCCGTGTCATCAGGCATACAACCCCACGGGTACTATAAAGAATCTGCCTTCTAATAAGGCTCCGTTCGGGGGAGCGCATGGGCCTACTTAAACCCCCCAGATTGCTCTGTATGCCCAGGCCTTAGCAACAGTTGGTGAATTCCACATTTAGTGATTTATGAAAATGGCAGGATAAATTCTGTGCGATCCTCATTTATTATATCCTTTTTGTGTGTGTGTGTTTGTATTGTTAGGGTGTGGTGTAGAAACAATGAGATTCCTCTCAACCATTTAAGCAGCATAAATTAATGACTGCAATCCTGCATGAAGGCTTTGTGCGGGCGAGCGTCTTGGCTGCGGCCCCGGTGGTTTAATATTCTCTGAGAGCAGACAGTGAGTGGTGGTTCAGCAGCATGCTCCTGACCCTCTCGGACCCCCACTTAGCCCCCTGACCACCTCCTCTCCGCTAGGCAGCCTGTGGCGATGACAAGCCTGTCAGAAGGTTCTCCTAATGTCCTAATTACCCCTCACCGACGCGAATGCGAGCCTACACGTATGTGCCCGTAGACGCACTCACAGTGACTAAGCAGATCTCTGCACGGACGCGTGGCAGGCAGGCGACCGATTGCACGCCCACACACAGCCACACACCCTTGGTTTTTGTTACATTGTTCGTGTGAGCTTTCCTGACTTGGCACAACACCACAGGCGACACATTAAACGTGTTCAAAATGGCAGGAGAGAAATTGCATGATTATCCCACATCCCTCTTTGGAGGCTTTGAGACATTGTGATCCCGACAGAGCTTCGGTTGGTTTCCTCTGGCAACAAACATACTCCTGTCTTGACTTTCTTTACACCTGTGCCTGTGAGGAAAAGAGCCGTTGGCTGATGCCTCTCAGAAGAAAGACAAAGGGTTCGGTGTCACTGAAATAGACGATCTGAATAAGATGTGATGTGTCTCACTGCCAGAGGTTAAGCTTTCGCAGCAATTTGTTTCTGCTGCCTGGTTTAGGGTTCCTAGCACACAGCGACTGCTGTGCTTAAGTCCCTGCCCAGTCAACCATACCTGTTAACATAGCGCAGTGAATGATCATGCCTAGCAGGAAAGAAAATGCTCCTTCCTCCATCACATACGGTTGGTTGGAGATTTGTCAGCCTTTTAAGTGATTTCATTCGACAGAATTTTTATACCTTAAAGGTCCACTTCTTGGTTGTGTTAAAGCGCCCACAGAGCCCCGAATTTCATTCCCAGCTCACTGTAAATGTTTTGAAATGTTTTGGTCCTCAAAAATGTTGGGGAATGGGGAAGGGTAAAGGGGAATTCTAGATACCCATGTTTGGGAGGGACATGTCCACTCTGATTTTTAAACTATTTACTAACTACTAACTTTTTCAACCACAAGTAGAGATGCACCGATACTACTTGTTGGTACTCGCATCGGGCCGATACTACATGGTAAATACTCATACTTGGTATCGGCATAATCATTTAATGCTTCAAATTCCAAGTACACTCGGAACTACGTTAGGTGAAAATATCAATGGCCAAAATATCTGGTGGGAAATATACCAAATAAACAAATAAATTAATTAGGGCATATTTAATCGATAAATATGTTGCCAAGACAACTTAAATATAAACTTATATTAAGGAAAAGTTTGGTTTTGCCTCCACAACGACAATGAGATTCTTTGGTCAAGAGTAAGTGTAGCGGGAGATCAATAGCCTATAGCGCGCCGCAATGCACTCCAAAGTGTAATCTTTGGGTCGTAGATGGCAAAGAAACGATGGCGCAATGGCTGTTGGGATCCCACACTGTCTTCGGTTTATTAATAACCCAAAAACATAGGTGACAACCTATGATTCTGTCTCCTTTCACACATGAAATAAACATCCCAAATCAATCAATAGAGAAGACTAGTGTGTGTGTGCAGTGTAGCAGCCTGGCCAGACAGAATGGAATACAGCAAAGCAGTAATGCGTAACCATGTTTGAGTGTCTTAAATATACACTATGCCTAGTACTGGAGAATCAACGCAGTCAGATTGCCTACCTTGGCTTCCACAGCTCAGAAATTCCTATCAGCACCATGCACTAGTGTTGAGAGTGACATGCGGGTGAGAGAGTGCAAATGCTTCTCTTAATTAAGAAAACCTTCCCGTTACGTTTACTCAGGCAAGCTAGATGAGCTATGTTTGTTGTCAGTTAGCAAGACTGGTACTGCTTGTAGCTGCCTGCTGACTTTGTAGAGAAGGCACTCGAATAAACATTCCCCCCTTAGTATCGGTCGATACTCTAAAACTGAATACTTGGTACTCGTATCGGTCTTAAAAAATTAGTATAGGTGCACCTTTAACCACAAGCATAATTCCGGACACGTATCACGGAGGGTCCCTTTAAGTTTCTGCCTCATATATAATACTATAGTCGTTATTGCATGTCAAATGACCCAGTGACAAAATATCATTGTGATATTGAGTGTCTGTTCAGGTACTAGCCTATTATTCTTACATTTCGGTGCCGTGGGGTTTATTATGGTTGCTGAGACAGCTGTAGTACAGCAGCTATGGGTCTGTCAAGGATCCTGGCATCTAGTCAGTTACATGTTAGCGCTCTGCTTTTTCCCTGACACAACTGGGAGAAGTTAACACTACCTGCCGTCGTTAAAGCTGCTTGCTCAGTTCGCTGCTATTCCTGTCAATGGCGAAATTAGTGATTTCTGCAGGATGGCGACAGGGACTGCTAATTGCACGTCAGTTTTGACAGGGATAATGATATTAATCATTGATAATTAAGATAAGATTAGACACTTTGTTAATCCTCAAAGGGCAATTCTGGTTCTTACAGTAGCCAAAGTTAACGATGTAAACAAACAATAATACAGGTAATAAAAGGATATATACACATTTGTAAATAATTATGATGGTGAAAAGTATCTGTGAATATCAATATAAACATGACAGTGGGTTATATAAGTAGCATATATATATATATATATATATAAACAACTGTGATAGTGCAAAAGGTGTGTCTAAATGTCAGTATAAATACTGTATATAACAGTACAGTAGGTATACATGTATACAATTATAATAGTAGTCGTAGCAGGTCCAGTGTGCTGTGTAGAAGTACTGGTGTGTTCTACAGTCTGATAGCTGCTGGTACAACGGAAGGTCCACTGTACAACACTCGGTGGTGCAGCAGAGGCTGAAGGGGCCCCTCATCAGCCTCAGCTTATCACGGAGAGGATGAGAGGAGCTCTCCAGGATGGCGTTGAGCTTCACCTTCATCTCCTCATCTCATCTCTCCGCCATCACCTCCAGAGTGTCCAGGTCCAAGCCCGACAACAGAGCTTGCCCTCCTCACAAGCTTGTTGAGCCTGTCCACGCCGCCCGCTTCGACTGCATCGGAAATGTATTAATCTTAAGAGTCTAACTGGATCTGTAGTTAATTCTGTGCTATTGTTGATATCCTTTTGGTGCATCTGTGCCCTGTTTAAAAGCCTTTATGGCTGTTTTTGTATGCTAGCATTTCCCAATAATCTTCACAAGTGAAAGCTGTTGTCAGTTCCTGGGTTCCATTAAAGCATAACATTGACATTCAGGTCATGGATCAGCCCTTTACACTGTGTACTGTAGTCCATCAATAGGGAGAAATTTACCACCTCTGTAGGGATTTAGACAAAATCCCCTTTTAACTACAGTGTATCAAGGAAACATGTTTGGCATCTTGTGCCAGCTTACCTGATTAATATGTTTCAGTCTGCTCTTGGGAGATATTAATCGGAATATTCCCAGTAGTGTTAACAGGTGAATGTTTTCACTGATGTCTCAGTGGCATGTAAGCTTGGATTACACTGTGAACGCCATGAACACAAAATGCTGCTAATTAGTGGTGGCTATGCTACAAAATGGTGGTGTGCAAACAAGTCTATATTATTTCATTGTTGAAATTTAAATTTGCGAATGGCAAATGTGCATACTGATAATCAATGCTCATTGAGGTGACCATGTTAAAGGACAGTGAGCTTGTTTGTTTGTTGTTTTTTTAAGAAGAAAGTTCATTTCATGTCATTACCTGATTACTTCCAAAAGTCAAATCCATGTTTCTTGGATCCACCCTACAAGACCTGACCTTATCAGCAGATTTCATCGAAGAAAAGGGGTTGAGGCCTCTCCTGATCCATTTAATTAAACAGAAGCACGGTGGACTTCACAAACAGCTGCAAAGGCGTGGCTCCGTTTCCACACACACTCACCCACACAAAGGTAGCCATTATCGTTTTTTGTTTTAACTTCCCAAACCGTCTTGGCAGTGCAGTCACAGACTTGGTTGGCATGCAACAAGCTGCCGCTCATGAGCATAAATAACCACTGGAATGTTTTACCTGAAAAGAAGAACATTCATTCAAAGCCATCACACCAGAGAAGAAATGTTGCCTCATTAGCGTTACCCCACTGCTTTTACTCAGCGGTAGGCAGCGAAAGCAGGGGAAAGACTGTGTGCCATTCTACACAGGCATCCGTCTCCTGAGATTGCAGGCTGCCTCTGAAATATACCATGGATGAGTATGGATTCTTTTAGGTGACAATGGATTGAACAGAAACACTCAAGTCTGAATACCAGTGCCTTGACTAAGGTGTGTTTCATTCGTACAATATGTAGTTCAGTACATGAATTGGCCAGTTCAGATGTTCACAAAGAGCACAATTGTGACAGCATAAGCAGTATAAGTAATTAGTGTGGGTGGGGAGAGGAACTATTGAACTTTTAGCGTAGGGAGCATAATAGGGCTCGCTCTGTAGAAGAGTGGTTTTCAAACTTTTGAGCCACGACCCCTAAAGAGAAGTGGTTCATGGCTTGGGTCACAAACTATGTAGCATAGAAAATATACAACTAAGTAACCATAAGCATGATTAAAAAATACATGACTATAAAAATCTTAAATTCTGAACTCATCTTGCGACCACCAACCCCCCCCCCACACACACACACACACACACACACACACACACACACAACCGTCCCCGCGGCTCCTTAGGGGGTTCCCGACTCACTCTCTCAAAGCCGCTGCTGTAGAACATGAGGCAGATGAATAAGAGATGTGGGAAGACAAGGACAGTCATTATTTGGAGGACGGTTGGCCTGCCCTCCTCTTATTGTGCGTGATTGACAGATTGGTGTGATGGCCGCACTCTCGCGAGTGCCATCACACACATTTCCCCCCCGAAATCTGTCTATCATCGCTGTCTAAGCAGAGCGACAGCCATGACATCTAATCACAGGCAGGCTGGCACCTCATAACTCCTACCTAATGTGCTGCAGGTACGGAGAGTCGCAGGGGAGCTCAGCACACACAAAGCTATTTATAGCGCTCTCTGAGGCCACCAGGAGGAAGTGGATCATTCTGAAGGGTTAGGGAAGGTGTCACTACACTATATCACAACCTCCTTTGTTAAGATAGAGGTGTTCCTTGTCAATTTTCCACACTCAGTGGCCCTCGATGTCAGAACATGGTGTTGTTCTATATAAATCAGACAGTTTTCTCACTAAACAACATTGAAATGAGGATATATTTCTACACCTGAAATTAGAGTCCCACACAGGTGTTTTCAAGATATCTTTGTCACAACCTCTCTTTGGGGGATCCATGCTAAAATGAGTGCTTTTCATGTTTATACATGTATTTAAAAAAAACAATATCGGTGGCGTGGATAAATCATTTTTTACTCCCAAATAACAACCTCGGTATAGGATTCAAAAATCCAGTATCGGTTTGGCTCTACCTTAGAGGATAATGACTTATTTACACAATGTTTCTACAGCATTTTAATTACCTGGTAATTAAAACAGCTCAGAAGCCTCATTATTGGGTGTCCTCGAGTTCATCGTGTTCATTGGGCTGGAACACACACCATGTGCTCAGAAGTGAAAATTTGGACGCATGCAACCTCATTGTGCCATTTTTCCAGTTTTCTTTGTATCATTCACAGTCACATAAACATAATTAAACTCTTTTTATGGTTAGATTATGGTAATAATTGTAATAACGGGATAGTCTGACCAAAGGGTTAATGCAGAAACTTAGGATGTTGGGGCAGGCTTGTAGACTGTTCAAAATGTGTTGTCTTCTGTCTTCTGTCTTCTGTGATTTGTCACCGGTACATTTTGGCCAGTGAGAAGTACTGACACTTTTGAGAACAGCCAAATGAGCGTAACAAGGGCATGTGTCATACCTCACGCCCCTATTACGCTGCCAATGACAACTGAGACAGCCAGTCACTTCAGCATGGAACATGCGCCAAGGTTTACACTGCTTAGTCAGGCACCAGAAACCTGAGGTCTGAGGGAAATAACAAAATCACAAAAGCACTCTGTGTAGGTATCAGAATGTGTGTGTGCGTATGGGGCTGGGGGTTTGATGGATTGTACACAATGAATGATGGAACCTCCATCATTCATTGATGATGGAAGCTTTCCCTAGGGCAGTGTTTCTCAAATGAGGACGTACACACACACCTAGGGGTATCTAGTAGTACTACATAAGGTATGTGAGAGAATTGTATTTTTCTAAATATTTTCTATTTAAATAGGCTTATAAGGAAATCACTTACATTTTGATATGCCGGCTTCTGGAGCCTTCAAAAGTTGACTTACTCTAATTGACGTTCTCTCCATTTATGTTAATATGTTTTGCTGTAAAATCTTGCAGTATATTTGAACATATTTAAAGATCAATATTACTCAACACATCTTTTTACATATTTTTTTTCCTATGGTTGTATTGAAAATATGTTCTAATTGGGTAAGTAGATCTTTGGAAAATAACTGAAAGGGGGTACAGTATACAGTGGTAACAGAAAAGTGTGAGAACCACTGCCCTTGGGTATAGCCCCCCTGGTGCTATGGAGACCTGGGAGAGCATGCCAATCTCACATGCCCTGTAAGATGCCAGTCTGGGCGGGCACCGTTCCAAACGGGTGCTCTCTTCTTCAGGGTACAACACTGGTCCCAGGCATAGTACTTAAGGCAGGGCCTGCTCTAGACACAGCTCTCAAACAGACAACTTAAGAAAAGGGTTACGAAGTCTGAATATCCCTGTAATTTTAGTATGGAAAAAATAGGAAATGAGCACTGTTTGACACAAAGGGCCCTATCTTGCACCCAGCGCAATTGACCTTGTACACCAACGCATGTATCATTCCTATTTTGCACCCGACGCACAGCGGACTTTTCCCTCCACAGACGCACGCCGATAAATTAGGGAATGAATTTGGGGGCGGTTCAGCGAAAACAGGAGGCTTGTTCAGGCGCAAACGTTCCCTGACCAAATTCCGCCACTGACCAGGATAAACCTAGTCTAAAGTCAGTGGCGCGTTATTCAGAGGCTATTTTAAGGGCGCATGCTTGGCCATAATGTAGCGTGTGCACAACGCGCATACACTTTGCTTCTCTCATCTACACGGATGCAGCAGTTCCTATTTTTGCAAACCATACATAATTGCAAGGAAAAATATTACCACACGAGGAAAATCATTGTGGTGTCCATGAAGATGTGAAAAAGATAGGCATAAATCTTGTGTACACATTTACCCAAATTATTCAGGCTAATTGATGACGGATCAAACTAACCTCTTTGACCAATAGTAGAATAATAATAGAAACAATAGTGGCAATTTCCTCCCACGCCTATTTAACGGAAACTAATTTGGGTGGGTTTCTCCCATCCCCATACAATGTCACTTCTCTATCTTTTACGGCCCTGACGAGAACGTTGGTCTCCTCGGCTGTGAACCACTCCTGGCGTGTGCCTGGCAAATCTGCCATCATAATAGCAATCCGCCATGGAACAAGCGCTTAAAGGGAATGTGAGATGACGCTCTGATTGGTTTATTGAACGTTACGCCCAAACCACACCTAGCTACTTCAGACCAACCAACCCCTCTTTTATCCCGCCGGTATAATAGCAACAGCGCCCGAGATCCGCCCACAAAGCTACTTGCATTTCGCGTTTAAAACTTGCGTTTCAGATTGTTAAAATGGGGCCCAAAGTGTTTTTGCTCGAAGCTCTGGTTTCTCTCATCGTGGAAAACAACAGAATTTGACCTTTTTAGGGGTTATCTGACCCAGGTAGGCCGAAACATGCAGAAACATTAAGGAAAAAGCAGGAATTCTGGTGATTCAGTTTAAAGCATCCTTCGCTACACATCACGCCGTACAGGCCAAACTTAGCTCATAATGATCATTTAATGGAACAATTTTGTCTGTAGGGGCTTTAATGTTCCTTAGCTGTAAATAGAAAATGGCTGGATATTAAATGTTTGTTTACATTTCCATTGATCTTAATCACGGTTGATGTTCTCTCTGCTAAGTGTTAAATATTCACTTTGTTGTTCTCTTGTTACAATTCGAGACTCTCACCACTGTATCACATATTTTGTACAGAATATCTTTTCGCTGTATAGGTATAGAATGTTGACCTTACTAAGGGTGAGACAGACCATCAACCAAGGCCGGTTTGCCACAGTGAAAATGTACCTCCATAGTTCCAGACCTTTCTGAGGGGCACTGGTGTTTCCTGAGCTCCAGTTTTAAGGCAGGCGTCATGGCTCTTCCGTGACAGCAGGTGCTCAGGGTTTGGGGCTACCTGGATAATTGGCTCACCTACACCTTCTCAAAAAGTAGCGTGGCAGTGTCTTAGCCTTGCTCCTAGATCACATTCTAGACTCGAGTGATGGTTGAACACAGCAAAGAAGGGTCAACCCTTCTCAGGTTCCTCGACATGATGGCGGATTTTAAAGTTGCAAATCTTGCATGCAAAAAAGACATTATAGAGTAATCTTGTTTATGTAGCAGTGGTTAAGGCCATCTGTATTCATATATATATAGATAGATAGATAGATATCCAGAATAGGTTTGGGCTGTTGTGACCTGTTTTCACAGTTCCTCAGGGTGGATAGGAGAGTCTACTGTATGTTCACTTTCTTTTCCTATTCTAATTAGACAGCTAAGCATCTTGCAGATTGGCATAAGCACATGTTCCACCTCTTAGAACTGGCCTTAATGCTTAATGAGGCTTTCGGTGGGGTGTTTACACAGGAGGCATTTAAAAATATTTATATTTTGTATGGACTCGCATCACTTATTTGACCATTGCTTCTGAGACTCTGCTATCTTTTGCTCGCATGTGCTAAAGACTTTCCACCTTAAATATATTGTAATCAGCAGCAGCATAAGTCAGTGCCGGAAATAGAGACAAGGTATAAAAATATGAAAAACAATGTGAAAATATGCAAAAAATATAAAACAATAAAAACTACCACATATGAACTAAGACCATTTATTTATTCATAAAACCATATAGTGTATAGATTAAATGTGGAACATTTCATTTACTGTGGAATTACACAAATGGTTTGTGTGTTTTAAGTGGCAATTAAATTACATGGATTTCAGTATTACATTTAGAAAATGTCAATAAAAGATGAATGACAAGCCACGTAAATTCAGTTGCAATATCTTTGCTCATAACCTGTCTGTTCTATTCTTTTCCTTTCTACCCTTTGTCTGTGCTGCAACAGGAGCTGCTGAAATCATGACAGGTAAACACTGTTTTGTTCTCTTCTCTTTATCTGAATCTGTTATTTCTGTTCATCTGTGTTCATCTGGACCAGCTAATCTGATATTTTACACATATGTTCAAGTTGTTTAGCCTGGTTTCTACACCACATTTGATTTATTTGAAGCGATTGTTTGGATACTGTATATTTCTACACCTGAAACACCATTGCTTGCCTCAACAGATTGGTCAGTGTCAAACCAATCACAGTAGTTTAATTGATTTACATTGTCTGGCATCACCTCTATGCTCAAAACAAAACAAAGCCCTAAGTGAAAACTTGCAGGCTGGTGCCTCTTTAGCTAAACGTATTGCGATCTGGGAAATTAAGCTCTTGTCATGTCTTAAGCCTAATAACACCCTTACCTTTAAGGAAAGCTTTTAGACAAGCTAATTGCTCAATGTATTGCTCAACTGCTCAATATCCTTTGTGAATCTCACTGCCATGAGCGAGTGCAGGTCCAGTCCCCATAAACCGGCATGGTTTCAATTCAGGGCTGGATGTGGAGTAGATGTTCGACCACACTGTCTTGTTCTTCTCTACGGCCGTCACCTGAGCTTAGGGAAGTCAAGATTAACTGTTTGTTATGATTAATGTTGCAGAGTTTATTTCTTTTTAGTGCTGCTCTTTCATACCTCTGGGAAAATAAAGAAGAAACGGTTAGCATTTATAATCTGAATTACAGTGTGAATTGTATTATTTGAAATTTGCATTACTTACATTTAAAATGATTCACATCTCATTACATTAAAATACAAGATCATGAGACCATGTTTTTCAGGAATAATGGGCCATTCCTTCATCGTTTTTTATTTCTTGTAGTCATGAAAGGAGAACACAGTATTTTTAAGAAAGCTTGTCTTAGGTATAAAGAGGCAAGTCAAATTAGAGAGCCTATGCATTGGGTCTATGAAAAATGTCATGGCACTAATTATGCCCTGTGATGGAGGCCTTTTTACTTGTGAACATCCTTGAAACAGCATTTGATCATTCGAATCGGAGGTTTAATGACTGAGCAGGAGATCGGGATAAAGCTGTGAAAATGTGGCTTCAGAGAAGAACAGAGAGAGAGTGACGAAGTTTCTTTGTTAATGATGTGCCTATCGCCCTGGTTGTACCTTGAAAGGACAAGACTGCTCCAGCCACAGGAGAGGAATTAAAGGCTGGCCCTTTTATGTCTGTTTTTTTTTTGGTGAAAGGTTAAAAGAAAAGGAGAACTAGGATTCCAAAGGGTCCCATTACCCAACTTTTGATAAAGGGAACCGGTCCTGACATAAACTTTTGATCAGGAGTGACCCTGGCGGGGTGGCGTTTTGCATCTGCGTCAAAACACATGACTGTACTGTACGTCTTTGTTGACTGCATGGGCCTTTTAAACGGGTTTGATGCCAGATACAGGAGGGCAGCCATGTGTAAGGATACAGGCACTTTACTCTCTCAGACAGCCGCTGGATTGAGTGCGAATCTATCAGCCAGTCATCTGTACCGCGCCTCTGTCCGCACCCCTTCCACCCCCACCCACCACGCAGAATTAATGACTGCCTCTCCTCATTTGCACCCAATCATGACCAAGGCAATTGAAAATGTTTACTCCAATTGCAAAAACCCTCCATGTTCCACAAAGTGGCTTGTTTTCACTTTGATGGGACTGCTAATCACAGCGACGTTATTTATGTGTGTTTTGAATTGGAGATGGGCCGAGGCTAGGATATTGGAGAGGGACCAAATCTTGCTTACTGAGAATTTATCTATAGGACTCCCTTCCTCTGAGCCCGCCGATAGCGAGCATAAACGCCCGTGCTGTGCGGCTATACGGTATATTCATTTCACTATACAGACATCAGAAATAAAACAGACATCAAAACATTTCACAATGCCTTTGCTTCCTCGTCTGTTGCACAGAGCCCTAGTATGGCAGAGCTAGTTGGGCACCGACACACTCAATTTCATTCCACCCGTACACAAATATTTTTAGCAGCCTACATGAACACAATGTTGATTAGGTGCTCATGACTCATGCCTCACTTTATTTACTTCTCCCCCCCCCCCAGCATACAGCTGGTATCCTGTGTCCGCACGCGTTCACCTTTAGTGGATAAATAGAGAACCTTTTTCTAGTATTAAACACTAATGGTCTGAGGTGTGTACTTTTGTCACATAATCTGCAGCTGTTTTCATCTATTACCCTCATTGTGTCATGACCCAATATCTGCCTCTGGCCGCTGGTTGGAATGAAATGGGTATTTCATTGCATCAGACAGGTCTGAGGAGCTTTCCTCCACAGGAGGTTAATTTCTTATTGCCTGCTGCATTCACAGAGTTCATTTTGAATCATTTTAGTTTGGCTGTCTATTCCCATTATCACTATCTGGAAATGCAGGTGTTTTCCCCCCAC
The DNA here is from genome assembly GCA_025447815.1 of Percopsis transmontana. Lineage (NCBI taxonomy): Eukaryota > Metazoa > Chordata > Actinopteri > Percopsiformes > Percopsidae > Percopsis > Percopsis transmontana. The sequence continues at coordinate 2,098,467 of JAOEHI010000005.1, forward strand.
TTTGTAAATGTCAGAATGCAATAGAGGTCTGACAGCTCAGGCATGCAAATGTAGTTTTGATGTTTCATTGGTGCTGTGGCTGAGACTCTTGTTCATCTACTGGCGCAAATCACAGGCATTTAAAAACCGTATTCGTTCTTCTTACACTTCTTGGGCTCCTGCCAGATAAATATAGAACAAGGTGACTTCCGATTCTCAGCGTTGCGAGAATCAGTGTGTGGTTGCGGTGTGGGGTTAACGCAGTGGCCTGGGCCCTGTCTGCGGATAAGGGCGGCTGGGGAAAGCGCGTGTGGCTCAGTGGCTTACAGCGCTGTGATTCCTGGAGATACAGAACAGAACCCCCGAGCACATTGAGCACACATTGGTCCCATGAAACCTCAGATGGGGGGCTCTGATAAAGCTTAGCCATAAACAACATTGAGCCCTATACTCATGTCCCCTCCCCTACTCCTTCTCCCTCCCTTTTGTTTCCTTCTCTATCTCTATTGGCGCTTTTCCACTGCAGATAGTACCCCCTCAATGTAGCGTCATAGCGACGCCACTGTTTGATCTATTCCTGCCATTGTGGTCCTTTATAGATCTGTAGTCACTTTAAAATGTTATTTTAAACTTTTCCCTACACTGTTGGAATGTCCTTTGGTAGCCGTGTGCGGCCAACAGTTCTTTCTTTGTGCGGCCAACACTTCTCGGCAGACGAGAGGCTCTCACTGGATCCTTTCGTCTGCAAACAAACAGAGGAACGTATGCACCTCCTTGATTGACCACGGTGTGGCTCTGCGGGTTGACATTTAATAAAAGGTTAATAAAAAAATTTGCCGCTATTGTAATTTGTAGTAGCCTATGTCCCGTGTTGTACAATGACGCTGGGATAATTCTCTCTGAGCAATCAGTAGTCTAGACCAATAGTGTTTTCATGTCACCTTTTGGTATCACCTCAGCTCGCTTGGAACCTCGACGGAGGCGATACCAAAAGAAGGTACCAGGTAGCCTACCAGGCACTGCTTTGGCCCGATGGAAAACCAAAAAGGCCAGTCGAGTCAGGTCGAGCCGGTACTATGCAGTGGAAAAGCACCATTTGTCTCCTCATATCTGTCCCTCTACCTACTCCATTTTTGCGCTCTTAATCTATTTAACTTCCCCTGTCTTCCTGACACCCACCCCAGTCTGTATCTAGTGCCTACCACTCTGTCTGAGGCTTCATGTCTTTGTCTAATCTTCCTACCCTGTTCTCTCCTCCAACCTCTGTGGGCAGTGGAGCTTACAGCCCATCTGGCACTGACTCACAGGCCCTCTCTGAGCCAGAGGGGGATCAATAGTGACAAATATTGCACATGGCTCTTATATTAGAGGGATTAGACAATGGCTGCAATCAGACAACCTACTTCACCTATAGGGACTGTTCACATACTGAATGTTTATGTGCTCATACACAGGCCCTGCAGATGGAGCGACACGATCCTTGGAGCCTGTATCATATGTCATTTCAATGCGAATGTTCTTTTGTGTGTTTGTCTGTGTGGTGTGTAGTGGAAGGTCAGAACCTGGTGACGGATAACGTGTCCGTGACCGAAGGAGAAACAGCCACTATCAGCTGTCGAATCAAGAACAACGACGACTCCGTCATTCAACTGCTCAATCCCAACAGGCAGACCATCTATTTCAGAGACGTCAGACGTAAGTGCCGGTACCACGCAATACAATAGCCTACAATAGGCTATTTGTGAATGTCGAAGTAAAGCATTTTGTGTTTAAACCTATGGCCTATACAGAATCTTTTAAAAAAGTATTATTATATATAAATAAATGTCTTTTCTCCCTGCGGTACGACAAGGAATTCCTACACAAATGCCAGCTGTTGTGTTTGAAAATGAGGTGGAAACTGTAGCTCTTCTTTATATATCATGTATCACGGTCACTGGCGATTCAAGGACTAGAGGACTAGAGAGAGTTTTGGAGATACTGTTAAGATATAAAATATGGCTAATAATTTCAGTGATGACTTTGGTCTTTACATAAACAAGAAAATGTCTGCCCTTGACACTTGAGCTCATGTAGAGAGGTCGATTGGATGGAGATTAATATTAGAGTATGTAATTTTGCTATGACCTCTTAAATTAGGAAATTAGGTTTTGATCATACATGAGCATATGGACTTCTACTTTTAACCGAAGTTTGTTTCCCTCTCTATTTATTACCGGTTTGTATCTGGAAAGTAAGCCAAGAAAAAAAACCTTAGTTTCAATCTACATTGCATCACAGCTGTTACTTCAGGTGTCAAGATGCTGTGTTACATTTCCCAGCTCGCAAAAAGCAAGGGTATTCCTACTACATTGAAATCACTAACAGTATATATATATGTGTATGTGTGTGTGTGTGTGTGTGCCGTTGTACACAAGCTCCAGTCCACTGGACCAACTGTTTCACTGTTTGAAATACCCACTACCAGTGAGAAATATAGTCATTTTCTGTCCATACTTGCGGGGCAATGCTGTACTTGTTTTTGTACTTACTGCAGGATAAGAATGTCTTGACTATAAGGACACTTTAGCAGGACTTGCCAATACTGGAGTAAAATCTATTTTTGATGTGAAAGTTGCACAGAAATTTGTTCCCACGGATTGATAAATTTTGTGCACACTAATAAACTGAGTGCACAGATTGGTAGACCATGCCTGCAGATTTGTAAACCATGTGTAGGACAAACTCAAAACTTGATTGCTCCCACACTAAAATGCATTAAAGACCTTTCAAGCTTACCTTTCAAGTACTTACGGATAAGCGCACATTAGCATGGGGAAGTTACAGCTTAGCTTCCTGTGTTTCATATATTGGAACACTGTTTTTAGAATAAAATGTGCAAAAAATGCTATATTACAACAAAAACATGTTAAAATGTCCAATACACAATGATGCATGTTCGCAGTGGGCAGCGGTTCACTAATCCGAGGGCACGGATTTTCATGTAAAAAAAAAATCTATTAATCATAATCATAATGAAATTGTATCCTTTGCAATGAGACACTAAAGCAACAGAGAGCCTAAGTATTATTACCTGCCTGCCTATTACTTGCCTTCCTTTAGCTCTTGACCCTTGGATCCCATATGAGACTTAGCTTGACACATTGGACGATGTACATTTTGAAATCATGAGAAGCTAAGGCTGAAATGTACTGTCTGCTAATGCCTGTAATCGCCAATATGCCACAACTACTTAGCAGTGTGGGTGATGTAGTTTAAAGCCTTCCAACTGCTTCACATTAGCAATGCATAATCTTATTGTGACTAATCTAAGGTTTAAAAATGTACAAATGCAGTATCATCCGACAGTGATTAACTCAAACGGAAACGTAACCAGAAACGTCAAGCCACATTTGTTTTCTTTTACACAGACCTTATTTGGGCAATTGACATGATTCATATATTGAATTCTATTAAATTAGAATGTGTTTTTGATAACATGCAGCTATGGTCTTACTGGTCCATTTATATCGTTAGCTTTAGCAGAACAGCACTTCTGTAACAGGGACTTGTGAACCTATGGCTATTCCTGGGCTCTGTTCCTAGAGGATTGCTGGTTTCTGTTAAGACCCCCCTTTGTCCATGATATTGTTACCTGTCAGCAGTGCATCTCTACACAGAGCCACAGCCTTTGTATACAGTGAGGTAAACAACAGCAACATTCAGACACACACGAGGAGTGACAAGAACAGCGAGAGAGACACAGGTTGGCTAGAACAACTATACATATCTGTATATCTGTAGACAGCCTTGTGCGAGCACAGTCTGCTTTTTATCAAAAATGGGCTGGGAAATACCTGTCTGTTTTGGTCAAGGCATTTTCATAGGAAGTTTATATAGAATTAGTGTTTTGCCTCCAATTGCCATCTTGCCTCTCAGTTAAGAACTAAATTCAGCAGAACTCTCAACACCATATTGTTTGGTTATGAATTGGAGGAACGTGGTTGGACAAGTCACAAGCGCACATGCCTCGTTATTGTTTCAGTGGTACAGGGTCTTACATTTTCATAGTTCTGTCCCCAGTGTCCAATTAATTCATACAACTTTGTTAAAAGCCTGACATTCTGGTTGCTATCCACAACTTTAAAAAATGACTTATTTTTCTGAGTCAAGGTGGAAGTCCAATGTACAATGATGTACTATCAGGCCATTACTTATTAACTGTATCCTAAGGACCTGTCTGAAGTGTTGCAGAGGTTCAATAATTTGGCTGCCAGTGGGTAGACTGATTTTCTTTGAAAATACCACTGTCTTATGTAAACAGCCTCCCAATGATTAAGCTGCTTCATGTCAGCCGGATTCAGTGTTGTAGAAATGAAGATTTCTCCTCCCTAGCAGGCCCTTTGACTATCACAGTGCATCTGTGTCATCATTTCTCTTTGAGGAAAGACTTCCAAAGATCTCTCAAATAATAAGTCAGTATTGGGGATGAGGTTTTTCTGTTGACAGCGCCCCAAGTCCTAGGGTAATGATCAAGTAAAGTCGGACAGGAGTAACTCCCCATGCTTTAGATGCGGCCTGAATAGTTCGTTAGTGTGACAGATGCAGAGAAGACTTGATAAAGAAGCCAGGTCAAACCAGCAAAAGAGCTCTTCATCAAATACTCAAGGGAGTGCTTATGTAAAATGGTGCTCGGCGATGAAGGCTGGCCCAAATGAAAATTAGAACAAACATTTGCAGTGATTGCTAATCTGTAATGGGTGAAACTGTTTATTGCATTAAATCCTATTGTTTTAAATCTTTATGCAGTTACGGTATTTATTATTTTCTTTTGGCAGGGTATTTTGACATAATTAACAACCAGGGCATAATGAACAAAGAACAAGACAAGACTGTACTGAAAAGGAAAAAAGTGTTCATCATACTGTAGGTAGTAAAATAGTAAAACCAATAAAGATTTATTAGCTCTCTGCTACAGACGTTTTGTTTTGAGTAGTACACTGTGCAAAGAATTGTGGGAGCGAGGCTGATTCATCCGATACGTCCTTCGAATTTCGTAGTACACACATTTCTGCCTGGCATTAAAGGATTCTCTGTAGAATTCTGGAATAAGACAGCACAAAATATGTTACTATGCCATTAGCTAAATTTGTTTCTTTCAAAATTCCTTCCTCTTTCTTCCATTGTTGATCCACTGTGACCAGGAGGAGAGAAATGCTGCATCAGAATAAGAATACATTTGTTACTCCTTATGATTTGTGATAAGGAGTAACAATGGACAAGTGACAGGTGAGAGGCAGGATTTAAAAGTAGAGTTAAATACAGTATACTGTATGAAACTAGTTTGCAGGATTTAGTTAGTTTTAAGGTTATTAGTTAGTGCAAGGCTTCATCAGATTAAGGTTAACTCAATAAATTACTATCTTTTTTGTTCAGAAGCCTAATGGAGGTTCATCCCCAAGATTATTTACAGGGGACAAACCCTACTTAAATTTTTTTTAAATGCACTTTAATAACAACAATAACTTTGCACTCAGTCCTTAACATTGATGGACTTTCTGTATCTCTCTTTTTAGATTATGTGTTGTACTTCGTCTTTTGTGCTTGTATAGGGTGTGGCATATTTGCACCAACTTCCATACAACAATACACACTATGGAGCTTCTTTTGATTTAGAGATTGTGGCCTTTTTTTTGCCTCGGCACTGTGATTTCATTAATTATGTATGTGTGAGCACGTCTCCCTTTTTTCTGGAATATGTGAGCTTGATGCACCCATCCATGACCAGCGGCCGCCCATTTCAAGACTTCTGTCACGATCGGCGCGCTCACGGCCACGCGCGCATCGTGCCTCCTTTCTCCTGCAACGCACCTGTAGGGCATTAGG
>JAOEHI010000005.1:2104410-2146551 GCA_025447815.1 Percopsis transmontana
GTCCAGCGTTTTCTCCGGCAATCCCGCCTGTCTGTGTTCCTCGGGCTCGCGCTTACTCTCGCTCTCTACACACCGCTATTACAACTTCTTAGCTTGTTAGGAGTCCTCATGAGCACTCCACACACTTCCCTGTCTCTGCGAGTGCTCTGTGAACTGGAAAGCTGCTAGATAAATCAACTTGTATGAATCATTCTGAAACTCACTTTTCTTTTACTCAATTAAGGAGAAAGCCCACAAAGGATCCATTCTTTCTCATTCTGTCGCTTTCCCCTTCCCCCGGTGTTTCACTCTCTCCGCCTGCCGTCTCTCCGCCTCGTGCCTTCTCTTCTAATCTTGTTGTTTTTCTCTTTTACCTTTTCTTCACCTATTTCTGCCCTCTCAATGTTTTTTCCTCCTCTGGCCTTCTCACGCTTTCTTGCTATTTTTCTTTCAATCTCTCTACAGAGAGATTGTTGAGGTGTAGCCATCATTCAGGACACGCCCCAGGGGCAGGATAGGTCAGTAGTTAAGGTGGCAGACTCAGAGCGAAAAGGCTGTGGCTTTGATCCCCAACAAACCCGACCTACCAGTATGCATCCTTTCATTTCAATGAAAACTGCTCACCCAGCGCATACAATGGAGATTGCCTCTCCCAACGTGTGTGCTTTTGGACGTCACCATCACTCTTGCAAGGCCGTTGCGCATTAGTTGGCCAGCCAGGGAGCAAGTGTCGCGCCCGCCCCTGGGGTCTTAGTGCGAATCATTGTCAAAGACGGCTGTCCGCAGTCCTGGAAAATAGCTCTTTACAAATTATTTTCTTCAAAACAAAGCATTCAAAACAGATTTTTACAATGTCTGTTACAAGTGGTATTTAACTACATACTGAGCATGTTGCCTTAAATATACAATATATTAATGTTCGCTAAGTGCTTCTAACATTCCGGAGCTAACCTCTCTCTCATTGTGTCTTTCCCCCCCTTGAAGCTCTGTTCGGGTGGGAGGGTCACCCCCGCCCCCCGCCGAAAACACTTTCCCATGTTCTCGCACTCTTCTCTCCACCCTCAACATCTCCTGCTTGCATCTCTTTGTTCCATGACACAGCCTCACTGCCTTCCGTCTCACTTGTTTTCTCCTCAGCACTGAAGGACAGCCGGTTCCAGCTGGTGAATTTCTCCGACAACGAGCTGCGGGTGTCTCTGTCCAACGTGTCACTCTCCGACGAGGGGCGCTATGTGTGCCAGCTCTACACAGATCCCCCACAGGAGGCCTACGCAGACATCACTGTCCTGGGTAGGGAGCAGGGTGCCCGCTCCCTTCTTCCAGACACTGAGAGACACGCGCGCGCACACACACACACACACACTTCTGAATACAGTACGCAAACAACGCACATGCAAAGACAAACGTTTATGAGCAGACACATACACACGCACACACACACACACACGTGTGCACAGATGCCGCACAGTTAAACACACACACACAAAAGACACATAAACCCACACATTGACAGATACACACACAAACACGTGAAGACACGTGTAAAATAACACATGCTTAGACATATACTGTAAATACAGACACACAAGCACACATGCAAACAGACACACACACAGAGCTGGGCGATACTGACAAAATCGAATGTCATCAATATATTTTTACAATATATTTTTTACCTCATGTTGACAGAATTTTCCTATTTAGCGTTCACTGCAAAAATGACATTTTGAGAATTTTTTGCTAGCAATCGTTGATCGAGGTATTTCTTTTAATTTCCTCCCGCTAGAACAGACTAAGGTATAAGTTCAGAAAATGTAATTACTTTACTGTAACGCTGTCTTTGTGATCAAGAAGTGACAAAATTGAACCTATATCACAATATTTGGTTAACCAAAATACCAGACAATATCACAATAGTGATATATTGCCCAGCTCTATACACACACATGCAGAAACACACATACACACACACACATACTGTACACACATACAGACAGTTTACTGTCTTTTACCCCATTATAGACAGTGAATACATCATAATGGTAATCTTTGATCAGGTTATCTTTAGAAACTGAAACAAAATGTCAGCCTATTAGCTCCACGGTGCTCAACAGCATAGCGTAAAGCAGCAGATGCAGAAACTGACGGCTCAGACCGTGTTGTTTTTGGCAGCTGTATTGACTCTGTGAATCCTGGTGAATGTTGACTTGGCTGCTCCAAATTATTCCCTATTGAGAGTCAGCTGTGCCACACTTTGACGCTTTGGAGTGAAATTACTCCAGTTAAGCTTTATTATACATGCAGACATCCTGGGGGATTGAAAGGAATTAAGGACACTTTAAAGTAATTACTCTAGTTACACAATTGAAACCTAGCTTCAGAAATGTCTGTACTAAGGGTGGCATTTAAGAGCTCTTGAAATAAATACCCCACTGAGTTTTTGAGCTTTTTTTATTTTCTACTTCAAGTGTTTCAAGTTTATCTTGTCGCTGCTGCTTTACTTCAGCTATATCGTATTCTGAGAGAAATTAAAGATTCACCATTCAACTTTTATGCCTGAGCCTCAGTGGTGTTTTTCAGGTCCTCTTCTCCTCCCCCGTCAGTTAGAGAAGTTCACACCCCAACAGCTGTCACTCACCGCTAGCTTGCTACATTACGCTAGTATACAGTATATTATTTATGTATTTTTCTTTTCTTTTCACATGGGTAGTGTCCAACCTGCATATAAATTCCATCTCTCTTCACTTCTGGAGCCTTTCCTCACCTAGTTTTTAAAAAGCATGTTTCTGGGGGATTGAGAGTAACAGAAATAACAGAATAATAATTGTATATTGCCGATTTAAAGGTACACTCCTCTATGAGTTATAGTGCCCCAATAATCCCAAATTTCTAGCCCAAGTAAGTGTTTATATTTCGATACACAACTATCCATCAAAGTGTGGGCCACTGTAGGGGGAAGGGTAGATAACAGGTGAAGGGGGAAGTACAATTACAATTAGGTTATTTAGCAGATGCTTTTATCCAAAGCCATTTACAATTACATGGTAATATTACATGGAGCAGATAGGGGTTAGGCATCTTGCTCAAGGATGTTTACAGGTAGGCCAGCTCAGGGGAGCTCAGGGGAGTAGTGAGTAGTGCAAGCCACTCAGCAAGCAGGTCAGTCAGGGTTCCGAACTAGAGGAGTGTACATTGAAGAGTAGCACTACATTGTGTATGCATATACGGTATGGGCCATGTGGACGCCTCTCTGACTCTCTGACTGTTTCCACGACCACCAGTCCCACCAGGAAGTCCTGTCATTGAGAGCCGGGAGGATGTGGTCCGAGAGGGCAACGAGACGGAGCTCACCTGCACAGTCATGGGCAGCAAGCCAGCAGCTTCCATCAGATGGATGAAAGGGGAGCAAGAACTGGCAGGTCTGTATAATAACAGCCTCCCCTAGTTTGCCTCACATGCCCCAGGCCTGTCCACTTTCGTAGAATCCACCCCCTTTTTCTGAGGGCCTTTTTCTGTGAGCACAGTGTATTCCCCCCCCCCCCGAAAATGTAGTACTGATTATGTTGATTGACACGTGCTGGGAAATTATCTGTGTCCTGCTGCATAAAATACTCTGCCCATAAGGCCGGCCTGCTTGCGCAGTCATCTAATGAGCATACCGTGCGCATGTGTTGGAATCCCGGCTGACGGAGTGCGGTTGCAGTTTAAACTCACATATGTTGTTTAGTATTCGGATGGCGTGAATATTTACTGTAGTATTTCTGGGCTATAGGGTTAGAAAGAATTCTGAATCCAAATTAATTTATTCTCAACCTTGTATAAATATACATATGAGTGTGTTAGCACATGAAGGGCCCTATCATGCACCCAGCGCAATTGACCTTGTACACCAACGCATGTATCATTCCTATTTTGCACCGACGCACAGCGGACTTTTCCCTCCACAGACGCACGCCGGTAAATTAGGGAATGAATGTGCACTCCCGGGGGCGGTTCAGCGAAAACAGGAGGCTTGTTCAGGCGCAAACGTTCCCTGACCAAATTCCGCCACTGACCAGGATAAACCTAGTCTAAAGTCAGTGGCGCGTTATTCAGAGGCTATTTTAAGGGCGCATGCTTGGCCATAATGTAGCGTGTGCACAAGGCGCATACACTTTGCTTCTCTCATCTACACGGATGCAGCAACGAGGGAAATCATTGTGGTGTCCATGAAGATGTGAAAAAGATAGGCATAAATCTAGCGTACACATTTACCCAAATTACTCAGGCTAATTGATGACGGATCAAACTAACCTGTTTGACCAATAGTAAAATAATAATAGAAACAATAGTGGCAATTTCCTCCCACGCCTGTTGAAGCAAATTTGGCTGTGAACCACTCCTAGCGTGTGCCTGGCAAATCCGCCATCATAATAGCAATCCTCCATGGAACAAGCGCGCCTGCTCTTAAAGGGAATGTGAGATGACGCTCTGATTGGTTTATTGCAGGTTACGCCCAAACCACACCTAGCTACTTCAGACCAACGCATTTTAGATTTGCGTCGGGCGCAAGAGTCTTTTATCCCGCCGGTATAATAGCAACAGCGCCCGAGATCCGCCCACAAAGCTACTTGCATTTCGCATTTAAAACTTGCGTTTCAGATCGTTTAAATGGGGCCCAAAGTGTTTTTGCTCGAAGCTCTGTTTTCTCTTATCGTGGAAAACAACAGAATTTGACCTTTTTAGGGGTTATCTGACCCAGGTAGGTTATCTGACCCAGGTATAATAGCAACAGCTATTATACCGTGATCCGCACACAAAGCTACTTGCGTTTCGCTTTTGATTCTTGCGTTTCAGATTGTTAAAATAGGGCCCGAAGTCTTATTTGCACGTTGTGCTTTATTTCAGTGCCGAGGCAGCTGAAGATAGGGCCATATGGTTCCGTTTGGTGAGAATCCTTATTCTCCTTAGGATTTGGGGACATAAATTATTCATTATGGCTTTATTGTACAGCAAGAAATATTTTCATTTTACTCATATAGTTACACAGTGTGGCTATCTATGGGCCTGTTGTCAAATAATATATGTAAATGGAAGATTTTTGGGAGATGAAATATTTAGACAAGAGTGAATCTGAAGCTAAATGCCATCTGTGCCTCTAGTTTTCCCTACAGGAGTGGAAGTCAATTTCTGTTTATGAGATGTTGAGCCCCTCATAGTAGAGGGGAAGACAACAGGTTGGTTAGATCAGTGAAATGCCTCTGACAGGGCTAATCCATAATGCGGTGGATATGTAAAGAGAGCCAGCAAGTCATGTCCCAGACCCTAGAAAACATGAATCACTTCTCATATTCTCATTACGAATGTGCTAAACAGCATATTAGCTTCTCAGCATGGTCAATCCAACAGGGACACCTCTGTTGTGTAAAATCTTTCTATGATTGATGTGATTCGATTTGTGCTTGGGCAAAACTAGTATAGAAGTATTAAAGGGGTCATATGGATTTGCCCAATCAGCACTGCACCTATAGGTCCTGCTGGCAAAAACACCCGTGTGACACCACAAGGGAATCATCATGCAAGCATGCTACAATCAATTGTAATTACTATACTATGCCTATACCAATAATTCAATATTTCATAAGCCTTATTGACCGGTACATGGGTTTTACATCACCCCAAAAGATTTTCGTAAATCAGAAGTGTAAATTATGGCTGGTCATTCCTCGTCAATACAGTTCGGATGGGAAAAAATATCCAGGGGGTGCACAGACATCTGCTGGAGGGGCAGTCACTCTCTGTGAATCACCGTTTTTCAATCATGTAAGACTCCACCCACGCGTCATACCTGATATTTACCGCGAGCACACATAATCTCCTGCATCTGCTCGGTTGGAAGTGGCTCAGCACATCAGTGTTTTGACAAACAGCAGCAGATGGAAAATCACAGAAGAAGACACAGGAGTATAACGATGTGCCTTGTCAATACGGAAAATTGAGTGGATCAGTTAAAGAAGAACAGAACACACAGGGTGAAAGACACAATGGCGAAATTGGCTCATACGATATCGGTGTCGCTATACACAGTCTGCTATACACAGTCCGGCAGACTTCTAAAGGTGTGTTCACAAAGACAGCGACTTTGTAACAGTTACAAAGTCATTGATTATAAAGCAGCTAGGAGCTGTCTATCTGTCTATTAAGGAGCAAGTTCAAATATACTGGCTGTCTACCCATGCACACTACATGTAAGAGCGAACAAGATAGGTACATTGTGTTGGAGAGCACAGACTATTATGTTATATTTGGATGTGCCACTCAAGGCTTTGAACCGGTTCAAGGAACAAAAACGAAAACCAGAAACAATAGATAAATCTCTAGAAACAAAAACAAAACCAGAAACTTTGTATTTTTTAATGTTCCGGAACTGAAACATTTATTTGAAATAATGGTAACCGGTTCATAACATTGTTTGTGCATTCTGTTATTTATTAAAACAAATTAAAATATCTTCTGCTTGCAATAACTTTGGTGTGGAGTTTACTTCCTACCTTCCTCTGAATGCCACTCACTCCCATTTCTGTGATTGACAACGATCGCAAACAAATCAAATGACCAAGAATTCACGGTGGATTTCAGCCTGAGGACAGATTGGACTACAGCGCTCCTAGTTAGTTATGTAATGCGTTTTTTGTAATGTTTTGTGACATTAGCGATAGAGACTATAGAGTAAAATATCTATCAATCAGTGGCGTGCCGTCAGGGTAGGCAAGGTAGGCTATGCACTGCCTAGCTATTACAAAATTAGATGTAGGCTACGATCAAATATATATTTATAAATCATTATCAATGTATTAATCCTGTTTATAGTCCTATTTTTGGCAAAAATGAGTTTGCACACACAGAAAGCAGTGCTGGCGCCTGCTTACTCCCATGCGCGTCTATCAACAAACTACCCTATCGTTTAGTTGACCCTAGTAACCACTGTTCTACTCCTACGTAGCTGTGAGCCAAGCAATGTGAGCACTAAGCTAATGCCGATCCCAAAAAGATCTCTAACCTTTCCTTTGAAAAAAAAAGCTTTGAATCGTAAATAAGGGGAGACTGACACTGGATTTATTTGATCTGCACCAGAGGAAAGGGCAGAAGATTACGAGGACATTTCAGGTCAGTTGGTATTCAGGAAAGGATTGGCTATGTGGCTGCGTTATTTTATGTATTTCTATTGGCTGTGCTGAAAACAGCAGGATGTTCTGCTTCCCTATCCTTTCCTGTAACACCGAAACGTATAAATGTGTAAATAAAATAATCTGGCTATTTCACCTACACTACAAATTCCTGATCGCCCCTCACCCGTAAATGACAATGTTGATATTTTTCCACCCGGTAGCCTACATCACGAGTTCTAGGCTGCTTTTCCTTACATATTGGTTGGAACTAAAAGTCTCAAATTTGGACTCATTAGACCATAGGACAGATTTCTACTGGTCTAATATCCATTACTCTTGGCCCAAGTCTCTTATTGATCTCCTTCAGTAGTGATTTTTTTGCAGAAATTTAACCATGAAGGTCTGATTCACGTCCTCTCTGAACAACTGATGAAAAGTGTGTCAGTTACTTACACTCTGTGAAGCATTTAGTTGGGCCGTAATTGGTTGTATTTGGTGATGTCTGAGACTGTTTACTCTCATAAATGTAGTCTCTGCAGCAGAGGTAACTCTGCGTCCACGAGAGCCAGTTTTGACACAGATGTGGATGGTTTTCAAAGTTCTTGAAATGTTCCTAATTGATTAACCATCATGTCTTAAAGTAGCCCAATAGTTAGATTTTAAACTCTTAAAACATACTCTGTATTGGAAAATATTTAGTCAAATGTTTTTTCCACAAAAACGTTGACTATACCACACACAACAGCATTTCTACACTTTCACCCTCTTATAAACTGCAAGGATCTATGATCTTAATTCTTTCAAAACTTCTTTTTTCAAAACATTTTAAAATCAAAACTTATTCTTGCTACTGCAGAATGTTCCGCCATTGTCATGTGACATTTTTGGTTCGTTGTGATTTCTTGTGATTGGTTGAATCCATTTAATCGCTGGGCAAAAATACTGCTTGAAAAATCGACCTTAAAGCAGCTTTCACATTGTGAGTATTTCATATAGTGAAATACTTTTAAAATATATTCATACGTGCAAATACATCGATGTAAAAGGGCCTGACTGTAAGTCAGCAGCACTGAAGCATAGCCTTCATGACGTCATATTCACCATGTCTAAAGCTCTGAATACTTACCAATATCAACATTTCTACTATTTTGCAAGTGGGTGAGTGTGTGTGTATTACTATACATGGTGTTAATAACCTCCAAGAGGCCTTGTGTGTGTGGTAGTGATCAACATCTGTGGAACAACAACTCTAGTCTGGGTCCAGTCCATTCTCTCTCTGATAGGGCTGAAATGGAAGCGAGCTGCAGGTCAGAGAAGGTCTGTAATTATCTCCTCACTTCATTAAGTGCGAGTAAACCATCACACTCAGCACTGTGGCTAATGTGATGCCCCCATGGCATTGTAATGCTTTCTAAATGAATGCCTCTCTGACATCCCAGGGCCTAGTGGGCATCAGATTACTGCAGGGTTAGCCCGAAACAATGCTCAACCCACAGGCTGCACAGACATTAATTATCAACCTCACACCAGCATGCTTCACCACTTTCGTCAGAATTAAAGGCCTAAGGCAAGTTTTATTCCTCTTAAATCTAGTTTCAACATCACATCAACGAATGCATGTTAATGCAATTTTGTGGCAGCTTTGACAGGTTATGTTTGTCAAAGCATCATTATAGTTATTGCAAAATGAGCTCCTGTGGGATTTGAGATTTGCTTAAAGGGACACACTTCAATTTTGTGCCTAGAAATTCCGTTGTGGTTGAAACCAGCATTACAAACGTGTTGCTGTTATGGTTTAAACCTCAGAGAGGGTCCCCCCTCCGCATCTAAATTCTGTGTGTTCTCACACTCCTCTGTGCTCTGCAGTCGCGTGTCCAGCCTTTTGTAACTGGCCCAAGTGGGGCACAGACTCATTCAAGGGTGGCACAAACCAACTTCCCCAATCATAACAGAAATAGGATAATAATACATTTTATCTATAAAGTGCTGTTCTTACACCCAAATCGCTACAAGATGCGAGGACAACACAGAGCAAAAAAACTAATTAAACTAACAGTACGAGTATACCAGTCTGTTCTGTGTCCTTTGCTGGTCCGTTTTTGTTTTTTTTCCCTTATGAAGAATTGTTGGTTTCTTTTCATATTGTAATATAGCCATATGTGCGTTAATAAATAGCACGGCAAACCAATAGCGATTCCTGCATGGGTTTCTACTGTAGCTAATAAGCATGAACAATTTATGCTATGACAAAATTACACTGTGCTGATTAACCAACTGCCTTAAAACATTAGCTATGTAAATGAAACGTAGCTGCAGCCCCCCTAATAAATTAGGCTTAACGTTAGCTTTGATCAAAGAGGACCTTCCAGTATCTCTACTTTGATAAACCAGCAAAGAAAGATTAGCTACATTAGAACAGTCATACATACAGTTGCTGTATAACATTAGGCTAAACAATGCAGAAAACTTACACAGATAATATAATGTTAGCTACACCATTTACCGGACATATCTTTGATTGCATTACTGTTAGCTAAAGTTATCGTTAATTGGTAAGCTACCAAATGACAGGTAACATAACTTCCACCTCTGAATGGGGAGATAATCATGGTTATTGTGGGGTGGCACCTGGGGTGGCCATGAAATCTCAGGGGTGACCCTTGCCACCTCAGGCCACCCCTCTAGACACGCCACTGCTGCTCCTTCCCCTACAGAATTCATAGGCTTTAAACCGTTTTCTACCCCTTCCCCTGTAGCCACATGCACTTTCATAGACATTTATGCTTCAAACATAAACAGCTTTATGTTTAGTGATTGCGATTCTTTGGCGCTATAACACAATCAAGGAGCGTACTTTTATGAATGGCTAATATTCATTCATTCACCTGTTGTATTGTGTCTGTTGGGATTCTATAGGTGAGATGATCGTCGAGGAGACCTATTACAGGATGTTCACAGTCACCAGTCGGGTAAGATTTGCTGTCACCAAAGAAGATGATGGCGTGCCAGTGGACTGCATTATCGACCACCCAGCGGTGAAGGACCTCCAGGCACAGAGGCATTTGGAAGTGCTATGTAAGTGACCTCAAAATGTAGTCGTAACAGCCAATGTTTGGACTCAGGCTCAGCGTCGCCCCTTGTGGCCAAGTTTGTGTTTTTTGTGGTTGCTTGTCTTATAGTTGGAGAAGTTGTGAAGTTCTGAATGTAGAAGTCGCCTGCCCTGTGGCCTTTTCGATATAGTACCACAAGAAAAAAGAAACTTCTCCCCAGGCATCAGATGAGATTTGCTGTTTCATAAATTGGGCATTGATTGAAAAAATAGTTTGTGCTGCCTTACAATGTGTTTAACATCAAATAAAGGTTAAGGTACCCTTTTGTAGTCTGTGTAGAATATTAATTTTTTCATATAGACAACTGTTTTGTCTGACCTTTCAGTATATAAAAGACAGGGAAAGCTCGCCTGGAACTGCTTGACATTTTACTAATCTTTGCCTAACATTGATAAGAGGAAAAAATATAATTTAGAAAGAATATAATTTGGTAGAGTAACAAGATGCCCTCTGAAAACAGAATAATAAACCTATAATGTGTTGTAATAAAATACCCATGCAGTATTGTTTAATTTAAAGCACAAAATAAATCCAAATAATTGTTTTCACTTTCTCTAGTCAAAACAGACTAGAGACTTTCTCTAGACTTTCTCTAGAGAAAACCTGTATTGTTAAAGGTACACTCCTTGATTACATTATAGCGCCTCCAGAATTTAAAATGTCTGCCCCAAGGGTTTGTATTTTGATACACAACTGTCCACAAAAGTGTGGCCGTCTGCAGGAGGAGGGGTAGAGAATGCATGTGCCTATATTGCGTTTTTTAAAACCTTTTTTTGGTTTGGCGTGTTCGTTTCAACCAGAGGCACATATTGAGGATTATCTGCCTTTAAAACCAATCTCTATATTTACAGATAAACCAGAAGTGAAAATTGTGGTGACCTATCCTGAAGGTTTAACTAGAGAGGGAGACAATCTAGATTTGACATGTATCGCAGAAGGAAAACCACAGTGAGTATCAATACAGTGTTTTCCCCTGAAGCATACCTACATTTTAACCTCAAAGACACCCAGATAGCTGTATACATGACAGTTTCCCTCATCTCTTTTCCCGCCAGTGTGGGCACTCCCATAACCTTTTCCATTTCATTGTAGCATTTAAATGTTACCAATTGCTTGTGCACTGTTTATAAAATACACCATTAGACAGGGCCAGCCAATGGCCCAACCCAAATAATCTCAGTTCTGACCTTTATTTCAGTTTCTGCTATGGATAGACAGCGGCTGACTGGCGTGTGGTATTTGTGTTCTCCAGCCCTCATCAGATCAACTGGCTGAGAGTAGACGAGGATGTACCGACTCACGCGGTCGTCACTGGCTCTGATCTTTACATCGAGAACCTCAATAAGTCCTTCAACGGTACTTATCGCTGCGTGGCATCCAACACAGTGGGAGAGGCCTATGACGACTACATACTTTATGTGTACGGTAGGTATCAACTGCCAAGTCAGAGCTTGGAAAATGACAATGGTATATGTTGATTTGTCAAGGAAACGACTACCTCCCCCACAAGCCCAAATTACACTCAATTGTCCATGAAAGTGAGGGTGGATAACTGGCTATAGGCCAGTGTCCCTTTAACCTAATTGTACTAAAATGTACTGTGAATGGGTTAGTCTATTCACTGCAATTCATTCCATCAGTAACCTCTCAACAAAATCAAAGTTAGCTAAGTAGCTAACAACCAAGCTGCGATATTGTCTTTATTTGGTTCACATGCCCCTCAAATGTGTATAGGACATACATTTGAGTGGTTCACACAGATTTGTGCAGATTTAATCAATACATTGAGAAATAATCCTATTCTCCCTTGCACTAGAGGTTGAATGTAATTTAAATATGACTGTAATTTGTCTGTATTTTATTCGGAAATGCCCACCTAAGCAGATTAGGACATTAATCTTCCTCAGCTCAATAGATCCGAAGCCTGGCAGGATTTCCATGCATAAACATGACATCATAGCATCGTAGGCATTGCACACTGTAGTGCATTAATGCAGAGTGTTGGCGTGTTTGGGCACTGGAAACTATTGATCATGCACAAAACCCAACATTAGCTTCATCCTCAAAGAGCAGGTGTTATGCAGGCGTGTTAATAGCAAGGCTGGTAAATGGTTTAACTCCTAACCTTTGATGGACTTGTGAGGTTTTATGATATAGCAACACTATATAGTCCTAATAGACCACATAAAACAATTCAGCTGGCCACAATAAGTTGTGTCGCTAATCAACAACCCCATTCTTTATCTACTTGAAAGGCAAATGTTTTTCTAATGTTGTACTAATTGTGCAAACGTGACTTTGTGGGAATAAATGACTGCGTAATGGTCTTGCATTATTCAGTCATCCTCCTAATTGTAGGGCAAGCTCTAAATTGGATTTTAATGTGATGCTGGCGGCTTGCAGGTGGGTTTGGGACAAGGCTTCAGGTTGTGGGTGGCAAGCAGGAGGAAGTGGTAAAAAATAACATCAAGAGGCGGTGCGATGAATAAATCAGCCCTCCCAGAGGTCTCTAATATAACCCACCTTTAAACCGTACACATACATCAACACACATCGATGATTAAGTTGGATCACGCATCCTGCATATCGCCTATACACACTGACATCTGATTTATGTGTTCCTCGTAGGAGACAGACTGCTGTGCATTTCCTCTCGTATTATTGCTGCCTGCCTCCTGTTTGATTTGTGTATGTGTTCTGCTTGGATCTGTGTGCCATTGCTGCTATCACACTTGCTGTTTGGGGAATGGAGATGCTCTGCGATTGCAGCCTGTTGTTAATATGTAGCTCTCTGCGCACCTCCAGAGATGGTTTGGATTTGTCTTTTGTGGTGTTGAAGGCAGCAGATGGCATGGTCAACCTTAATCAGAAATGAAGCCGGCCTAATAGGATGACTATAGTAAGGATGACAGAGCTAGCAGTATTTTGCAGCTACTTTTGACACTGAATTGCATCTAAATTGCAATCATTAACCTGATCTACTGGGCTGGAATATCGTATTAATTGATTTTGGGCAGGATGGGTTGGTTAGGACGGTTGACTCCTAGCCGAAAGGTCGTGAGTTTGATGCCCGACATGTCCGGCCTAGTATATTTGTATGACATTCAGTAGGTTACAATACATGCTAAGCTAATTCGAGAGATGAATCAGCGTGCCTCTCATGAAACAGTAAGTGCATCTTGCTGATTTAATAAACTGTGATTCAAATATAGCAGACCTTCACTAATCCAGGTGGAGCATAGCTACAGCATAGCTTGCATAGCTTGTATTATCATCTAGAATATCTATCGTACAGTTGCCATATATCATACCAAGCAGTTGCAGAAAAATTTTGTATCCACACATTTTGTTGTGGTTGTCCTATTAGGCTCTTGGATGTTTGATGTCAGACATGTAATGTCGTCTGCAGTTTTTCTTGGAGAGTGACATGTGTGACTTTGTCACTCTGACGTCGGCTTCCTGCGACACTCATAACTTTCCCACCCCATGGTTATTCATCATCGTGCTCTGCCAGGCAGATGATGGCATCTGCTTGCTCCCAACGGGCTCCTAATGATCACTTCCAAACAAAAGGACAGCATATGCCGGCTAATAGCTCATTCATGACAGACTTGTTCAGCCAGCCGCAACTAAATTTCTTATTGTGTTAAGATTCCTTTTCAACTACGAGAATGGAGATTTACCCTCTCCATGACTGAATGAGGATGAATTTTGTTCTTGAGCCATGCTAACATTCTGTTTATGTGTATAAATCCACATTTTCATTCATGACTATAGCACGCAGCATACGTGATAAAGTGATAGTCATCGAGATATAGTATCTTAGTAGATTTGTAACTTTGCATTAAACACTGCACCTCTCGGGCATTAATGTTGACATCTCTGGATGTAGGCTACTCTCATTTCAATCAGAAGAAAAATATGACAGTGAGACAGTGATGGGTTAGTACTGTACAGCCATGGACTAGAACATAGTTGCTCACTCAGCACATTTAGCCCAGAAATACACTGACAGGATTGTTGTATGTAATATTTTTCCAGATACCATCCAATAATATGTGCCAGGATTTCACATGATGGATCACAGAGACTTCCAGGAGGGTCAGAATTGACAGAAAGACAATATCAAACAAGAACAGCACAGCAAGTTTAGTGAGGCTGCACTATACAGTAATGTTGGGAAGATGAATTGCCTTCTATGTTGAGATTGACATGTACAAAATTATTATAAAATCTATAAAATGTAAATTAAGTAAATTAAAAAAATTGCTAAAAGGAAATGGCAAAATAATTTAGGATGTTTAAGAAACATACAATTTAGCGTATTGTGTGGCTTTAAACCATGTAATTTAGGAGCTGGCTTTTTAATAGCTATCAATGTGAAACAAGCTTTTGTGGACCATTTCCAGATCTTCTGTGAAGCCTGTCAGCCCTTATCATGACCAGATATGTGAAGGTAATTTGTTTTGCAGGCTACACAATTGTTCTAGCATCTCATTGCTCCACTGTTGATCTGTCAAAACCTGTCTGTCATACGTGCTTTGTTTAACCAGCACTATGCTAAGCGAATGCTTGTTTAGATGGGATGTATTGTTCTTAACAAAAAAAATTAAAATCATGGGTATTATTAATAGAGCCGTGTTGAGTTGTCCATCAATTCTCATTCATCTTGCTGCTAACCTCCAGGGGTGCTAGCCGCCTAAGCCTATACTATTTCAGAAAGACTAATGACCTTTCACTGCTGGACAACCAAGATAGGTGTGAAGCAACGTAACGTAACTGTGTCAAATCTCATGCCATTGTGTAGGCATAGGTTGTACGTGGCTGCTTTAAGGCTGAGAAAACATCTACACACACCCACATGCTCAGCCTGCTGAGCATGTGGGTGTGTTTTGCAGCAGCCTATGAATTGTGCCCTCTGGCTGGTGTTAGAAGTGGGAGCAAGCTGGCCACAGAGGTCTTTCTCTTACAGCCATGTCTGGACAGAGGTGACCCAGTGCTATAACTCACATATGCTGCCCGTTGGCAATGGACCAGTGCTGCCTGTAGTTCGGAGGTTCACTCTGCAGTTGACTTTTTGGACCACAAAATCATTCATGGTCATGAAGTCAAATATTCCCACAAGTCATTCTCGGTGGTTTCTCTGGTTGCATAACATGATCAGCTCTAGCTTTGTTCTCTATTCTTATGAAAGGCAGTTGCGAAAAATGTGTTCTTGTGAATCACACTGCTTCTATAATTCCTGGTGCCGAAGGTACAGAATCTGAAGAAATAGTCAACGTGGATTTCAATTGAAAATCCTCAAGTTTTCTAGGCTTTGGAGAAAATCTATTAAATATGCAAAAAAAAACATTTATCAAGAGAAAACAAAAATAGGAAAGAAAAGCATAAAACCTTTTGTGATGTCCTGTTGGCAGACAGGCTTAAGCAGGCATAGCTAAACAATTTATTCTACATTGTTTTCGCTTTATGGCTGAAATTTTTCATAACGCATTCCTCACAGATCGAAATGCTCCCTAAAAATATGGCATCTCCAAAATACACTCATATATCAGCTCTCGTAATGCTGAGCTCAGAGTCATCCAGCCTGGAAATTGCCCATGGAGAATTCTTGTTCGTCTGACTATTATATGTGCCACATCCTATCCCGGCCTTTGTGAAGACCCTCTTCCCTGAATGGGCAATTTCCCTCGCCCAGACACTGACATTTCAGCTATCAGACTGCCTTCGGTCATAGCGAAGGAAATCTACCCCGCCCCCATCTTTAAATGCTGTCAGAGGACAATCTGGTACTGATACCCCGATACCACCACCGGCGTCATCGTCCCCACCCCCACCATCCACCCCATCCCCGGCGGCAACATTATGCTGTCCTTGATGTTTTATCATTAGTTTGGAAGTGTGTGGTCCCCCACTGCTGTCTTTTGATGGAGTACAGACAGTAAAGACATGAAGACAGCCAGCCAATTTTCCCCGCTGCGACTCTCACCCAGCGAGGAGCCGCGCTATCTCTCCCGTGCACCGGAGACGGGCATATATTCCTCTGGCGAGGCAGCTTTCAACCCTCCCACTGCCATCGCACACCTGGATTGGCCTCCATTTTGTCTTTCTTAGTATTTGGTTAGGAGGTTAGTGACAGGCCTAATCAGCATAGCATGTGGGAGGGAATGATATGCTGCAGGGGGGAAAACACTAGAATAGTACCATGTAGGCCTACTGGTTCACTTACTTATAGCATTCTGGATTATGTGGAGGACCAATACCTGCGTTAATAAAGCTGCATTCATTCAATAATTGACATTTTCAAATCTCTTTTGACCACCTGATTTTAAAAGGTGCCATTGATTGTGTTTTACATGAGTAACCCGAAACCTGCAGCCAGACTGTTATTTCATCTTTCCCCTTCTGTGTTGTCAGACCTGTAACTAAGCATAGGCTTAGCCTATGCAATTTACAGCAGCCTACCTGCCAATCACTGCATTCAAACAGTAATTGCCTCGAAGCAAGCCGACAAATGTGGCATGAGAGGTTTGGGAGTGGCTTAGCTGTCAGCTTTTTTTTACAACAGTCCAATCACAGCTTAGGGGCAGTCTGGAGGCACAGTCCAAAATGGATTCGGTCCTTCATCTTATTTAAAAGGTTTTATATGTTTGGTCCTGTTTGAAAAATTAATGCGGACTACAAAATCATAGTAGCTTGTTACATTTGAACATTGATCTTGTGCTTTGTTTTATTCTAGTTTGCCCTTTTCCCAACTGTGTGCACCTGCAAACATTTTGTGTAGCCTAATGAGCATGTCATTTAATGGGAAAAATTCCCTCCAGAAATTAACTGTTGAATAATCAAAGGGCAAGTCAGTTCCATTCCTGAAATGCAATTACATCACCTTTGTTGTGGTTTTAGCGGCAATGGCAGAGACACCTGCAGGTTCCATCGGAGTCATCCTGACATATTTGTCCGCTGATATGTACGTATGAGCCAGTGGAGGAGTCAGAAGACGAGGCAGTACCCGAAAGAGATGAGCCACACAATTCACGTTCAGTGCAAATTGTGTCACAAGGGTCAGTTATAAGTAACTTACTTATAGCAAGCTAGCAAAAACGTTACTTATTCAACAATAGCCACTGCGAATGTAAAATCAGTTGCCCCTGTACTAGTTTAATACATACAAATGAAACATGCTTTTAATCAAAGTGATTTCCAATTACATCTTGCTCATGGATGCTTACAGGTAGGCCAACTCTGGGGCTCGAACCCACTACCTGGGATTCCAACACCTAGACCACTAGACTATCCTGCCCTGTATTATATAACAATATATATAACATTATATAACAAGTGTTTTATATAACGGGGACAGCAATTCTCAAAGGCAAACAAGTGTTTGGCTCAGACTCAAAGAGGCCGTTTAAGTGGGACTGGAGAGTTTTAGAAGGAGGCGTTATGCAATGAGATGAAAATAAGAACACAAGTTTAGGCAATGGTTTGGTGACAAATGTTCACAAAATCAACTCCACCAAGAAAATCGCCACATAAAAGACACAACAGATACGGATATATGTAAATATCTTGCGATTCCAATGGAATTTATTTTTTATAGTTTGCTGATATTTATATTATAAGACGGAGTATTAGGGCCACAATGTAGAAAAAATAAATCTGAGATTTTGAAAATGAAGTCATAGGCTAATATTACGAGAATAAAGTCATAATTGTACCAGTAAAAATAATTCATAATATTGGGAGAATAAGTTGTAATATTAAGAGAATGAAGTCGTAATTCTACGTGAATAAAGTCATAATATGACAATAATTGCATTCTGATGTAACCAGCGATTGCCTTGCATTCGACAACTACCAGCCATTTCCTCCTCCACATTAGGGGCAAGTCCATGCTGTTCTTTCGTCTGAATAGACAGAGTTTTTTGCACACTCTTTATAAAGTACGAATACTTATGATGATGTGGTGCTGATGTACTAAAAGACTAAGTATTTTATTATTTGTGAAACCTATACTGAAGTACAATTTCACAAGAAGCTCCACGTCTGTCATTTTAACATAGGCGACAGGCTGCCCTTTTGATATTTCCCCTCTAAAATAACAAAATTACGACTTTATTCTCGTAATATTATGATTTTTTTCTCATACAATTATGACTTTATTCTCGTATTGTGACTTTTTTTCTTGTAAAATTGCAACTTTATCCTTGTTAAACTATGACTTTATTCTCGTAATATTATGACTTTATTCTTAAAATCTTTTTTTCTACAATGTGGCCCTAATACTCGAATAAAATAGTAAGAAAAAATGACAGATTTCCTCTGCCATCTTAAATATTAAAATGGATGGTATTTTGCAATAAAGCCACAATCTCACATAATGTCAAAACATTTTCACATCAACATATTTTACGTTATTTATTGCTAATTGCAATAAGACAATTATGATTATGATATGAATGATATTTTTCAGGCTTTTCATTTGCAGTACTTACAGTCTGGTGTCACGATCGGCGTGCACAGGCCCCGTGCGCGCTCCGAGTCTCCCTTTCCAGCTGCACACCTGTGGGGGATTAGCCCCACACAGGTGCGCCTCCTTAGTTGTTAGTATGGACACTACTTGGGTTTCGCCAACAGCACTAGGTGCTGTTGGTCATTGTTTTGCTTTCAAGCCCTGTACCTTGTGTTTTTTGCATTAAATTGCGCTTTATGCATAGACCATTCTTTTGGCTATCCGTGTTTTCCCTCTGGCTGGCGCCTGCTCTCGCCACCCGTTCACACAGCGTTACACTGACATTCACAGAAAAATCATGCAGGTAATGTTTAACGTTAAACCGAAGCTGTTGGTCTGAGAGGATAAGCAGAATAATGTGTCGTCAATATACAGTTAAGTGGAAAGTTAAAGATTTAATTTAAGCTTAATTATGCCACTTATAGATTTGTGTTTATTGGAAATGTTTGCTGTTTTTCAACCATGACCTTATTAAAATGGTTTCCGTCATTGATAGTTGTTAACTATTCTCACTGCGTTTTAACACAGTCCAATAAGAAATAATTTAAACCTTCACATGACAGTCAGACATGACTTTATGTGTCCGATAAAATAAAATGGTCGCAAACCATGCTTTTTATCACATTATATTTATTTAATTTTTACCTACTGCAAATCTGTTTCCTTAGCAACATCTGCGCCGGAAGCAGAAAGTAATGAAATCTGATAGCAATAAAACCCAATTAAAACTTAATAGAAAGTATCGTTTGTATCCACCTCTTTTCGGCAGAGCTTATAGACATGTCTGACTATACTGTGAGTTTCACATTTAAAAAAAGTAGATTTATCACGGATTTTGAATGCGTAAAGGACTGCCGGACTGCATTAGTGGGAAGTGTCAGCAAAGTGGTACTGTACGTGTCTTGATACTAAAGAGGTTGTGCAATGCACCATTAATAATGATGGAAAACATTATATATATATATACTATTTTCTCTCTTAACAGTCTGCAATATTTATATGGTAGCTTATTTTCTTGGAAAAAGAAATGTACTAAATATACTAATTTACTAACCCCTTAACACTCTAAACATAAAAAACACTTAAAATTGCCACTCCACAACCAACCAACCTCACACCTTCAAATACTTTGTCTCTTTCTTGTCTCCCTTTATTTCTTATATGTGTTTTTTTTTTTATTTTTCCATCTAGATGCTTCCACCACTATTCCCACACCCACCACCAATCCAGTCAACACACAAGGTACTGTATGCCCCCAATACTGTCCCACTAATCATGTGTCTTGTGTGTGTCTGTGTACTGTACATGCAATCAGGCCATCTGCCAGAAACAGTGACACGATTACAAAGGAGGTCCTAAGTCCTAGAAGGTCCTAGAAGGCTATAAGTGACTCCAGATGTCCAGTTTAAATCAGATAGTCTCGCTGCTGGGTGACATTGTGGACAGGCAGTGCTGTGCTGTCAGAGACATCTGTCATAGCCTCTTCCTGTCACATGTTGTATCTGGGAGAATGCACACCCCCTGCTTTGCTGTTCAGCTATCTTATCAGCATCTGCACCCATATCTCAACCGCCCCATCCGTCATATTATAATGGCCTTTACATCTCTACCTACAAATGCCAGTCACATCACATCCTCGCTGAACGAAAGCATCAATAAATGTTTTCTCAGAGATTTACAAATGAATAAAAGATAGCTCATCCGCACTGTTTATAGCAGATCAACCTTTTTTAAGTCTCCATTCAACTCTTTCTGTTAAATTATGTTACTCCTATTGCTATGCTTTTTTCAATATTAACCATAAAAATATTATTTCTACATATTATTCATAATTTCAAAAGCCCAGCTAACGCTAGACAGAGGACCGGACAGCCTTGGGAGTTGACATTTGGATATGCCAGAATGTGACATTTTAAATACAAAAATGTCTCTCTATGTCCCTCCTTATAGAATAGAACAGATCAGTTTATCAATAGCTCCTACAGATCTTGTTATTTTTAACTTTCATATTATGATTTTTGACATTTAGCATATCCCTGTAATTTTCAATAACCGTAGAAAAAGTTCAGGGCACTGGTGTCCTTACAACCATATTTTCATCTTTTAATTATTTTGTTTATCTTTTTCTTGATTCATTCTCACTAGCCCATTTTTCTTCTCAATAAATACACACCCACTACCGGAGAGTCAAGGTAGCTCTTCAAAATGCAATGGGACTAAAGGGAGAAGCAGGCTTCATTACTACAATATTGGAAAAACTGCTCTTAATTGTCCAAATAAGTTATCTATCGGTCTTTCTGTATTCCTGTCTGTCTGTCTGGCTTTTGTTTTTGTTTTATATGCCTCTATCCGGCTAAGTGGCCTGACCCACTGAACAGTGGTTGATGTAAATGCGCTATGCATTGACTTCCACATTTCCATCAGGGCAGAAAGCGTATGTCGGATAAGGCAGTCGAGGGGGCTGGGTGACTTAGGCCCTGTGCACACCTGGCATTAACATGGTGATCCAATCACAAGTGGACCGCAGTACGTAAGTTCACACCTGGTATCAGAATGTGTCTCCACGTGCGCCTCGAGTGACCACTTGTGATCAGGTCTCACTTTCCTGCTCTAAATAACCAAATGCGTTGTTTGTTTTTAACCGGCGTCAAAACAGATTGTTATTCCTTGGCGTGTTCCAGGCAAACCAAATGTGGCCATATGCAGCCCAGACCACCTCCGAATGTGGTTTGAGCCATCGGATCTCAGTGCGTCCTCAATTGTCTTGGGTGCGTTCATACCTGTACTTAGAGCTGTCCACTTGCGATTGGATCACCAAGTTAATGCCAGGTGTGCACAGGGCCAAAAGATCTTTCATTTACACTCAGGCTGAGAAGGGTAGTCATATTCCAACCCTGCTTGTACTCATTTTGGTCCCAAGTAGGGGCAATAAAGTGGAGTGTCTCATCAGAACAATGTGGACCACAGGGTAAGTGGTAGTAGCCATGGCAGTGCCCTAGGCTCTGTTGGCAAGGTTGCTAAGGTTTGACAATTTTGGAATAAATTTGCCTTCATTAATCTAGGACAGCGCATACAGTGTGCTGTTCAGTGCTTTGGAACAGGAAGGAAATACCACAGAAACAATGACAATGTTAAATCAGCCTTTGCTTGACTGTAGCGAAGTCGAACAGGATATTGTGTTGTGAAAATTAATTGTACATTGTGTTGTGTTGTGTATGTCAGGGAACTTAATATTTTTAAACTGGAACTTCTCAATAATTTGTGAAAGACAAGTCTGAAAGAGGATTTACCATGATTTATGCAGTACATGCTGGGAGAATATAATTTACCTCATTTTTTTTTCAGTTCAGTACTCCTCTAAATACCCTGTCAATGTTAAGCTGACTTGCTGTAGATCGCGTTGTACCACCTTAATCAGCATAACAGCCCTGTATGGAGTTTTTATTCTTGACATAAAGGATGTATACAGTACATTTTGTATGAATTCATTACAACCAGTAAGTGATTGTCACTGTCACCATCAGCAGAGATTAGTAGCCACGCTTTTGTGTAATACCTGGTTTTGGTATGAAATATTATGTGCAGTCTATTGTGTTCCTCTCAGTACTTCACAGTACAGTATAGTTGCAAATGGTGTCATTCAGTAGAATCAATAAGCATAGCTTTTAAGTCGATGTCATTCATTAATTCACACAAACATCAGGTCCTTTGTTCGCTCAGACTGTTTTTCAGGTTGGTGTGAGAAGAGCTATTTAATGGGCCTTCCGTGAAAGTTGCTAATGCACTGCCCTCTCTTCTTTTGGCTCATAGTGGATGTAGAATATAGCTTTTAATTTCCAAAAATGTGATGCTTTCACGCACAGCTAGATTTTCTCCTCTCTGATAAGCGTTTATTTTTTTTTTTCCCTCCCTCCTGGCGTAGCCTAGCAACAGGCGAAGAGGCTGCAGTTCAGGGCCTAAATATGGTTTTGTGTTGAGGGGGAGCAAATGCCACGGTATAGCGCAGAAACTCTTAGTTGTTGGTATTCTCCGATTGTTTGTCAGAATCTAGATCATTTGAGGAAATCAGAAGAGTTCACATTGTCAAGTCTTTGTGTGGGTGAAAAGATGCAAAAGCCCCCTAGACCTCTTAGATGAGTTAACTGTTGATTATAGTCTTTTGTAAATAGTTCTTGCTTTTTCAGCAGCATGGCTCCCCACAGCTCATTGCTACCAGGCTACTGAAGCCAAGCAGGTCTGGGCCTGGTCAGTGCTTGAATGGGAGACCTGCTGCTGAAAGAGGGATTGGCAAGGCCAGTAGGGGGCACTCACCCTCTGGTCTGTGTGGATCCCAATGCCCCAGTGACGGAGACTGTGAATAGGTGCTATCTTTCGTATGAGATGTAAAACTGAGTTTCTGACTCTCTGTGGTCATTAAAAATCCCAGGACACTTCTCGAAAATAGTAGGGGTGTTAAAGCCCGGCGTTCTGCCAAAACCTACCCAGCAATGGCCGTAATTGATCAAGGCCTTCTAAATTGTCCCTAAAAATGACAAATTGGCTGCCTCTCCCTCTGCTCACCTCCCCACTGAATAGTGCACTCAATGTGGAGAGTGTACTGGCACGGCGTCATCCAGGTGGATGCTACACGTTGGTGGTGGGTCCCCTATCATGTGTAAAGCGCTTTGAGGAGCTAGAAAAGAAGTGTAAAGTGTAATGATTGAATGGTTCTGTTTATTGTGACTTTATTTAAAAATGGCTTTCACTTGAGATTGCGAAATGAGTGAAGAAGAAGGCTTTTAGTGACCTTCAGCCTCAATGAACCATAGAATCTTAGTTAGATATTTCATTGAACTCTATGATGAATATATTTTAGCTCTTTTCTACATTGGATTTCACCAAAGTGTGAGCCATATTTACAACCTTATTGAGCACAACCTTGATGTTAGCCACATGACAAAGACTGGAAAGCGTTGGGCTCGCCATCGTCTTTCTTACGGGTAACAGGTAGAATTCCCCCTGATTCCCTCGCTCTGAGCGAATAAGAGGCGTGTGCAGAGATAAAGCTGCGGCTCGTCAGACGATCAGAGATGATCCGAGGCAGGGACATCATATCCTGGGTAAGCCCTGAGTAACCCTCCCTCCCCCTGATGGGCTGAGAGGCAGACAGAGGAACGATGTGGAACAAGGGTTAGGGTTAGAATGATAAGATTTACTGTTGTGTTACGGACTTAACGGACCGTATGTTTCTTCACATTTACAGTATGTATATTTACTGTATGAATAAAGAGGAAATGATATGGGAATGCCCAAAGCTTATTAAGTTATGTACCATTTCATGTTGAATTTATTTAGATGACCACCTGCCCATGGTTGTACTGGAAAGGAACCGTTGCCAAGTGTCGCCTGTACAGGTTTTAGACCTCTACTGTAAGAACTCCTGCCGGTGCATCCAGTACTGTATAAACTGTATGTCACTGTTGTAACTTGCTTTTCTTTTTTTCTAGTGGCCTAATCTCTTCATTGATTGCACTGTGTTGGTTGGTGTTTAAGGTGTGTTTTTTTGGGGGGGATTTTACATGTTATGTACCATGATGTGGACTCCTACTGTACACCGTCTGTAGACCTCTTTTCAACCGTGAATGCTGTGTCTCTTGGGTCTTTCATTTGGGTCCGCTTTTCACTCAATTGTAACACTTGCTACGACACTAGAAATGTGTCACTCACCTCATAGATGTAAAGCACATTACTTACGGAAAGACTTGCGCTTAAACTGATGCTCAAATATCAATCTATGTACAGACCAACCATGTCCGTCTGTTGTAGCTCTTGGTCCATTGCATGAATTTTGCATATTCTGTCAGCTACTCTTGAGGTTTCAGTGCTGGAACTTTAATGGTTGCCTCCTCTATTTGATATTCATTTCTAGGATTATGCGTTTGGACAATCATTTACTGTGAACCGCGAATTGTCATTCACAGTTTCAGCAGTTATTTATTTTCTTTGATCACAAAGAATGCATATGAAATACACTGCTCCAAAAAATTTGGGGAACACTGAAATCATCGGGTCTCAATGAACAGATATATTAAAGATCAAAATCTTTACTGTACATTGTGTAATTCGTCGATGGTCAATGGAAACCAAAATCACCAACCGATTGAGGGCTGGATTGAAACAATTTAAATCGCAGGCTGTTGGATGAATTTCATCACAGCAACTCATGATGTGACTCATTAGTGTGTGTGGCCCCCACGTGCCTGTATGCACTCCCGACAACATCTGGGCATGCTCCTGATGAGATGTATCAGGGCATCAGTGAGCTCCTGGACAGTCTGTGGCGCTACTTGGCGGCATCGGATGCACCGATACATAACGTCCCAGAGGTTCTCAATGGGATTCAGGTCTGGGGAGTGTGAGGGTCAGTCAATGGCATCAGTGCCTTCGTCATCCAGGAGCTGCCTACACACTCTGGCCACATGAGGCCGGGCATTGTCCTGCACCAGGAGGAACCCAGGGCCCACTGCACCAGCATAAGGTCTGACGATGGGTCTGAGGATTTTATCCCGGTACCTAACAGCAGTCAGGGTAGCATTGGCTAGCACGTCGGGCTCTGTGCGACCCTCCAAGGATAAACCTCCCCAGACCATCACTGACCCACCACCAAACCGGTCATGCTGGATAATGTTAAAGGCAGCACCACGGCGTCTCCAGACTCTTTCACATCTGTCACATGTGCTCAGCGCGAACCTCATCTGTGAAGAGAACGGGGCGCCAGTGGCAGACCTGCTAATTCTGGTGTTCTTTGGCGAATGCCAATCAAGCTGCACAGTGCTGGGCTGTGAGCACAGGTTCCATTAGAGGACTTCAGGCCCTCATGCCACCCTCATGGAGTATGTTTCTGACCGTTTGGTCAGAAGCATACACACCGCTGAAGGTTATTTTGTAGGGCTCTGGCAGTGCTCCTCCTGTTCCTCCTCGCACAAAGGAGCAGATACCGGTCCTGCTGCTGGGTTGATGACCTTCTACGGCCCTGTCCAGCTCTCATTGACTAACACTATGGATGAGTGGTTACCTTAACCACTCATCTTAACACTTACCTTAATCACTGACCTCATCATAACCTAAACTCTATTATCAGATAGCGAAATTAAGGTGCAATTAAGGTGAGTTTTATTTTGACACTGCTGAAACCGGAAGTCTAATAAGGCTGGCGGAGTTTGCTACATGGCGTGTCATGTAGTAGGCGTGTTTGTGTAGTACTGTGCGTCCTCAGTCAGACCTACTTGGGTGATGGAGGGGTTGGTCGCGTTCTCATGTTTGAAACCACCCGCAGAAGATGATCAAAATGAAAAACAGCATGAAATAAAATGTAATAAACATTTCAAAAACCCTCCTGCAACATATTGCCTAAATATCCTTACCAGTGTTGGCTGGCCAATACATATAATATGTAATGATTTATATATAAATATAAATCATTATGTTCGGGGGAAAATGAGGTTTCTGTTCATCCCCTCTCCCCTCCTGTTCATCCCCTCCTCGCTAGAAACATCGTCCAGTCAGTGCAGTAGTGCAGCCAATTGCTAACCATTTCTGACACAGGATACAGTATGCACATGGCAACATAAATTTAGCCAATCAGCATCCTCGAATCTGATGCCTGAAGGGCGCTGAATTTAACGCGCTAAGAGAGTCAAGTCATTTTCATTATCTATTCATCTGCTGATTTTTTTTTTCATGTCAATTAAATAATTACTGACTATTTCACAGAGCACTGGTATCCTGCAGTTTGCATTAAATTGTATTGGGATGGTTACTGAAACTGACTGAATATGGCACAAACAGCCCCACCTAGAATATTTTTCAGCAGCTGCCACTGATCCTTACCCTTTAAAGTGTAGCATTTGATGAAATAATGGGTGAAATTGTGTAAATGTTATCTTGTTTGTTATGTGATTTTTTTTGTACAATGGTTCCTAGAAATGTTGTTTTAAAATTCTATAAATGAACAGCAACATGTGGTGTTTTAAGCCAACCATTGTAATTGGTCTCGAGGGAATGGCTTTTTAATGCCAGCCCTGTAAGATATTAAAGGAGTGTTCCACTACAGTGATATTGTGTTTTAATGGGATATTGCTTAATGGTTATGAGTGCTTTATTTAGCACTGGTTCTGTGGATGGTGTCTTGGTAACTTAGGGTACATTCACACTAGAGTTTTTGGTGCGGACTCCGGTCTACTTGAGCCGTTAGTTTGGTTTGTTTTGATGATGTGAAAACGGGGGTCTGGAGTACGATTAACCTGAACTACAGTGCGGTTCGTGGTTGGTGTGAACGCTATCTGATCTAAAACCAGGAAGTAAACGCTACCGGTATTGATGACGTGTATTTGTTTGTTTGTTTGTCGGTTGCTCACATTACTCTTAGCCAGCATGTATGGCATAGTCAGAATGCCGAATGCAGTTATGTTGTTACTGACACGGACACACACAAATATGAATAAAAAAGCAAATATAGTGCGGATGTCCATTTTGGTTTGATTGATGATTTTCCCTCCTTTTTGCGTTGTTGCCTAGCAACATTGGTTGCATGTTCCTTGTGTTGATGACGTAAACGGACGAGTGTTCACATCCAAAAAATTTAATGTGAACGGAGATTAGCAGGGGCAGTGGAAGGGGAGAGTAAGTGCTTGGACCAGCAAAAGTTCGGACCAGCAAAACGGACCCAATGTGAATGCGCACTTAAACCGATACCTCTGTTGTCCTTCTTATTCAGTTGTTTCTTGTCCATGTTTTTCGTAGATGACATAAAGGTGACATATTATTTTATGCTAGATTTAGAAAAGGGCAGATATTTCCATTAGTTTGTCAGTCCTTTCCTTGACCTCCCCTTGCGAAAACATTCTGAAAGGGCCGATGTGATGTGGAGAAGGTTATAAGTAGCTTTTGTGCAGAGAATTTTGACAATTTTACACTTTCTCAGAAAGTTTAAAAACCTTCCGTGTGAGCTGTTACAAAGAACTTGAATTTGATTTTTGAAAGAAAGCAGTGGCATTGGAATTCTGTTTAAGAGCAAAAGTATGTTATTGTGCATAAGGTCTGTGGATGATTGGGAACAACAGAGAAAGAAAACGAGGTCAATTTTATTGTGTAATTTTTTTTTATTGAAACAGCAAATACAGAAATGATCAGTGTTAGCTATTCAGTGCTGTGAAATGGCTATTGACAGTCCTTGAGCAGAATCATTGATTGTATTTTTGTCAGTCTGTCTGTCTTAGAAGCAGTAGTGGTAGGGGTAGAAGTAGTTTTATCAGCATAAATAGCCTTTTTGCGGCATCTTTGCATGAAGCTTGTGTGTTTTTGTATTGTATTTATGTACAGCGTTCTATCCATTGAGTGCATTTACATACACACTTACATTCCACTATTATTTGGAATATGACACAATTCTATATAGGAGTTAGTTTGTGTCAACAATAATCTGCCATTACTGAAGACCTTATTCTGAATAAGACACGGGATATTCCAAAGGTAATCCAGTTTTGGGAGCATGTATGGGATTTATTCAGAATACTTTTTTTCAGAATATTTTTTTTGGAACATGAACATAATCTGAATATACTTGTAAACGCAAGGAAAGACTAATAACCAGTAACGACTGCCCCTTCAGTGGCACAATAACAAATGAATGAAAAAGCTGTTGCTACGGTCGCCACCATGTCTGCTAGGGTATGCAGTCGCTGACCTGACTTGTAATTAGTCACTCCAGTAAAGAGACAGGGCAGGGGCACTGTAAAGCATTCACTCCTGTAGTTCAGTAGAGCAGATTTCACTGCTGTGCAGACACAGGCATCACTGGCAAATCCTCTTTATGTCCCCATAAATCCCCACGGCTGGGCACATCCTGTCAGGATGGAGGTGTACTGTAGGCCAGTACTGTCAGCACTCCTGAGCAGGGCTGTGTTGGATCTATTAACATTCCCAAGTAGGAGACCAGGGAGGCTGCTATGATGATACTGCATGCGAATAGGGAAAGGGTTTCATTTTAAGCACCAAACTCTTTCTAATATAGATGCCCCAGTGGGAATCAAGCCCTTAACCTTTGTGTGTTACGGTGCTTTACCAATGACTGAACTACACTAGATAAGGACAAGTAATAATTATCACAGAGTTTTATTATATTGATCCCCGAGGAAGAAATCCTCTTTGCATGGCCCCATCACACATCATATAGAGGTCAGAACACATTGCTGAAGGACACTCCAGCAGGTCTTCTGCTGTCACTGGGGGTTCCCGATGATACAAGTACCCACATAACCCAAGTTAAAACCTCTGAAAACAGAGGGAATCCTTAGCATTAAAGGTGTTTTAAGAATTGGTCAAAGTTAGCGTTCAGTACAGTGTAAAGACATTTTAAATTCGACCATGTATTTCTCTATCTTTCTTATACACAGACACACAAACACACGCACACACGTTTCAGTTCTAGCCTTCCTATTGGATAAGCACGTGTTAGCCAATCAGTGAAAGTGGGAGGGCTAAATTGCACACACAACAGATGGGCAGGGCAGAGCTGGAGGCAGATGTGAACACAATAACTGATGTTCTGTATAGCTATAAGTGTAATATAAAATATTATAGTGCAAATGATTACATATACCAGCTCCAAAACAACCAAGCATTTATATTTTCTGTTCGTTATTGCTCTTTTAACGAACGGACACTAGGATCGGTAAAAGATTACTTTTACCGTTAATTATATTTTCATTGCAGTCACTGTTCAAAGATGTCTCTGTGTTACGTGAGACTGGACTTTTATTGGACACAATGTGAATATGTCACACAGGTCTTGGACTTCTTCACAACTGAACTTATAATGCCCTCACACTGTAAAGAAATTCTGTACCCCTGTTTCGTCTATCGAAATCATTCAAGTTCAGAGCATGACTAGAGGCTGATTGAAAATTGAGCTGCTCTCTCATGCAGCAAAGAACAGCACAGCCATTCTCACACCCCCTCTTCTTCACCAGGCCAAATGTGCACAGATATAGGCTATTGATAAACGCTGCTGAACTATTCGGAGTCTCCGAGTTTAAAGTCTCCAAATGCCGTTCTTTCAGGGTGCCCAGTTAAATCTGGCTAAGTGATAGGGAGGGCTGCACTCGTGACACCTGGACCGACCATGTATTTCTAAACATCAGGGACACAGTGTTCCAATTCATTCCCAAACTTGTCTATATTTCTGATGATTGAGCTCTATGACTTCCATAAATGGCTTCTTAAATCACAGTGTATTTTACACTGTGTGAGCTCGCTCCCTAAATTGTGAAAGCTCTCAAGTGTGTCATTGTAATTTATCTCTACTTAAAGAAACTTGCCTTTGGGCGCAGACAGGCACTTTACTTATGGCACTGAGGTCCCCATAATACATTTTAAATGCATTTTAATGTAAACCATAAACTACACAACTTTAAAATAGAAGCCCATTAACAGTATATCAATGTATACTACATATAGTATATTGATCATTTGCAACTGTTGTGTCTAATTTATGTGGTTGGGTAGCATATGGTTGTTAGGTGGTGGAACTTAGATGTTTGCGATTTGCCTGACCTGACAGATTTTTTTTTTTTTACTTTTGACTCCTACTCACCCACCATCTACCAGGTTTGAAGCATGAATGCTTTAGTGCTAGAAAGTGTTATGTGAACAATTGTGGGAATAAGTACTTTATTAGATAAGCCCCCGACATTTTATAATGGTGTAGTTTGTAATAAATGTAAATCGTATTTGAATGTGTTTCATATGCCACAGGATCATAACCTGTAAATAACACAGAATGTAATTTTCAATTAGACTGGAAATTATGAAGAAAATATCCAGAGCTGGCAAGTCTTCAAACAAGCGATGCGTTGTAAATGTGTCATAACCCATGCATACCCGGCTCCATTATGGTGAATGATGTGGGGCAGTCACAGTGTATTGAAGCACTGTCTATGCATGAGAATTGGACCATCTAAATGCCCTCAAAAGTGTTCCTATGATACCCATGATAAAACATAAATGTGGACTCTCCTATTTCTGCAATTCTTGTATCTTCCATGACCAACTGCAATAGATTGTGTAGCCTACGTTTCTGGTTTTAATGTTAAACTTCTAAATAGACTGGAGTTGATGCATACATAGGCAACTGTACCCTGATTGAGATTAGCTAGAAGTGCTAACATGTAAATTGGTTAACAAATTTCACAAGTTCACGGTAAAGAACAACAGTGGTGTATCACATATTATACATGGTTCATTCTGTTAGAAGCTGTGAGAGAAAAGCCGTTTTGTCAGGGAAGCTAACATCTAGGCATTAGTTCTGTGACTCGCTACAGTAAGT
Organism: Percopsis transmontana; assembly: GCA_025447815.1. Taxonomy (NCBI): domain Eukaryota; kingdom Metazoa; phylum Chordata; class Actinopteri; order Percopsiformes; family Percopsidae; genus Percopsis; species Percopsis transmontana. The sequence goes on from JAOEHI010000005.1 coordinate 2,135,524, forward strand.
GGATTTACTGATCAGGAAATTATTTACAGTTACTGTCCTTCTTTCCAGACTCCAGGGCAGGCGAGGGGTCGCCACAGAAAATTGACCATGCTGTCATTGGAGGAGTGGTTGCCGTGGTGATGTTTGCCATCCTGTGCGCTCTCATTGTTCTCGGTCGATACTTCGCCAGACACAAAGGTAGAGAACAAACAACATAATCATTGGTGATCATAAACACACTTGCGGGGAGCTCAAGTGTTTCAGCTTCTGGGGGTTGCGGGGGGAGGGGGTTGCACATGACTAATTTGTCTGTCCTGCTGTCTAGGCACCTACTTCACACACGAAGCCAAAGGGGCGGACGACGCTGCCGACGCAGACACGGCAATCATTAACGCCGAAGGCGGGCACAACAACACGGACGAGAAGAAAGAGTACTACATCTAAATGAGACGGCCCAGGAGAGAGAGTGAGAGGTGTTGGGGGTGCGTGCGGCGGGGGATGTTTGGTTCGTGTGCGAACACTATGGTTAACTTTGAGACGGCGTGACAACAAGTGGGCTTGTTTGGGAAGTTAGGGGGCGGGGCTAATGAGGGGAAGGAAAAGGAGGACAGCGGTTCTCCTGTTCGACCTTTTTCTGGACTGCTGGGGGCCTATTCTGTACAGTTCAGTTATTTTACAGACAATTTTGTGCCTTGTTCTATTTCTTTAATATTTGTTTCTTTCCTTCATTGCTCGTTGAATTCGGTGTGCTCCACCAGAGCTTATGGAAAGATGTGGCGTGGTGTTTGTCTAGGTGTGCTGTGGCTAGCTAGAAGCTCCTATAGCGGGCCGTCTGAAGCACCGCGTGCTTGAAACCAATTAATCCCCAAACCTGATAACTGTAAATCATAGAATCATTGGGCCACTGTTAGGACGCATTTTCCCCAGTGTCAGGACCAATAGACTCGCCAATTTAAGTTGTTATCTTATATTTATTTCTATGCCCTATAAGCAGAAGTCTTAGATAGGTGATACAATTTGACATTGATTTGGCTCACCGACCACTTTGATGTCAGATTTAATTCTGCTGAATATTAATTTAGTAATTCTGCATTCATGTGTGGAATCTGCTCTTCATCTCAGAATTCATTTTATTCTCTAAAGGGAATTTGCCCCAAAGAGTAATATCTCTCTAGGCCCATCATTATAATGATGTTGAAGAACTTCAGACTACCGCTAGATACAGTATGAATCTTGTGTGAGATTTTTCATTGCTGAATTAGCAACATGGTCAAAATGTGCCATGGCATGAAACTGTATTGAGATAATTGTATAGAAATGTAGAGAGCACCCTTCCAGGACATGTATAATCCATAAAAACGCTATTGTCATTGTATTAATATTATTTAAAAGAATATAGTACATCAACAAAAAGGTGCATAGTATCATCATCTCTTTTGCCATTGGAATAATGCCATTGGCCTTACCGTTCAGCATTCACATTCTAGGGGGGAAAAAAACAAAAAAACATGTAGCCATTATTTTACGGCCTTTCTTGCTAATTGTTTCCCCAGCATGCATTACTTTACCAGTAGTCTCAAGGGGCCAGGCCAGGGGGGCAGGCTCTGACTCTAGGCTTGAAGCGGCTGTGTTTTGTTGTGGTACTGCACCTGGACGAACTGACTCGCAATACATACCCCATTCAAAAATGTGTAATCTGTTACAAAGCTCGCATACGTGAGGCTTGTGATCACAAAACTTTAGCGTCGCAAGTTGTGGCGTACTCTTCTGGTAGTACTGGGCATGTGTGTTGGGAGCCGCCATTTTTTCTGTCTATCCATTTATAAATCCATGGGCCAAACGTGACTATGGCACTATGTGACGAGCGTACGCATCTGGGGACATTCTGTTTAAAATGTGGCTTTAACAGAGCGGCAAAATCGGGGGCTGACTTGTTTATTGGTAGGTGTTTCCTGACAGAACCCTCCCTAACGTGTCTCATCCCCACAGTCAACTTCCTCCAGTCTGTACTTTTAACATCCAAAGAGGAACAGACAGAAGCTAATTAATGTTTTGATTATATGCCCGTTACCGTCTAAACCATACCAAGGTCATTTTTGCGAATGCAAGGGGAATCCCATATTAGTCTGCTTATGTGGGTTTTGTTAGACTGGCAGATCTTCGGGTCTTCTGTCCCCACAAACATGTTTAGTTGGCTAAATAACTTCAGTAGCTGTAGCTTACCCTTTCTATGCGTGAAAGCACATGTATCTTCTTGCAACACATATTAATCAAGACTTTCACGGGAACTTCAGGTATTTGATAGCAAGGTAACCGCTAGCCACAGGCTCGTCGTTGGCCCATAGATAGATTGTAATTGTGAGTTCACAAACTTAGCTGCCAATTTTTTAGTACCCCTTCATTGGAACACAAAAGCGACATGCAGTCTCGGTAGCATAACATTCACGGGAATTCAGCCATTCACTAGCAAGCTAAATACTAGCCATGGGCTTGTTGCTGGTGGGACTGTGTTGACATGAACACCAGCTGCGTTGTCCGGTTTGAATCACTGCCCCTATATTGAATTCCGCTTTCACAAGGCATTGGATTGGTTTAGAAATGGCAAACTCTGTTTACCGCCCTACCCACATTTTAATTGTCTCACAGATGTCTCACAGATGTTTCCAGACGCTTTATATGATAGTATAAAAAGTCTGACCCCACGAGACTACTGTACCACTAACTAGAATGTTACTGGTTGGTATTTATTTTTTTCAGAATATACCCTTACTAGTTGTGCTGCATTAACTATACAATCTTACTATCTTGTTTTCAACATTAAAGTCTTCACAGCTTCTTACTACCTACGTAGGCCAATAGAAGACCAAAAATAAAAGGCAAATCTATTGTATAGCATTAACTATCGTACTGTACAATAGTACTTCCAACAATAGTTTTTTTCTAGGTATATATTGACTTTAATACAGTACCAGTCAAAAGGTTTGGACACACCTACTCATTTAAGGGTTCTTCTTTATTCTTACTGTTTTCTACATTGTAGAATAATAGTGAAGACATCAAAACTATAAAATAATACATGGAATTGTGTAGTAACCAAGAACGTGTTCAAAACCAATCAAAATATATTTGATTTTTTAGAATCAAAGTATCCACCCTTGATGGTAGCCATGCTGGTTAAGTGTTCCTTGAATTCTAAATAAACCACAGACAGTGTCACCAGCAAAGCACCCCCAAACCATCAAACTCCCTCCGCTATGCTTCCACATATGCAGAGATCATTCGTTCAGAGCCTCTGTCTCACAAAGACACGGCGGTTAAAACCAAAAATTTCAATTTTTTTTTTGACTCACTGGTCTAATGTCCATTACAATTAGGTCATTTAGCAGATGCTTTCATTCAAAGCGACTTACAATTACATGATGCTATTACATAGAGCATATAGGGGTTAGGCATCTTGCTTAAGGATGCTCGAACCCACGAGCTTCTGGCTGGATGTCCAACACCTAGACCACAAGACTATCCATTGTTCATGTTTCTTGGCCCAAGCCAAGAACCAAGTCTCTTCTTATCAGTCTTCTTCAGTAGTGGGTTCTTTGCAGAAATTCGAACATGAATGCCTGATTCACGCACTTTCCTCTTGATGTTGCTGTGAAACATTTATTTGAAATGTGTAATCTGAGGTGCATTTAATTGGTGATGTTTGAGGCTGGTAACTCTAATAAACTTAATCCTCTGCAGCAGAGGTAACTCTTGGGTTTTCTTTTCCTGTGGCGGTCCTCATAAGAGTCAGTTTAATCATAGAGCTTGATGGCTTTTGCAATTGTACTTGAAGAAACTTTCAAAGTTCTTGAAAATTTCCAGACTGACTGACCGTCATGTCGTAAAGTAATTCAAATGACAGTCAAAGGACTGTCATTTCTCTTTGCTTAATTGAGCTGTTCTATCAACCAAACAGGGCTATTAACTCTATACTGACCCTACCTTGTCACAACACAACTGCATTAAGGAAGGAAATTCCACAAATTTTTAACAAGACACATCTTTTAATTGAAAAGCATTCCAGGTGACTACCTCATGAAGCTAGTTTAGGTGAATGCCAAAATCGAAAATACATTTTGATGTTATTTTTTCAGTTACTACATAATGTGTAGTTTCATAGTTTTGACTTCACTATTATTTTGCAAATAATAATATTATAATATTAGGGTTAGGGTTAAAATAATGAAACCTCATTCAAAATAATGAATGAGTAGGTGTGTCCAAACTTTTCAACGGTTCTGTATATTGACCATTTAACTATAGATTTTAGTGATTTTATATCAAGGTACAGTATGTCAGTTTGAATATTTACAGCAAGTGTGAAAATGTTTGCCTCCTATTTCCCGCTTCATCAGAAATTAAGGCTTTTTTGTTTAATAACATGATATTACATGATAGCTTTAGAACCCACAGTCTAAAACCTTTACAGATGACCATCAGATCCGTCAACCAAAAATGATTAGTTGGAACAGAAATAACAAGACCGCACATCACACACATGCACACATGCGCACACACATTGGACACATTGTGCATGATAAATAATGTCCTTGAGATAAACATTGCAGAGTACTGCTACAAGTATAGAAAGAAGCCGTAAAACCTTTTTTTTTGGTCATTTTTGAATTAATTGTATTGCTTAAAACAGAGAAATATGTATTATCAGATGATAACCACTGCCTTAAAACTGTCTAACTCCCATTGTAAAGACTGAAGGACTTAATTTAGTGCCTTCTTTAATTTAAGGCATATGGTTAGTGTCATAATATCCTACATTCCATTTATCTTCTATACAGTATTTCTTTGTTTTTTGTTTATTTTAATTTGCAGATTGTCTGTCTGTATCTGTATATGATCCCATAAGCTAGAATGAGTCAATGCTTTTGAAATTGGACAAAATAAAAAAAATTAAAAGGATCAGGGTAGTATGGCAGCTTCCATTGATGTTGTGTGCCAGGTTGTATTTATTGCATATTTTAGTGATTTCACTATTGCCGTAAAATATACAGTACTTACTAAATCAAACAACACTTATTTTATGTGAATCACTTTAATGTGACAATGTTCATCAGTATATAGAGTATAACTAAAGACCCTAATGGGCTAAAACAGAATTATGTTTTCCTGGTTAAAGGTTTCGCTGTCATGGAAACTCAGAAGTTTATCTGCACGACACATTTTGATTTGAATTTCGATATTTCTCTTAATGGGTTTTAAAGTTGCTGCTTTTATTAAGAAATGCTGTTGGAATCATCATTCTTATAAATTTTTTTTTAATACTTAATATTAGTGTGTTTATTTTCACTCTCTCAGGTTCACGAGTGTTAATAGTTGTGTTTTTGCATCTCAGGTAGAATGCAAAAGTTAGGCCCCAACAGTACACTGTAGTATCACAGCTATTCAGAAGTGAAGAAATCACAAGATGTACATGTTTTTCTCAGTTGTACATGTTTATGTGTTCTAAATATGGTGCACTGTTACAGTAAACGTTACAGTAAATATTATTTTGTATAGACCTAGTTCACACAGAAAGAAAACTAGATTTGTTAAGCAGAAAATATCAACATATGTACAGTCAGTGTCAGCTAAATTACTAAATTTAGGATGCTAAAGGATGCTAAAACTTCTTCCATCGTAACACTTGTCGTTTACACAGTATCAGCGATTTTTCCATGAATAATAGAATGTGACTGCAAAACAGAATCTAGCAACAGTTTAATCTTTAAAAGGTTTGTATCCATTAAATACATACATTTTAAAATATTTCATATTGTGTATTTACTGTGACAAGAAGTTTAACGAAAGATCTGTAACACATCTTGGATATTTGGGGGAATCCCATGTTTTATGCCTAGGGAGTTTGTTATTGGTTGTTTATTATTTTAAATTGTTGTTTTGTTTGTACCCAGGCAAAACATTTTGTCTAGTGGATAAAACATTCCTCATATTACCATACATATTTTGTATTGGTTCACAAAACATTTTTACAAAAAAAAAAGAAAAGGAAAAAAAAGAGTAATTGTCTTAATAAAAGATATCAATGTTTGAAGTGTTGTACTGTTTTGTTCCTATTGAAAATCGATTTGTCTAGTACATTCATTCTATATACCCATGTTCTGTGCATCCTTGTTTAAATTCAAATTCACGCTCATTTTTGTGAATAATTCACATGACAGAATCCAAATATAAACATGAAACCTTTCACCATCATACCAAGCACAAGAATCATTCTGCCACAATTTGTCAAAAACTAAACTTCAGAACAGCTTAGATTAAACCTGATTGTCCAATGTCATTCAGGTCGAATGGCCTTGTGGTTAGACTGGCTGGCTCCCAACGTGAAGGTCACAGGTGCAATCCCCCCAGCCTACCTGAAAGCATCCTTGTGCAATCGGCTAACCCCTGCCTGCCCCTTGGTCTTGTAATTGCATTCGCTTTGAATAAAAGTGAGTATTTCAAGTGTTGAAAAGGGATGACACCCAATTTGATAAGGTGCAGGTGGGCTTAGACACAGGAGAGATATCAAAAAAGATCACACACACATTAAGTTTGCATCGTCACTGAGATCCTCACTACACAGGAGCTAAGTGTTTCTTTAACAAACGTCATCATCTCCAACAGTTTTGTGCAACAGCCCCCTGCACTGTGGCTGGCCATTTCCCACTAAGCGAGGAACTGCCCCAATGACATCTGTTTCAACTCTTGGAGTCTATTCTCAATGCCCTTTTGTCATAGTTTTCTTGCCTTTTATAAATATAACAGAGAAGTGAGAGCAATGCCTTGCTTTCGGACGAATATTTCGCACTTTCATGCTGTTTCTTCGTATTGCGTTCTGTGTAAAATGCAGGTGCAACAAGACTGATGTTGGAAAGTCAGGGAGATGTCGATTAAGCATGGTCTGTATACACCCAGACAATCTGGAGAAGAGCTGTAGTCAGCCACATTAACACAAAACGCCTGTGTGGATGGACTGTATAGAGGCTTGAAAAATGATACTGTTCACTAACTGACAGTTGAATGTGTCTGAGGTCATAGCCAGTGTTGCTCTATTTATGATTTTAGATATTATGTGGAAAGTTCTTAATGTCTGACATGCAACAAGGCAACAAAGAAACAAGTGTTTTAATATGTCAAAGTCAGACAAGGTTCCTATAAAGATTTTAGACAGAATAGACATGGCTGGTATTATTTGTCAAATTGATGGACATTTCCAAGCACAAGAATTAATGCATAACAGTGAACCATTCTTTCATCATAATGCTGTCAGTGTAGCCATTTCCCATAATTTAAGGTGATCCATTTGGCATAAAGGTCAATAACATTATTCAAACTTTATGTGAACAGTTTAACCTTCGAAAACAGCCTCTCTCAAGATTGAAATCCAAAGATTTACAAAAGGAACATTAATCGCACATTGATTTGTGAGCAGTGCTGGGGTAACACATTACAAAGTAACCCATTACTGTAATCACATTACATTTGTCTGTAACGCAGTAATGTGACGCATTACTGTTCCTAAATTCAGTACTCACATTACAGTTACTAATCAAACAATTATGTATACAACTTGCAATTGAGCCTTGTTTTCGCCACATTTTTCTGTGAAGTGCTCTTTGGGCTGGAGTAACGAGTAGTGTAATGAATTACTTTCTACAGAGAGTAAATAAGTAAAGTAATGCATTACTTTTTAGTATTATTTTCCAAATCAGCATTTTCAAAGACACAAGGGTTGGTTTTATTGTGAACTGTTATGCTATATAAGCTCACATTGACGAATGCATGTATACAGAGGAGAGATGTTTCAGCTAGTTGTTATTAGTTCTATTAGAATGTTCAGTATTAATTTGCAATGCGTGTTTAAGTGTGATTCGCCTGATGCAGAAATTGAGTGAGCAGTGTGCGAGCATGGCTTGTTTAGCTGGTTAATTGATTGATTGAGATTGATGACATGTATCACTTGGCCTGGTGCTGGTGCAATTATATAATCAGGGAATAAAGAGGACGTGATCAACAGGAAAGGTGACAGCTACTGTCTACACAATTATCTATCTTATCTCATTCCCTGCTCAGTACAAATACCTCCAGGCATCACAAGCAATATACATCAGCTGGGCTGGTGCTCACAGTAAGTCAAAGTGTATGCTGAAATGTCTAAATTGTTAAGCGATTCACCGCTGTGTATCAGGAAATCCTAAATAACATTTAGGAAAACCTTGTGTTAGAAGCGCAGTTTTTTTTAAAGTTAAATATCTGATAATGTACTTGCTTCCATGCAAAACTATAATGTATATAAATATTACTATTGATCCAAGATCAATCATGGTTAATCATTTTAGAATATCTATAGCCGGTGAATGACAAGCACTTGAACACTGATAACATTTTATCGCCACACCATCTCAGCCTGCTGTGAACCGGACAAATCCCTATTAATTTAGCTTTACTGTTAATCCTGTATGTATGAAAGTGGCAGAGAGAGAGAGATTTGTGTTTGTGAGGTGATTAACTCTAAGCCTAAAAGTTGCTGTGAACAGCACTATGGTCTCCAATGTCAGCAATGTTAGGGCCTGATGTTAACTGCTTAATCAGAAAGTGATGTTTAACAGGCACAGAAAGTGTGGTGGCTGTGTTGATTTGGCAGTTTTAAGCTTGATGGACAAAAGCCGCAAAGATAAACAAAAGTTGAGTTTATGAGACTCTACGCTTCCGGAAGAATTCTCTTGTTAATGGGACTTCTTCAGGATAGTTTTCATTGGAATTATACATTAATGTTCTGCTTCATAGCCACTGAGATACAATAAGCAAGGGAAACATTCCTACATCATCACTTCTTATCTTTTATTATACAATGTTAGCGCATAATCATTTTATCATAGTATTGTTCGGGGATAATTAATTTTCATCTAAATTAGATTTTTAATTTGAAACACTTAAAGATAACTCGTGGTTTTTATTTTGTGTGTAACCTTTCCTATCATAAAGAAAGGCTTTGTGCATATGAGTTGTGCATTTTGTTTCAATTAATCTGTCTGTAAAGGTATTCTATTTTTGCAATACATTCTGTTACAATGTACATTTCCTTAAATTACCTTGAAGCCAGCCAGTCAATTTATTCTTTGCAGATGAACAGTGGTTCCTCAGCATTTATCAGTTTATTGTCAGTGTGACGGTATTTTTACTTGTTTAATTAATTACTTAGGTAATTAAAAGTTACACGTTTTAATTAAATGGACAATAATTCAAACATAGAGTCACCGTCAGAAACAAAGGCATTATGGGATGTGATTTAGCTAGCTTGAAAACTTAAATTGGATTCTATTTATGAATAGAGAATGACTTGAGTTGAAAAAAAACATGCTCATCATGCTCTGTTACGTAGAGGTTGGTACTGCTTTCTGCTCTTAGAGTGTTAAGCTTCTTTTTGTGTCCTCATGTCTGCCTTTTCACAGTATTTGTTTACATTGATCACACATAGGACAATAACAGAGGCTATGAAGAGGTGAGTATAATCAATAGCAGAATTCATCACTGACTATGTCAATTATGCCAATTGGTCATGGCTCTGGCAGCACGTGTATTGTTACATACACAGTTTAACTGTAATCGCACACTACAAGTATAAATAGGAAATCATTAAAAATGTATTTATTATATCATCACTCTGTAATGATACATGACTGTAAATAGACATAATTACAAATAACTCAGAACAAACCTATGTCAAATTTGATGTCACTTTGCCAATTTACTCATACACTAATTACTCAATAGACGGCATGAAGACACAGTGTTAGGGATTTCCAATTAGAAGAACCTAGGTATTGCTATATTGAAAGAATTGTGAGAATTTTGGACAGAGCCAGATGTCCAGAATGTACTATGCTAAAACATTCATTTATATCACTGGAATATAATAATTAACATAATTAACAAAAAATAAAAGTTAAAGAGAGGAGGAAATGTAGTGTAGGAAAAAGTACAAAACTAATTAGATATTGAAATTAGATTTATTTGAATGATTTATTATTTTGAAAACCATATCCGAAATAATTTAAGATTAGATTTATTTCTATTACCTGATGAATGATGAACATAACTAACTTTTACTTTAGGTATTGTTGCAAAGGAAAATCATTATCCTCCACATCGGTTCACAATGGAAATAAAGTATGTTTATATGCCCAAATTAACTGTTAAAGCACAATCAAACTTTGAGCATTGTTCCTTAAATTTAAATGTATTGAATACATCAATGAATGAAATGTACAGTATGTGACTATACAGTACTGTATATGCAGGAAAACATTTATAGACTAAAACAGAGATAAAATAGTAATATTAATACTAATATTGATAATGATAATGAATAGATTACACTCTCAGAAATAAAGGTACAGAAAAGTAAAAAAAAAGGTACAAACGTTCCCCTTGGGGGCAGTAACCCCAAGGGGAACAACCTTGTACCATATTAATGGGTACAATGAAATACCCCTACAGTTTGTGCCTTTTAGGTACAAATATGTACCCTCGATTATGTTCCTTCAAGGGTACAAATGGCTCGTCGCTGGGGTGGTACCCCTGAGGTACAGCAATGTACCCATTTATACGGTACCTTTTGAGAGACAATTTTGTACCTTAGCAATACATTTGTACCTTAATCCACTGGTACAAAAAAGGTACCCATTTAGATAGTACCAATTTGTTCTCGTTGGGGGTACCACCACAGCGACAATGCCATTGTACCTATAAAGTGGCAAAAATTTCCTTGTTAACTAGAAAAGAATGAAACAAAAAGAAGGCAACGTTTTGTTTTCCCATCAAATCAATCAATGATTTAAAAGAAGTTAAATTGTACAAATTCAAATACTGAAAAGTGAATAACTCCTGCACACACAATCTATATTTGCAATAAACTTTAATGAACAACTTTTTTAACATTTAAACAACTTTAATGGAGAATCGCTTTATGAGTGCATTATACTTAATGTTATCACGCTTTATACTATTCAA
>JAOEHI010000005.1:2162578-2200503 GCA_025447815.1 Percopsis transmontana
CCGCTGGTGATGCTGTAATACTGACTGTGTGTGTATTTATTGTGTTGTGGTCCCGCTGGTGATGCTGTAATACTGACTGTGTGTGTATTTATTGTGCTGTGGTCCCGCTGGTGATGCTGTAATACTGACTGTGTGTGTATTTATTGTGTTGTGGTCCCGCTGGTGATGCTGTAATACTGACCTGGGTCTGGCAGGTTCTGTGCAGATTGACTAATGTCCGTCAGGGCCGAGGCCTGGCTCGCTGTGCTGACCGGGCTGCAGGACTGGTAGGCTCGGGCCTCCGTCCTGACGGCCGCGGGGGCTTCGCGCGTCTCCGTTGGTGGGGAAGAGGAGGGGACAGGCGGGGGGCAGCAAGACGCTGCCTCCCGCTGGTCGAACGCGCGGCGCCTGCCTGCTTCGGCCCCTTCGAGGGACTTGAAGGACTTCTTCCTCGGTTTGGGAGAGAGGGGCTTTGCGAACTTCTTCCCAGCGAGCTTGCTAGGCGACAAAACGGCTTCCGAGTCGCTGGAGCCTCCTGCGCTCTTCCTGCACTTGCCGCTCTCCCTCGCATGCTGCTGGGACCCGGGACCCGCTGAAGACGGGCTGCACTGGAAGGACATGGGGTCAAAGTCCAAGGTGGACATACCCGGGGCCGGTGGGCAAAGGTCATAGTCGTCCTCCTGATGTGGCGGTGAGGCGTGCGAGGGAGTGCGGACGCGCTCAGCGCCGTTCGGAGGCTCGTCCGGCTGGGGGCTCCTGCGGTCTCCTTCTCGCTTTCTGTCCTTGTGTAGGTCATCCACACAGGCCGCAGAGAACGCCCCGCTGGTAGAATGAGGTCTGGCAGGACGGTAATTCAGGGACTCTGCTGGGACAGCAGAAAATAAGAGATGACAAGAGACTGAGCCATTATGTATGAAATAATATTAAATATAGAAGAATATTAGTTTCAATCATTTTTAAAACACAATTACCTTCCAAGTTGTGCAAAGAAGTGAGAGATTCCTCACTTTTAGTGGAGCGCAAGGTACCACTATCCCCTCTTCCACCTGTATGTGGTTTAAAAGGAATTTACTCAACAGGTCAACAGGTCCTTAACAGCTTATATTTAAAGACACTTATCGTAAAATTCAACATTTTCCAGTTGTGTTGTATGAAAAGGATCCACAAGGCCAGGACTAATTTTGAAATTTATAGTAACAGTATTTAGCCAAAATCACAATTTAAATCAAGCCAGTCAGATTTGGCCCTAGGTGTGACATCATTTCTGGATTGTAGCCAAGCATTTTAGACCTATCCTCCCACTCCAGGGCAAGTTAATTTTGTGATTGTTCTGACTAGTATTCCTCTATTACAGCTCATCTTCTTTAGTCAAGGGGACAAATGCATGATACACTACTACAAAAATGTCATTTTGTTTTTTTCCGGACAACTTTTTTACTCAAGACAAGTGAATGACACATGTACTTGTCTGAGAGGACAAGTACATGACAATGCTAAATGTCGAGCCCTGCACTCCCAGTCAGATAACTAATCAAGTTGTATAAAAAAAACACCAACTGAAACTGCTGAATGTTCAGCAGGAGAAAGGTCTGTCCAAAATGACAAAATGAATAATATGGGGCTTATAAATCATGTCAATATAATATGTGTTGAGAATTATTATTGATTATACAGGTAAGTGTTGCCACTGTGGTAGTGGTGAACCTGACCTGGCAGTGTGATGCTCTTTATGGCGTTGGGTTCACTGGGATGACGTTTCAGCTTCCGCTTCGACACAGAATGGGACTTGCCAAGGTGAAAGAAGGACAGCCAGGTCCCCACTGGAGACTTCTTAGCCTTAGCGGGAGCCCGCTTGCTGCCGTGACGCAGAATGAAACAGGTTACGCTTGATGAATGAAAGCCATTTTGATTGAACAGTGTGCAACCGTAGTCTCTTTCCACGGGCAGGACGCAAAAAAGGCTCAACTGACAGAAAGCTAAACGTGACAGCACAATGGCTGATGGGATGCTGCGCGTTATAATAATAATAATAATATAATAATAATAATATATAATAATAATAATAACTGTAAAGCAATAGAGCTAATGGCTGTGTGTTCCGCATATGCTGACACACATCAGTGCTCCTGGGGTCCATTACACTACCTCTCCGGGGGCAGCTCGATGACGGTGTGGAACTTGCCAAGTAGAGCTCCGGGCCCCTCCCCGACCTCGATGTACTCGCTGTGGGTGAGGCAAGGGGTGGTGACTGGAGAGCCCAGCTGGGCCTGGGTTCGTGCCTGAGCCTCCTCTAACGACAGGAGCTTTGTGGACGGGGAGCACACCAGCAGTGACTTGGGCCGGGATAAGGTGTTGTTGCCTAAAGGCACACGGTTAGGGAGAAAGATGAGCACCCGGCTGCGGTGTGCTGCGTGCTGTGTGCCACTGAACCACAGTAACACACCGGCGCGATGCCCCACCTGTGTTCTCCCGTATGACGGCGTTGAGTTTGCGGCTGAAGAGAGCCTCGGTGTTGTTGAGGATGAACTCCACCACCACTGACTGGATACGCACCTCCATGAACGCCGCCGTGCCACTGAAACAGGCTGACTCAATCTGCCTGGACCTAAAAGAGAGAGAGAGGGTAGAGCGCGACCTATTTCACTGCTCGGAGCCACTGGGATATGCCCCAGTTCACTGACATAGATGGATGGTCTAGAAGCGGTTGTTACGGTGTTATTTTTAACGTTTACATATAGCCATACGTGGCTGATGGCAGTGTTGACATGGCAGGGGTCACCTGAGCAGATTGGGGGCCCAGACGATGGCCAGGTTTTTGGTGTGCATGTTCGTGATGGGGCTAAAGGTGGCCAGGTGAGTAAGGTGTCTCATGAGGTACTCCAGAGTCCTGGGAAATGAGAGCAAATGTGGAACATGTCATGCATGTGTCTATTTCCTGGGATATGACTTTGAATAAAAGGGCAGGTTAAGAAATACTGAGAGTTCTGCAAGGTTTATATTCTCTACCCTATATTTGTTTTCTACCAGCAGGGGGCGGTGTTAGTCTTGTAAAATCAGAGCTAAAACATTCTGTATGTGTACATGCTGTATATTCCATCTTTTCAATCACCCTACTTGAAAAGAAGACACTATGCTGAATAGAAATATGTGAACGCAATCAATTATCGTTTATAGTTTATTTGGCATTTGAACATTTAAATATTGAATAGCTATCATTTGTTATTTTTTTTATCAATTATTCATTTTAATGGCAAATAACATGTACCACAAAACTGAATTCATCTCATGGCAGGCATTGGGCAATAGAGAGAATGGAAAATGATAGTCTATCCGTAGAAGCTGCAGTGGCATCATCAAAGCTTCGAAATCTCTGTTGCAATGCATCATTTTCTAAAGCCAAGTACTACCAGCTCTAGCCACAAGGGAGCATCAGTGAGCGAGCCTTCACCCTGACCTGTAGTGTGGAGGAGGCAGCTGTTGAATGACGTTGTGGATTTTAACCAGCCTCTCCTCATCTGTAGCCGCAGACACAGCTTCCTGTAGGGACAGAGCATAGAAAACACTGAGAATTGGACCAGGGGGAGCAGTTTGCCCTTGGCATTCGAGACACCTTATTATTCTTAGAGGACATTTATGCTAGCTTGCTCCTACTGTGGCAAGACGTGCTGTGACCCTGTTACGAAATAAGTTTTTGGTCCCCCCGTCATTTTCGGACCCCATTCCCATCATTGTAGTGTCATCATTTGGAATAAACACCCTCCTTACTGAGAACCTTTCGTAGAGCTGGTAGGTAAGTAGAGGGTTGGGCAGCTCTCTGAAGTAGAGCTTGCAGAGGGATCCTACAGAGTGAATATCCTGCCTGAACACATCTCTAGTGAGGTCGGGGATCTGCTCCGAGTCAAACTCATGTCTAGAAAGAGACATTAACGTATAAGGTATTTGTCCAGGTAAAGTCCATACTTCAATGCATCAACTAACTATTCTGAATATCAAACAAATATGGTATGAGATGAAAAGATAGTATAAATCTGTGTACCGCACAGTTTCAGCCTGTCACAAGCCTGTCAGCTTGTGGCTAATTGTATTCTAGGCCTACCGTGCTACAAATTCAGAATATCACATTTTGCCACCAAAATTCTTTCTCACCACTCTTACTCCAATAATCAAACAATAAAGCTGTAAAATTCATAATTTTATCCTGGCCTACTGTAAGATAAGGCAAAGGGCACCACTATATCCTTGGCACCTCTGTGGCATTTATCTTTAACCTTCAGATATATAATTGATTTCAACATCAATACAGCCCGTGAGAACAATTTTGTAAACTCATTTACACCTCAGTTTCTGGATGTTGGATGAGATCCCAGACAATCTGTAAATTCCATCAACAACTCCGTGCTTCTCTATGAACTCAGTACAGCTCCTGATAACCTGGGGGACTAGGAAAGCCGTAGACAAAAAAAATACAAAAACATTAAAACATAAAAAACAACCCAACACAGTTGTATTTAGCTGTAAACAGAACTTAAAAAGACACATTATAAAAGAGAAACAGTTTTGTGTATAAACTGCCACAGGAATTAAACTAGGACTCTCACAAACAATATCATTGCAACATCCACCTTCAAATCCTGAGTTGTGGAGATATTCTCCCAGGTCACAGCCAAACACTCTCTCTTTGAGGATCCCGCGCTGTCGCAGCTTCTGTGGCGGAGGTCGTGACTTCATGAAGGTCCTCAGGAATGTCACCAGCTTCCCATGCTTTTTACAAACTGGTTTATATGACACACACACACACACACACACACACACAGGCGTATCTGATTTTATATCAATTTTTGTTGCACCACCAGAAGTGAATGTTTACTAAATGGCCCAGACTTTTCACTATAGCTGCTCCTAAAACAAGTACCTGGCTTTGGCACCGAGCTCTGAACACTAGAGGGGACCTTTTCGTTTATCAGCTCTACACAGTCACAGGGGAAGAAACCCACCTTTGAGTAAAAAGAAAGAAAAGTTTGTGTGGTTCAGATCTACAGATAAGGGCTACGATCTATGGCACTGAGCATGAAGTTGCTCAGCTGTGACAGCCAATTCACTTTCAAACAAAGATGAATTATTTCCGCAGACTGATTTTTTACAGGTAAGCATCATTGATTCATTTTGCACAGTTTAGCATAGCAGAATTTCTTGTTTGTTGATATGTGCAGTGACAAAGATCTGTAAGACCGTAAATAAACCGGTGATCCTCATCTGCGAGAAAACAGTATGCGGGAGCATTGCTTCATCTTTCCCCTTATTTATAATTGGCTTTTAAAGATATATGTGCATGTGAGACATGTTACCTGAAATCCATGCTTCCCTCTCCACCAGCCTGTGTCTTCCTTAGGAGGCATGTCAATAACGGACACAATGTCCCCAACCTGGAAAACCAAAAATGTGTCTGGGACAAAGGTATAGCTTACAAGGACATTTAGAGATAGCGCAGAGGCAAGCATATTTCAACATGACATTATGAGTGACAGGAAACTGAGGGTTACCTCAAAGGTCAACTCATCTGGGGCCTGGGCAGTGTAGCGCTTTATGACGTGGGCAGCGGCGATGGCAGGAACATTGATGGAGGCCTCTTCAGACACTAGCAGATGGTTCCCTTTGTTGTCAGTCTGGGAAATCAAACATTCACTTGACGATATTCAACCGAGAACATTGAGAAAACAAGTGTTATTACAATTAGGTCATTTAGCAGACGCTTTTATCCAAAGCGACTTACAATTACATGGTGCTATTACATGGAGCAACTCTGGGGCTCGAACCCACGACCTTCCAGCTGGGAGTCCAACACCTAGGCCACTAGACTATCCTGCCCCCTGTTATCAGATGTGTTACCTCCATCCACGTTAATACTGGACCACAGTTGATCTTGTTGTCAGCGATGGCTGAGAAGCGGGATAAGTATGTTGCCAACATATTGGTTACTGACTAAAGGGAAAAACACTTTGTTAAGGTTTAGCAGACCCCAAAATGTACATGTCCCTTTCCATAGAGCATGCAGTAACATAACATACTTTAACTTTAACGACAACAAAATCTTAGAAAGACGTGCAGTGGGATTTAAATTAATGTCATGGTACCTCAGATGTTTCTTTTAATGTTTCGTGTCGCGGGAGCTCAGTCAGTTGTGAGAAGCGGCGGTCGTATATACACAGGTGCAGATGTTTGTCCAAAACTCGAAAGTCCTCATAGGACCTCTTCACCAGCCAACTTCGATTCTACTCCACACCAAAACGGGAGACAAAGGAGTGAGGCTTAAGAAGGTGCTTCTGTCGTTTCAATACAGAGTAATTCTTTTCCAGTGCCGAGTGTGTTCATGACTGAACAAATAACCCTTTAGTATTAAATAAAGTTACCTGGCAACCAATCTGAACCAGAAAGACCAGCTCTTTGGAGTCAACAGCAGCCTTTTGCACTTCTCCCTGCTCCTCTGCAAAAGACAGCTTGGGAGATAAAGCGAGGAAATAGGAGAGAGGGAGGGAGGTAGGGGGAGAGAGAGAGAGAGAGAGAGAGAGAGAGAGAGAGAGAGAGAAAATGATTTTGAGGAAGCCCATACTGTAAATTTTATGAGTTTAACCCACCATCTCTGTATGACCCAGTATACAAGGCCATTTTTCCATGTGTGTAAAAACATATTTGTGTCCAGCAGCGTAAGTAGAACATGTGAATAAGCATGCATAAAACACGTCCCACTGAATGAAACATCTTTCTGCTAAGAGCAGTTCCTTTAATAATTTGTGAATGAGCAGATAGGATGGCAGGTCCATGGAGACCGAACATTCCTGTCCTCCTTCTCTATATTCTTCTACATTTAGGATCACAGCCTTCTACGTGAGACTTCAAAGGCCAAAATAAGTCAAGTGAAGTTTTGGTTATTTATAACTAGTAGCAACTAATCTAGATACACAGTTACACAACGTTACGTGACCTAGTTAAGCATCACTGTAACTATGTAACACAGCAAGCTAGCCCTAAAACATAGACTGGCGTTAGAGACTGTCCTTGTTATCCTTGTGGTCTGTACAGAACAAGAATGAATACTGGTGGTGTCATATGACCACAGGGCTGCTGGGAAGCAGGTCTATACAATAATAATGCCATTACAGTAAGGGATGATAGCTATTCCAGGTGTCTGAATGGACCAAAGCAATGGACCACAACTCCGGAAAGGTTAAACATACCATCCATCTAGTCACCAACATTAAATGTACAACTATTGTATTGATTTTCATTTACAGCAAATGTTAACATCTGAAACAAAAAACGCCTCACTTCTCAGAACGATTTAAGAGAAATATGCGGACACCGACGGCATCTGGCACCAAAAGCTCAGGCAGAAAAACCAAGCGCACGGCCACGGTACACTAATATATCTAAGATTCCCACCTACAGCAGGACAGAAGGAGGAGGCGACCCTCTCAGGGAGCACACCAGCAGCCTCTTCCTCTCGCAGACAGCTGGAGTTAGGACCAGGGGGGAGCGTGGGAGTGGCGGGTGAAGTCAGAGGGATGCTGCTGCTGCTATCCCTTATTCCCCTTTATGTGAAGCGCTCCCTTCACCGTGCGCTGGCTCCTTGTGTTACCCGCCATTCAGAGCAGAAAATATGAAGTGGGGGGGGGGGGAGGGGGGGTGTATAAATCCCACTGTTACTTACTGCTCTCATTCTCGTCCTCTCCTCTCTCTCTGCCTCCATTTCTCCCCCTCTCACTCTAGCGCTCTCTCTCTCTCTGCCTCCATTTCTCCCCCTCTCACTCTAGCGCTCTCTCTCTCTCTGCCTCCATTTCTCCCCCTCTCTCTCCGCGCCCTCCCCCCTGCCCACTGCCACTCTGCATTCTCTGGCGACAAAGCAGCTTGGCAGCAGATGAGTTCAGCCAGAAGACAGAGGGACACAGGGCAATCACACATCAGACACCAGCGAGGCGGCGGGACGCAGACAGCCCTGCCTCGTTTCCAAACAATCTGCGACTAGGGAATGAAGCTAAATATGGAGTCCCAGAATCCTCTTTGTGTGCAAACAGCTCTATGTGTGTGTGTGTGGTGTGTGTGTGTGTGTGTGTGTGTGTGTTAAAGACAGACTGCTACCCTTGAGCTGTTCTCTCTACCCTGAGGAGACCTGATACATGCCCTCCCCACCATGCCAGTGTATGTGGTGAATACACAGACAGCCGTGATAAGTCACGGGGGTCACCCCAGGGACGGTGAGAGGCCGACTCTTTTAAACAATGACGTCAAACCACATTTAGAAAGTCATATTAAATGTACTGGGATAATGTACTGTACATTTCCTGTTGGAACTGTGTTCACTCATGTATGAGTGTGTGTCGTATAGCACTGAAACATGGTTATATACTCCCCAGAGTGATATTGTTTCTTTAGCTCAGCCTGGATCATCTTCCTCCTGGAGTTTCAAGGTCACTGAAACTGCAGGGATATTTCAGTACACCGCTGTACTGATGAAGCAATCGCAGGCTTGGCAGCCATTGGGGCGTTATCTAACACTGTGTATTACACTGGAATGTAGGTCTAGTCACTCAAACATCAACACTATGCGTAGGAATACAGCTTCAGTATCTCTTGAGGTATTACCTGCCCACGCTCACAACAAGCTCCTCTGGCAGCCTGCGAGTGCGGAGCAATGCTGCCCTCTGCTGGCGGGCTTAATGCATCTCACATTACTGTAACGGCCATTTTCACAAATGACTAACCACCTGGAGCTCGTTCATTGTGACTCAGGGGCGTCATGAAAGCCAGATTCTGGGGCGGGCGGGGGGGCCAATTAGAGCGGGGGACATGGGGTTGACTCATAATATACAATTATCATACATACTTGTACTACATATTATAAAAAATAACAGCTATTGAGTCCAGAAATAACCCTAATAAGTATTAAGTAAGTAAGTATTGCAGTGCTCACCTGAACACTGCCAAAGTCAACAGTCTCATAGTGGAAATGGGCACACTCTGCCAACCTGGGAAAATGACCTCTGGGAAATGTCAGCCTGGGAATAGAGTAGAATAGCACAGAGAGGAAGAGGGAGACAGGGGCTATATGAAGACCCACATGAGTCAACAACAGACTCAGCAAGCTGGTGGTCAGTCTGTCGTTCTACCGGCCATTACAGGGGCTGTGCCGTCCGAAAAAACACCTACTTCTTCATGTTTTTGACCTTCATGCTTGCCGTACTGACGCAGGAGCGCAGGAGGGGCTCCGCTGGCTGCTCACTGGCTTCCTCGCTCCTCATCTGCCAAGCAAAGTGGACGTCCAATCAGCCAGTCACTCGCTAGTCAGTAGAGATTACAAGATGGCCGCCGTACGGCTGCTGTTCTCTGATCTCCCATTCAACTTGGTGTTATATTTGACTCTTTTTTTGTATCTGCTAATGTTGTTATTATCTATGACACACAAATACTATTGCAAGCTATTCAGCAGCAATTACCGCTACTCTGTGTTCTATAACTGTGAAGGGGTCAGTTGCAATTATAGACCCTATAAATGTTTCACTGTAGTCACAGATAAAAAAAACAGCTAGTGTAGCAATGAATACTAACACTACAAACTTTGAATATGATGTACGAACAAATTACAATGTGTCCATGTACCATGGTGGTGGATGTCTCTTGAGGCCACTTCTCCGCTGGGGATCTTGTTAAGGCCTCATCTTTGATCAGGTCAGAACAAAGTAACACAGCACTGCAAGAAGGAGAGAGAGACAGTGTGTCAACAAGGAAGTCAAATGTACTGGTAAAGCCATACTGTAATTTAGATGACGAAAAAACATGTAAATTCAAAGGCTAAGACCGTGCAGGATTTCTTTCCAATTAAACACTACACCGGTGATTTAAATTATTAGTATGCCTCTTCAGGTCGGATGAGTGTCAGCTGGTGTGACAGCTACATGCCAAAAAAAGTATTAGCACTTGGTCTTGTACTTTTTCTGTGATACACCAGAGGGAGCAAGTGAGAGTGGGATGAATTCACATTTTGTAGCTAGAGCTGAAATCATGACATTGCACCAGTGCATGGCCTAGAAAACATATTGTACTGTACTAGGGCTGTGCCAAATGTATGTAATATATATAACATGGAATAATATATGTAAACTAGCAAACAATTTAATCGAATTCCCATAGCTGTTGAGGGGAATAAAGGCAGTAACCAAAATCTCTTACTATGCCGGACATAAAGGTAGTATCTCACACTTTGTAGTGTCCCTTTGTGTGCCCTCAGGTAAGCGAAGCTTTCCTATTCAGAGAACCATAAAGCCAATCCACCCACAAGGGAGGGCTTCACAAAACTTTCATCTGAAATATGAGTCTATGGATTAGGGAGTGGATGGGGAAGTCCATTCAGCATTCAGCTTCAAGTTTTATCAACCGCGAGGAGAAGGGAAGACAGTTGTGCCTCCGTGCATGCAGGGATTGAGCCCACTGAGAGGCCGGGCATGAGGATTTGAACACTGACACACAATGAATGTGATTCACATTTCCAGACCTAATTATTGAGAGGATAGGCAAATCTATAGCGACTAGGATAAGCCTTGTCCAATCTGTCTCACCCCCTCAATCCAGCCTCGCGCCCACCCACACACACACACATAAACTCCACCAGCTTACATGTACACCCATTTTCTTTCACAGCAAACAAACGACAGGCATTCGCGTGCCAAACATGCATGCTCATTGCTCACGCTCACGTACGTGATGGCGCACACGTCGAGACACTAGGGAGCGACACGTCTATCTGTGGGGTACGTATAGCATTCAAATCAGCTGACACAGCGGGGGAGCTACTCACCCTTCAAGGACGTCACCACTTCCTGGTTCTCCCCGGAGTTCTGAGGCAGCATTCTCGATCACCGCGGCAACCACACATCCAGCCTCCATGATGCCGCAACAGCCCACTGAAAGGGAGCGGGGATGAGGTGGAGGCAGGGAGGCAGAGTGGGTGGGTTAGTGGGTGGCTGAAGAAGGAAGGACAGGCGGAGAAGGAGAGGCCAATACAAGGAAGGCACCAGACATTAACCCACGCGTGGTTGCTGCAAGCATTGTGGTAACAGATGACATCATGCTAAAATGCTACGGCAAGGCTTGTGAGACAAATCTGCTATATTCACACAGAATATTTAACCTTTTATGTCAGAATCCACCATCAAAGTAGTGGCAGTATCAAACTCCACCCCCTGCCCCGCCTCCCAACCAATCTGTATGAAAGTTTATGTTGTGACCACGACGACACTACCTGTATAACATAGAGAGTATAGCAGATGTCCGTTATCGCAACACCACTCTTAATGTACAGTAAACAAATAGAAGGAATTCCCTGGCAAAGCCAAACCAGACTCCTCCTAAGGTGCTTCTGCGCCCTTCCCAGAATTAAGCCCTGAAACAACTTGATAACAAGAATATTGGGACACATGCAGGACTTCTTTCACAAGATTAGAGCGCTGTACTAAAACAGTTTTTCCTCTTCTATAATCTGGCCCTCGGATTCTGTGCTTCTGCTGTAAGTGCCCCAGAGGGTCAGTGAAATATTCTTGAAATCACATTTGTGTTTTTCTACATATGTGTCACTGTCTTCCTAATTTGATCAGCACATATGCTAACTCTCCACATATTGCCCATAAAAAGAAGTGGGGGAGGGTGGTTCTGACTCCAGAAAGCCTGAGAAACACTGCTCTTATTACTAGAGATGTTTGGAGTCATTCTAGCTACTGCCATGCTACCATTTCCATATCAACCCCATTGGCCCGTCGCCACTATGAGTGTTGCTGACTGACTTCCACAAAGCCTACTGACTCAGCAGAATGTGGCCAGGCACACAGCTAGGCCAAATCAGACTCCCAGCCATCCATACCTTACCTCAGCTTCGCTCAGCATTGGGCACCAAAGCCCAATATGTTATGGTTCAAACTGATATAAATCCATGTAAGTCAGCACAGGCCATAAAATATTGAAGCACGTGTAATTGGTACTACTGAACGTACGTGTACTTAGTATTAGTAAGGACTGTAATTAGCTGCCTGCCTGTAAACCTTAACTATACAGCAGAAGACAATACCATGGTTATACAGTATAATCAAGATACAATAATGGTTATTATAATTTATTCCCTTTAAAACCAGAGATAAAATAATCTGAAACCACAGTTCCAATGTTTTGACTATGCTTTGGAACTGGAGCAGAGCGATTTCAAGTATTTATTTCTTTCATTCTATGATAATAAAAGGTTGCATGATACACATTACAATCCCTGACCTTGGTCACTGTACCAAATGGAGAATAGTTTTTTTCTAAAGTCGGGATAGTTTTGTCAGCTATGTAATACTGTCTGCCTTGTCAAGGAGTCCCAAGCATCTGACTCTATCTGAAAGACCTTTGGTGGCGAGATACGAACATGTGTCCTTACAGCCTCAATTGATAATAGGAAATATATTATTTTGAAAGTACACTATTTAAGCTGTTAAAATACTCTGAAAATGTATTATGGGAGTACCACTTATGTTGCAAAATTCCCTTCCACTTTCTAGACACCTGTACTGACATTAATGGCCAGCAGAAAGAGTCAAAACATCAGGTCAAGACAATGACATATAGTTCACAGTATTGTGCTGATAATCATGTTCATGATTTAATGTTATTATATTCCTCTACGCAGTTGAGCACTGCACTATTTAATAGGTCAAGAGGACAGAGGTATTTCAAGCTAGTTATCATTTTAAGTAGCCTACCTGCTTCACTGTTAGCAACCTTGTACTTAGCAAATTACTACAACAATGGGCAACTTTTACAATACTTTCATTTCGTTTCATTTTATATATAGAAGACATATGTTGCTGGGAGAGACTGGGGCAGCATGGATGTAGCACTGATGGCCTACTTAATGGTATAAAACTAGGGCAGCCTACGCAATCTTTCATGCCGTTTGCAAAAGCTGTATAAGCAATTATACTTTGGTGTGAACAATACCTGCTTGATAACTATGAACACCAGACAACAACAACAACTACATAAGTAGGCTATAATGCGTCTATAATTGGTCACGTGAAGTAAAACAGGCCAGAAACAGACGCTATTTCAGGGATTATGTCACTGGCCCAGGTGGCGATGAAAGAAAAGTTGGTGGTTCTCTTATTCTTGCTCTAGAATGCACGCAGTCGCGGCCAAGCCTGGTGCTGAACGGCCCGTGGTTGCTATGGTAACATCTCGGCCCACAGCGATTTGCCGTGCTCACTGCAAACTGAGGATGGTGTGGTAAGGAAACAGGAGATGACACCTCGCAGGAACCTTTGACCAGCATCTTCGAATAACTGCCCCTGACAACACAGACCTCGTTCCACCCTCACAATCACACGTCCTGTATATTTTCTGATTTAAGTTAGTATTTACTGTAGCTTTGGCACTGCTTTACATCTTACAGAAAGGTGGGGTAACGTTAGAGGTTTTATAATCTTATGAGTTTGAAATCTACCAGAGTGAGATTAACTTTATTTAATCTCACAATGAATTAATGCCACGGCCCAGGCTGCCCTCAGCACCACAACAAATGAATAGCAGCGAGCAGGGTAAACAGCATCTGATACATTTTGGAACTACAAAGACGAAGACTCAAAAGAATTCATGAATTTAAACAGAAAGCCTATCGAGACACACTTACACTTGCAGTGAATAATGCCGGTACACCATGTCAGGTCCCATGTCAAACCTCGACAACGAATTCCTATTGTAGCCTAACGTATGCCTAAAGTTTTGGAAATGGACTCAATGGACTGTCAAATAGTTTTAAGATGCCATTTTGTGAGGAATAGTGTTGGTGTAATCTTTGACCAAAGGGGATAATTTTTAAGGGTCCACTTAATGTTATCATAGTCGTGATGGTTAGAGGGGCATTAACACACATTTAACGTTAACCCAAGCAAAAAAAAATGTGTACGGTACCGTACCAGGCAACCAGTGAATTGTCGTCCTAACGGATAACTTCTTGGAGTAGAGACACGCAACATTTGTTCAAGCATTACTGTAACTTGGTTTTTATATTAATAAAAATATATTTGAAAATGCGAAAATAATTTGCTGCAATGAACCGGATACACGTGATAGTTATTGCCAATACCTACCTGGCTGCACTATAACATTTACTGCACCACGCGTCTCCACTGCTGCTTTGCTTCAGTCTGCAGCGCTGGCCTTCTCGATAAAGAAACTCGGATTTTTCAGCATCGTAATCCAAAACGATCCCGTCGACAAAATTATATTTTGATAGATTTGTCGATACAGAAGCTACTCCAGGTACGGCACTGAACGAGGATCCGATCTGTTGCTGAGAATCCGCACTCGTCACTGTGCGCGTACACAACTGGCAGCGCGTCCGCGCTCAAAAATAAGTAAATGGTGGTCTTGGACTTTCATCCGAGTATAAAACACAGAAATAAAGTAACTGTTCGTGCGATTTATTGATCCCAAATTATTTGCAAAATAACCACTGAAAGCACATTTCTTCTTAACTATTTTCAACTGGATCATATTTGGAGAAGGCGTTTTGTTTTCATTACACTGATGTCTACTCTTTTATTTGTCTCCATGCTTATGCGGAGGTATTTAAACAGTACAAAGGTCATCCTTACAGGCTCCATTTTCTTTCAAGTAGGAGAGGATTTCTGGTAATGTAATTTAGATAGACCTTCCCTTTTTATCTAAATAGTAAGGAGAGAAAATACAGGAAAAATGCAACATTAATGTCTGGCACAAATTAATGCAAACAATTGCACTATGTTCCATATAAATTATTCTCTAGACTATGCTGATGGTAATGATGATTTTGAATAACGAACACTAAATAAACACAAATTATAAACACAAATACACAAATATTATTAGTTGCTTATTTCCTTTTACACAATCAAGTGATAATGGGATTAAAAAATGAGATTATCTCTGACCTTGTTAACTATTTCTCCACCTCTATCCAACACTCACACCCAGTGTTCAGGGCCTGAATTGCACCTCTGCAGGTGAGTATTCAAAAGACAAAAACATATCTGTTTTCATTTTTTATTATATCAAAATACAAAAATTTGAGAGGAAAATTTCATATGGGGCTAAGCATTTGAAATGATATGGTGGCATGGATACAGCACTGCTTTAATATTCTCACAGACATGCCATAGATACAGATCATGTGCTAGATTCATGTCTTCGTCACTGTGAGCCACTGGAAGTAAGCCTATGCATTCCTGCGAAAAGGTGCTCTGTTTGCACAGACGCTCATGACTATTCTATTCAGGCCACTGCTGTTAATAGGCCAGAGAGCATTATAGCTTTATTCAGTGTGTCTATTTATTCGGAGCAAAGTTCCATGGCAGTTGAGCATGAAGAGTAAGTAACACATGATCTTAGACGATAAAGAATTCCCTGGAGAAAAGTGTCAAACAAGTAAAACTAATACAAGTATAATACATAAGGCTTTGGTACAGCACCATACAGTATGAGTTAATTGCTCACAAAACATTACGTGAAGTGTAATACCTGATGTAATGACACAACAGATTATAAAATTTGAAATAAAAAATAAACATAACAGAAACAACAAGCCAGGTTATCATTTTGAAATGGAGAAAATTGAAAAGCGTTTTTGCTTTGAAATATTTACATATGCGCGTTGTAGATAAATGCTTCAAATAAAGAGCCGTGTCGAAACAGATTATGCAAAGAAACAACATAGAATACAGAATGTAAACATGGGACATACAGCACAGAGTTCAATGAATGAAAATGATATGAGATGTTGTAAAGTTTCTTCCTTTTAAGCACTACTTGGTTTGAGTATAAGCATTAGCTAAAACAGTAAACAATGTAGTGCTTATGTTAGCCTACGGTAATAATACATTCTAGTTTCTCAGTGCTGGTACACATGAAAAAACAGAGAATATAGAAAATAGTACGTATTCGTTTTTTTTTTTTAACAGCCAGTTTGGATGTTCATGAATGGTTGCTAAATAGGCGTTTGTATTGTCTCCACATGCAAGATTAATACAATAAAATGAAATTGGCTCTAAGTATTATTCTACCAGCACCTAGTGATGCACTAAAAGCTGTAAGCAGGAAAATAAATTTTAATCTAACAGTACCTCCAAAGCAGCCCTCTTAAACACTGTACATGTTTTGTTAAATATGTAAAAGAGCCCGGAAGACTACATACGTTTTGTAAAATCCTACTTGAAATGTATGCTAGCTTTCCCAATATTTTTACTGGGAGAACCAACAATACAAATGTGATCTGGTGAATACTCAAGGCTATACTCAGGTTATACAGTATAAGAGTGTTATCCTCGAATGTGGTAAAATAATGTAAGATTATGCCCCTGCAGTAGTGTGCTTAAAACAGTGCTGTCAACCAAAGTGTTAAGACCTGTATTGAGTGTGTAGAAAGATCCCCTCATGACGCTCACAGATTCCCCTTGATGTGTGTCGGTTGGTATACTAATACTAATCCAGATCAAGCTACTTGTGTTGACAATGACTTCTGTTTTCTCCCTTACGTTGGGGTAATATTTGCAGTATCAACACAAATATACTTTGGAGAGAGAGGGTACCTTGGAAGCACAGACAGACATTGCAAACACAGTCTAGAAATAGGTCTTGAGTTCATGTCATTGTAGCGTCATAAGTCTCTATTATCTATTATTTGAGGTTATACTCATATTTTCCACGATCAGTGTTGTTTATAACTGTCATTATACAATGTTACTGTAATGATAAAAACCTAGTGTCTAACAGAGCAAGTTTAGTTAGTCAAACACAGAGGACCGTAGAGTTGCTTGTGGAAAAAAAGAAAGTCTTAAGACCTCTATTCTACAGCACCACAAAGTTAAACATAGCACCGATTCGAAATGCTCAAAGCAACTACGCCCTAACACGCGTTTCTTCATCAAACTAATGTAAACACATCTTCTCCATGGCACGTATTGTAGTACATGACTATGACATGTCTGTGACTCCTAGAAAGTTTTCCTTCAGTTTTAGATCTCGACACCCAAAGGCAAGTGTTCTCGGATGAATCAACATGTATGTGCTCATGACGGGGAAGATACTGTATTCCTTGTTCCAGAAAGATTATAGAGGGCAACTCACATCTGTTCCTAAAGCTTTTAGAATTGGCATTCACATACTATACATCAGAGAAAATACTACTCAACTTGTGCAGCCAGCGGGCTATGGCAATAATACATTGTACGGTACTAACATTTAGGTTTATTTCTTCTCAGGTAAAATAATGTCAGCTAAAGTATGACAAACGAGGCACCTTAAAATGTTTTTTAAACATTGTCCACTTAAAGCCATACAGTAAGCAATTTTTTTCCTATATAATCTAATTTCTTTCTCATTCCTCAGAATCCTTGCGTCTTTTCATACAGCACATCCTTATACATGGAACATATTCCTGTAAAACATGGTTTATCTTTACAAATACGATACACACCATGTACAGTACATAACAAATATAGATTTTTTTTCTATATCTTACATGAAACCAACTTTTACAGTAGAATATGCACTTTGATCTATGTCTTGCAACTCACTACTGAGCTATCCTCACTTTCCCACCCGTCAAAAGTGATTTCAATCAAAGTTTAAGTACTGGGTATATTCATTTACGCATATATTTGTTAGAAAACCTCTGATTTGTTTGCAAATGTAAATCTGTTTGATATGTCTTCAAATGATTGACCAAGCTTTTCAGATAAAAGGAAAACCAACATTAATGAACTGTTATTAAAGCCACCAGAACCAACCTACTGTATGTTGGATTACAAACTATTATCCATTTGTGAAATGTACACAGGAATAATGAATAGAAGTAAAATAATTTGGACCTTTGTGCCAAATGGCCATTCTCCCAAATGCAGATGCAACAACAAATCAGGTCAGGTCATTCAATGTACTGTATCAATGGGACATTCATTTCCTGTACAGCAGAACATACATTCATTATCGGTTAGTGTTTGAAAATTAATAAACATACAGCAAAATAGCTAGCAAGTAATATACAGTTTTAAAGAGATAAACAGTCAGAATGGCCACTATTTGAATGTTATAACATGTAATTACAGAACTTTGCCCAGGCAACATTTTTCCCTCAAACGTTTCAAGCAACATTTAAATCGCATCCTTTTTTGACAACTTTTCATCATTTTTCTTTCTGCAGGAAAATGAACATAACGTGCTTCTGTATTGTGCTTGTGTCCATTGACACAATACATATGTACTGTACTTGAATTACTTGTGTTTTCAAAGTTTCACTGTTATAAGCTGAAACTCAAAGAAAGTTATTTTCATAGTCGTGTTATATTACTGAAATATACACAAAGAAGTCAAAGAAGGTATTCATTTCAAATATAAAAGTAAAAAATAAAAATCAAGAGTAGCACATCTCATATGTGTCCTTGGCAGAGAAAATAAAACCATTACCTATACAGTTTAATATTGGAGTCCTTCACACCTACAGTAGAAGAGACCATGATAAGGAAAAAGGCAGTTGATTTTTTTTAAAGAAAAAAAAAAAGGGAAAAGGCCAAAAGGCACCTAGATTTGTGCCACATTAATAAAACACATACTACATACACATTGCAATTAATCACCCTGTTCTAACCCTACAAGCTGAACCTCTTTTGATCATGAAAGTCGCAAATTATTTGAATGATAATGTAGGCTATGGGTTCCGTCCTAATAGAATGCTATGATGACAGGATCGAACACACTGCGCCATCAAGAATGTCTGAATGACAATGTCTCCTAACGGTTTGTATTATGAGTATAATACCATGCTTGGCATTGAATAATAAAATAAAATAAAACAAAATACTCCTACTAAGATTTATAATAAAAAGCTTTAAATCAGATTTATTTTTAAAAACAGATATTAGATAGTTATACCATATTATCCAGTTCATGAGTGTGGTGTGTGAGATATAAACCTTTTTATTCATAATTTTCATATGTAAAAAGGTAAAGTACGTACAGTATACCACAAGAATTACAGCAAATCTGTGTTTACTCTGAGGTATATTTTGTGATAAGAACCCTGTGTTAGTACTGACGCTATTTGTATTGAAGGAAAGGTAGAGTTATGTCCCTGTATAAGGACGCACCAGGCTTAACAGTATGCTGTATCACTGAAACTCCTAAAGTTATGGACTCCTCAATGGCCAGTGAGTGAAACTTTGAAAATAGGTGTTGCACCCTATTCAACCAACACATATTTATTACTGTAGGAGGAAGCCTAATCTCCTTGTTTTGCTATTGTATGTACATTATATATTTTCAGAGACATTTTAACAGATGATTTCCCCTAGAGACAAGTAGTGTGTGGGTGCGTGGGGGGCGGGGGCGGGGGATTTGGGGTACTAAGAAAACCCCATTGTTCTTGGTTTCAAATGGTCTGAAAAAAGCCAGAGACAGGTTTCCAATACTTGAGGATCAGCTTGACGATTCTCACCGCCATTTACATATGAACCGTGACGTTTAAAAGTAGCTTATTAGCTTGAAAGAGAGGGGCGGGGCTGTGGGGGTGTTGGGAAGCTGTAGTCAAGTTCCAGTAGCTTGGCCTGTCTGTGACATTGGTGGGCATTTACCGTAGGTCAGCGTAGAGTGCCATAGTTGGGGCCCTCGCAGTCTGCGCTGGCCAGAATGCCTGTCTGGTCCTCCTCAGACCGCCTGCGATGCAGGAGGGAGGTCAAATAGAGATAGGGGTTCTTCCTGTTTTCCTTCTTCCTGCGGAAGTAGAGGTCCTCTCTGCCTTGGAGTGTCTGGGATGGCTGCTGGGTCTGAGAGGGAGACGCACCTGAGAGGGAGACCGTCGTTAAGGGCAGGGCCATACACAGTACACTGGATACTAAGCCAGGATGTCTACCTTTTGACAACTTGACAATATTTTTTAATTTTAATCTAGTTTACTAAAATATGCCTTTACAGTTATTTGTAATTTATAGTATATTTATAGTAAGTACATTTGTAGGGAATACTGTACATCACTTTGTTTTTAAAGAACGGAGGTTACTGTATGTTAAGTACCATAACAATTTCTATACTGTATGTTATGGGGGTCGCCAACTGTGAATGGGTTTTTGAGGGTTGTGGCAGAAAAAGCTTGACAACCACTGTTACTAAGTGAATGTGTCTTGTGTCTAATTGGCCGACCGACCTGTTGTTCTCCTGGAGGTTGTGTTATTATTGTTATTGGCAGCCACTCCCTTGGCCTTAGTAATACATTGGTGTAGCAGCTCTTGTAAGCTCTCAGACCCGGCAGGATCACTAGACGCACCTAGAGGCTCCCTGAAAAGGCATAACAGACATGGCTTTACTTTATTCCATCAGCAGGTCCAGTCCTCTAAGTGAAAAGCCAACATTAGACTTCAATGTTAATGCCCAATTATTTTATATGATTTAACAAGCCCTTTTACTAAGATGTAATTCCATTTCTACCTGCATTAATGAAGGATTAAATACAGAAAAAAGAAAGAAAGATCAATTAAATAACTATATAAAATAGTTATAAATCAAATGACGATATGACTAAATTGCATTTAAAGAAATAAAGACCATATCCATTTACAGCATTTAGCATTTATCCAGAATTGACAATTTGGTGAAACTCAATTGAAACGCTATTAGCTCTTATAGAGTTCAGCTTTTATTGCACTGTGCTCACATTCAGGACTGGGATTTTGGTTCTATTTTAAAAAACTTGGAATTTTGATCTTTTTGCTGCAAACCCATAAAATAAATATAAATCTTGCATTGCAAAACGACTGTTCCTTTAATATTTCAGTGTAGGTGTCACGTTAGGGTATATACTGTACCCTCACTGTTAGTTGACAATGTTGGTATGGATGAATATGTGTAGAGATCCATATTTTGCATTGCCCTTCATGAAATGTTTTCATTTTATGAGTGCTGCAGCGTAAGAAAAATCCATCAATTCATCCTTACTTTTTCATTTATTAACAATTAATCCGGCTACAGCAGCTTTTTATAAATGATACCTCATACCAAAAACCCTTGTTTTGATGTCCATCTCTCATAGAAAGATGAAAGTGAATTCATATCCAAGAAACCTGACAAATTTTAGCTTGTGAAGCTCAATGATGCACAGTGCCACAGTGTCAATATTGGAAACTTGTAAAACCTGACTTAACGATTCATTAAGTCAGGTTGTTTTGCCAAGCACTGTAACGTTTCAAAAGGCACAGGAACAGAAAGCTTTAAAGGTGTTGTCCCTCATTTGTCACTGTGGAGAGAGAGATTGAGAGCTGTTAGCAGAGAGGGGGAGACAAATCTTAGAATTGCAACAGTCCTGTACAGATTCTCACAACTACTGTGAGCAGTGGCCACAGTGTGTTAAATGCAGTACATTTCAATAGACATGAAGACTGTACAGCACACTTCCATAAACATGAACACTGCGTACAGAGGCTTCACCATGCT
This sequence comes from Percopsis transmontana, assembly GCA_025447815.1. NCBI lineage: Eukaryota > Metazoa > Chordata > Actinopteri > Percopsiformes > Percopsidae > Percopsis > Percopsis transmontana. The sequence goes on from JAOEHI010000005.1 coordinate 2,184,089, forward strand.
GACGGGAGGAGATGGCAGGAAGAGGAAATGGCCGTTAAAGAACAGTCACATGACAGGAAGAGGAAATGGCCATTAAAACAGTCACATGACAGAAAACGAAAGCACTTAAGACAACAAATGTGACAAAGAATTTAGTCTGAAAATAGTTGTTATTTGTTTGGTCATAGAGAGATATTTAGAGAATGCATGCATGGCATTTTGCACATGGAACACAACTTTAAAGGGGAATACTGCAGTCTGTCAGTCGTTCGGGCCTCTATTGATTCAAGGCTTTTTGTGCAGGGAAACATGCCTGTGTTCTACAATCGAAGGTAAATGTCAACTACTACTTCACAGTCCAAAAAATGCTCCGCATACTGCTTCCAAGCCAAATTACTGCAGCGAACACTACAGCAGGCTCATCGCAGCATGGAACTGTATGGAGATCACATCCTGCGATCTTAGCATTAGCCAGACTTTAGCTTGAATCCGGTACAGAGGCACAACCTAAAGCGATTCCCCTTTAAAGGAGAGAGTGATTAGAGCCCTCCCCTGCTGACCCCTCCCCTCTCAGACATGGGTCCGACCCTTACCTATTGCGGCGTAGGGGACCGGGTCACAACGCTGCCCAGATAGCTGAGATCAATCAAAAACAAATGTGGTAAGACCCTGTGTGAAGCAGCAGCCCTAGATGCTACTTTATGATACAGGCCAGGTGAAGTTGCAGGAGCGAGTCGCTGCTCGATAGCGTACGCTATACTGGTGGTATCTAGCCTCCAAAAGAGGCTGGCGAGGCCATGTGAAGGGGAATAGGACAGTAGAGGACAACAGAATGGGGCAATTGCATATGCGCCTCAGGTACATTTGTATCTATTTATACATCAAAAGGTTCTAGGAATCTATGATTAGACGGAGTCCGACTCCAAATAATGGATTTGAAGTTTGAATGCAAATTTCCAAAAATCTGTATAGTTTGATTGAACCAAAGAAATGCACAGGGCTTCATGCCAGAGAATTAACGAATCTTTTGTATGTTATATACTTTATTATATTTTAGACATTCCAAATCCAGTTTTAGAAGGCTAGCATGGTTTTTAGCAATAAATCCTTTCCGAGTTAATCTCATCTAACAAATATTGCTAAATGTTGAGTTGAAATTCAAACTTTTACTGGAAAAAGAATAGAAACTCATCATGTTTACATTTCAGTGCTCATTACACTGCAAATTGTTTACAGAATGTTCTGGCCCAATTCAACTCACACGTACAGTATCTTCATCAAAATGTGTGCTAAATGCAATCACATGCCTTCTGCATATTCTGGTAAAAATATGCATCCTTGCTATGCCTAAAGCAAAACATCATAGAATAATGCTGAGGAAATTTGGAACAAGAGGGAAGCCAGTGTCCTCTTTGAAATAAGCCATTCACTACTGGAGGGGATCACCTACCCTGAGGCGGATATCTGGAGCTGAGAGGGCTCTGAGGGTAGCATCTCCTCCTCTGTCCTTCTCTGGGACGGCCTCTGCCCGAAAACATCCCTGCCCTCCGGAGGGGGCGAGGGGGACTGGGAGGGGTAACTGGCCGCAGTGGAGGCGTAGGACATGTGGGCGCGGTAAACGGGGCCGGGCGGCCTGGCGCCCTGGCCCTGCGGCGGAGAGGCGCTCAGGGACGACCGGCGGGAGAAGCTGACCGTGGCCGAGGGCTGCAGGGTGATCTCCGGCATCTCCAGAGACCGGGAGGTGCGGAGGATGCTGGGGCGCGGCGGGGGCCGCACTAGGATATCGGGGGAGCCCGGCTGGGTGCTAAGGGGGCTCTGGGAGAGCGGAGAGAGGCGGGAGGGCTGGAGGACCAGCGGGGGGAGGCTGGGGTCCGCCCGCCGCCCCGCCCTCGGGCTGAGCCAGGACTGAGGGCTACTACTGGGGGCTGTGCTTGGGCTCCCCGCGCGGGCAGCCGGGTCGGGGTAAGGCAACACTGGTACGCCCACACCGTGGGACGTGTGTCTGAGCTGGCCAAGGCTCTGGGCCTGTTGCATAGCTAAACGCCTCGCCGGAGGCCCCAGGGGCCGGTCTCGGCCTGAGGGAGCCACAGGGACCTCCAGCTGCAGGAGTCCAGGGCTGGACGGATCCTTCAGGGGAGGGAGGTGAAGCCGGCTCGGGGGGAGCGAGTGAGGAGGGTAGGGGGGCGGGTCGGGGAGGTCTTGGGGGTGGTGCAGTGGATGGTGAGGCGGGAATATGAACCGCGGACCCTCCAGACTCAGGAAGGGGAACTCGTGGGGCTGCCAGCTCTCTGGGGAGCGCGGGGCGGGGCTGTGCGACAGCGAGTGGCCGGAGGCGGTGTACTGATGGTGCTCCATCTCCCCGCTCTCCTCCGGGATGGAGGGGTAGCCGAAGGGCCCCTCCACAGTGCCTGGGGGGGAGGACAGCGCAGAGCTACGGGGGCTGATGTCGGGCATGTAGAACGGCGGCGGGATCCCTGATTCACCGCGGCTCCCCAGGTACCCGTAGAACGGGCCCTGGGGGAACCCCCTGTAGCGGGAGGCGGGAGCCTGCCCTGAGGCGTGGAGCACACCGCCCTCCCCAAAGCTCATACCTTCCATGGCCCTGTGGAGGCGGGGGCTGTAGGTGGGGGGCTGCGTGGACTCCAGGCTGGAGGACGTAGGCGAGAGCTGGGGCCGCAGCGTGGGCATGATGGGGGGCAGGGGCCCCGGGTCAAAGTCGTTCTCCTCATCTGACTGCCGGAACTCGGGGTACATGTCGGACTCCTCGGCGAACGGGAAGCCCTGGATTCGGCGCGGCGGCGGGCTGGCCTCCATGACGAAGCGCCCGTCGGGCCCGCGGCTGATCAGCTCGATGGGCGTGGTGACCTCGGCCTCGTACTTGGACACGCTGTACTTCTTGCTGGCTATGGCACGCTTGGTTTTCTTGTAGAAGGAGAGCTCTTTGTCCCTCTCCCTCTGAGGGCTGGGCAGCTTGCGGACGTACAGGCCCGGGCCGTGGGAGCCCTCGGAGGAGAGAGAGCGGGGCCGAGACAGAGGGGAGCTCTCAGGGCTGATCTTCCCGGAGGACAGCCTGTCGGGAACATACAGATACGAGACGCTGGGTTTATGCAGCAGTTCCTCAGTGCAGTGGTTTCACAAAGTGTGGGTCAGGACCCCCAAAAGCCTTATTATTTAATTATTTTTGTTTATATTTTTTTTAAATACACATACGTTTTCAATACATGTTGATATATAAATACTTTTTTTTTTTTTATGCTATAGCTTGCTTTATATATACTTCTTTTTGGGAGTCGTGACTCAAACTGTGTTAACCACTGACTTAATGTGACTCTGGGAAAACAAATGAAGAAAACACAATGTTTAACAGCAACTGAAAGAACGTAAGCGAACAAAAAGAAAAAACAGTTTGGGTCTTACACTGAAGACACGACACAATACAAGTCAGACATAGGCAGCCGTAATGAACTGCATTATGACAGTGAAAGATTGGAGGCCGCAGCATCCAGACAGGACTGCAGGTAATGAACCGGGATGAGAGCAGAACCAACTACGCAACCATGACAACTGTCTCGCAAATTGACTTCGTCTACTTCTCCTCCAGCAGTACGGAGGCCTATTTGCATATGCTGCACCAAATGCAGATGTAAAAGCAGATGGCATCCAACCAGGCCTCTGCAAAATAACCCTTTGCTCACACCAGGGGCAGCATAGTCAGGACTCAAGTCACTGAATACAGTACATGTAGAAATACTGTACAGTCCATATGGAAATAGCCCATATACTGTACACAGTACTGTACATGCAGCTTAGCCGATGCAAAATCAATCCCTGGATTGTGAGTGGAAGTCAATGCATGCACTTTGGCCAACGGTACACTAATAGCAAATATCGTTCATCCATTGTTCCTATGCGATGAGTGAACCATGCAGCCAAGCCAGTGCAGCGCAGCACACACTGTTTCATGGTGCAGGCAGGCACTCACAGGGGGCTGGCAGGCGGGGGAAAGTAACTGCTCCTGGCTGGCTCGTCCCAGCAGGGCTCTACCCCTGGCAAGGGGGTGAGAGGAGGCCTGCGATGGGAGACAAACAACACGGGCCCGGTTCACCTTTTAACGCTTCAAAGATACAAAGGCCCTGACCTGCCTGGGTGGCTTAGAGAAACCTACAGAAAAAGGTGTTTTACGCTCTACTTTTATTCTACTGACTGTTTCTAGTGATAAAATATGTCATTTTTGAATGGAATTTGCTCGTAATATACTGTTAGAAAAGTGTATATTTTTATTGAAATGCAGTCTCATATGTAGCTTATACAAACAGACAGACACAGACACAAAGAACTGATATTTTACGGTACATTAATGTGCGGCTTCAATGCTAAATGAAAATAGCCACTATTAAACACCAACACTCATGCAGAAAGCAGCTCTTAAGGTAAAGAATACAGATGGATCAAAAATCAATACAAGGAGTGCAGCAGTGGCACTCTGGGTAATGTGTTCAAAATGCTGACTTGGCTTTTCTGATCTCTCTCTGATCCGCTGGTTATCCGCTAGAGGCTGTCACTGTGCATGTCCTGTCTTTTGGCCTCGTCCATCCCTGTTTGGAGTTTTTTCAAATTTCCTCTATATTCCTAATACAATTCAATGTTAAACCCTCCGACATCATGCACTATATAAATGTTTCCTCCCAGCAAATAGCAGTGAAGAATGTATTCTACAGTATAGAATAAGTTAGTAGCATTTTGGGGCTGGCCAGACTGTAACTCTAGCTGCTAGATACAGTACTTTCACAGTTACTATTATTATTGGTATTATTATTTAATGAAAACAGTCGGGGAGAATGCCTTGAGCATGACAATGTGCACATCTCTAGCTACCTTTAGCGGATACCTGCAAATACGTCAATCTAGTGTAGGCGTTAGCTTTTAGAAACTACTTACGGTGACTCTATGCTTTTCCTGAAGTGTGTCACTGACAAGGGAGGATCTAAGAGGGGAAAATAATCATTTATGCATTTCGTAAAAAAAACTAAAAAACCTAAAATTAAAATAAACATTGTGTTGAGAAAGAGTGGTTCTGGTTGATAGATGTACTAAAGAGACAGGCCAACCTGGTTTGCGTTTCAGTTTGCGTCGATGCTGCTTATTGACGAAACAAGCTGCTAGGGTGCTGAACAGTACTGCTGCTGCCAGGAAACAGATGGTTGCCACGACGCCTGCTACCACAGGCCGTGCCAACCCCTCCTCCACGTCGGGGGCAAAGAGGTCTGATGGGGCAGAAGTAAAACTGTTTAGATTAGACTACAGGCTAGCTATAACTACACTGATATCCTACACTTTCCATCATTGTGCAGCCAGTGAAATATAAGTGTTGACTGTCACTCATGTATCTGTCATGAAAAACAGTGTGAAAGAAATAAATATATATATTAAATGAACATTATACTAAATACGCTAATGTCTAATATTGCCTGAGATAATGTCCCCAGTGCTGTTATCGGGAAAAAGCAGCACTCATTGAATGCCTGCTGTTCAATTAAATTACTCGACCAGGAGCTAACTGTCGTATTTAAACACATATCGCTTTCAGAAACATACAGACTGCAGTTGCATCTCATGGCCAGAGGGGACATCCATTTATAAAGTTATCCTGTGCACCTTTAACTACAAACAATTAGTTAGTGCTTTGCTGCTAAGACGCTGACCTGTGCTAGACACCCCTACTACGTTGCTGCTCTCACTGATAAGGTCATCCATGACGGCCATCACTCGAAACTCATACCAGGACTCCTGTCAGGGAACAGAAATCAACACAATCTTCACATGTACATTTGAAATATTTCTGTATACTATAACAATATAAATATTGTTGTATAGTGTTACTGTATTGTTAGATACTATACTATATTGAGGCTAAATATGTCAGATTAAAAATTAGCCTTGTCTATTGTTCAAAAGAGTATGTCTAAACAAATGCAAACTAATGCAGCTTATCTATCTAAATTAGCTTCACTAGATAGAGTGACTTTTATAGTTATTCTTTCCTTTTTCTTATACATCTAATCATTCTCTTCTTTTTATTTGTCTATACCCTGCAGTTAAAGATAATCTGCTCTTTTACCCCAGTTTCAGTTAATATAAGGCACTGTCTTCAATTGTTTTACAGCCCCCCCAGATCCCTACATTTCTGTCCCAGCTCATTGTCGATGTTTGAAACACAGCTGTCCACAAAAGCGTGGGCAACTAAGAATAGGGGAGGGGTAGAGGACGGTGGGAGCTCTGTGGGGGGAGGATTAGAAACACACTCAGCATGTGTTCTCGGCATATCAAAATACACCAATACACCAAAAAACACTAACATTTTGTAACTTTGGTTTACTTCCAGGTACAAATCAAGGAGTGGCCCTATAAACAACAAAAAAAGAACCATAAAAAAAAAAAGAATGAAAAAGTCATCGCATGCCAATACGGCATCTTTCACCTGAACGAGGTCTCTGGCTATTAGCTCAGTTTCAGTGGCTGGGATCAGGTCGTCCAGAACTTCCCACCTCTCGCCGAGGCGGAACTCCATGATGTAGCGGTCGATAGGAGAGGAGTGATTGGCGGGAGGAAGCCATGTGAGGAGGACACCGTGCTGCGTGCGATTGGCTGTGAGGCACCGTGGTGGAGTAAGAAGCACCAGTGGTTCTGGGGTACTCAAAGGAGACCCTAACAACACAAGCAAAAGACGATGCACAAGAGGTGTTAGTGTATCCATATACTAAAATCTTTTAGCTTCTGTCATTTATGTTTAACATACAACATACAATATAATAACAAAACCAAAACACACAATATACAGATATCAAAAGAATACAGTTTAAAATTCAGCAATTGTGAATTTTTCTAATCTATGAAAATGAGTATGCATTTTTTTTAGAGCATCATGACACTGTCATGTATAATGTATATAAACATGTACACTTTCAGTTGGGCCTGTTTCAGTAATCTATAGCTGTGGTTATTGCATATGGATGGATTGGTAGGCTATTTATTCAATAAAATGATGATGTATGTCTGTATGCCCTATGCCCTTCATTCTGAGCCCCCCTTAACAGTGGATGTTAATAGGTATGACCATAACACTGTCTATGCTCTGGTTGCAATATAGAAAACACGTTAATACATACATTATATCAGCATAAACCTCACTAGAGGGCAGTATGTTCCATACCGCTGTTTTCTACATGCCAAATCAAAATGAAGCTTCTGCAGTAGGCTAGGTAGCATGGAAAAATAAAACCACTGTCCATGTCTGTGAGAGACAGCATAGTACCACACCGTTACCGAGGACAGCATCAACCATGCCCACCTGCAGTGTTAACTGTCACAACCTCGCTGAATGGCCCCGTGCCCAGTTTGTTCTGTGCCAACACACTGAACTGGTACTCTGTCCTGGACTCCAGCCCAGGTACCACCAGCCATGTCTGAGCGCCAGACACGGGCATGGAGTGCCAGTCATGTGGTCCAACGTCTACTCTCTTAGACCTAGACAACAACAAATAGACAGAGGAAATTCTAAATTAGTTGCACAATACAAAAAAAAAGCCAAACCCAATAATGGCGAGCTGGTCACTAGTAACATTTACGGGTATAGCTCTTCAGATCTGACGGTCTCTCTCTCTAAAACTATGGATTGGGACCCCAAATAAGACAGCACAGGTGGTGTCAGTTGTGAATGCAGCATCTAAAAAAATAAGTACTGGATTAGACAGCGGTACCTTGCACTGCTCTATGCTATGATATCTCAGCGTGTATTGGGAAAATTAGCTGCTCTGACATGTAATTATTACCATCCTTAACTGGGTAAGTAGAGGCTTCTGACTCGGACTGAGTTTGGTTATGGCATGCTGCATCAGCTTTTACTATAGGAGTATACTAGATAGAGAGCGGTAATGCCTATGCAATGGTCAGTGGCCATTTAACAGTGCTGTACTTACAGTAAAGATATTGGCGTTTTGCTGATGCGAGGCCATGAGAGTGGGGTGATGAGAATCAGTGGTGTTGCAGCTGTCAGCAACAATGCTTGCTAAAGCAACACTTCAGTCAGATGATTAAGTCACATACATGTAACCGTCTAACTCTATGCCATGTCATGCCGGTTGATATACTGTCGGTGTCTGGTTATGCCTGTGGTTTTAGCATCACAGTTGAGGAGGGGTAGCCTCGCTCGGACTACAGCTATTGATTTGAAGTACACTCGAGGGCACTCACACTGGTCCATACCACACAGAGAAAGTCTGTTCGAAGCCCCCGTCATAACCTGGTTCCCAGGACACATTAGCAGAGGTTGTGGAGGGCAACACATGGATATTGCCAGGAGCATGTGGGCTGGTGCCTGAGAGTTTATGAGAAGCAGAGAACAGGTACATGTTTTAGTCCCACGGTTCAGCTATACCACTTAAAATGACACAGGTGTTAGCTGAGGTATTGACCTAATGGGTCAATATGTGAGTCTACTGTTGTGAATATCCTACCCCCCCCCTCCCCTCCCGTGTGCGCCAAACCGTCCATGTCACATCAATAGGGGCCAGTAAACACGACCAATTCCAACCAAGCAGGAATGATAATAAGCGTGTATTGGACAAGCCAGCGAGGGTACACAAATGAACGGTAAGTATTTTTACTGCTTAACACGCTGACGCAACGCAGACAGTTAGGACATGGTGTGAAACCTGCTACTTCCCACTGGTATAAAGGCAGACCTCAGCATGGTCCAAAGCACCACAGCTGTCTGCGCCTCAGCCTCAGACACCTGTCAGCTAATGGCCAGACACTGGTACAGAGTACAGACACTGCTACATGTGGTGTCATCACTTTGTAGGGGCTGATACCGCCAGGCAGATTCACTGGCTTAATCACTGGTGACACTAAGCATCACTCACTAAGAAGCTATACATATTTGAATTTACACAGCCAAGTAAATGTATTTTTTAAAAATTGTTATGGGACTTATAATTCTAAAATTAATGTTGAATTTTGAGATCTTGAGCCCCAAGGCTTTCAGCCTGTAAAGGTATGCTCCTCGACTGCGTGATAGTAGTCTAAACCCTGCCCTCTTATCAAATGTTGCAGAGCATTCAGAGTCTGACATTGCTCTCGCCAAATTGATTTTCCCCTTTGGGGACACACTCGGGCCAATCAGCAGCTTTGTGGGCGGTTAAACAGCTGCACTGTCCAATGAAATCCACGTCAGAGCAGCTAGATGGCTTATGATTGGTTAGAAAAGACACTAAACTAAAATTTCCGCCCTGAATAATGGACTGGTTCAGTCCGATATTCACGGCGTTATAACACATTTCTGTCCCAACTCACTGTTCACCTTTCGAAACACAACTGTCTATACTAGTGTGGGGGTAGGGGGAGGGAGGGGTAGAGAATGGTGTGAGCCTATAGGAAATGTAGGAGGGGGGGGTAGAGAACTGAGGTGAGGGAGGGGCACATACTCTCAAAGTTTCGAACCAAAACATACAGTATTTGTAACGCTGGTTTCCACCAGAAAGGGCGATCTCAGACACAAATCGAGCAGTTCACCTTTAAAAGATACCGCAGCCATAAAAAGACAGGGTAGTAAGAGTCTGGAAAATACAGTTAAAGGAGACATCCCCACAAAGGTCACCTCCTGTGACGGCTGTACATGTAACTGGCTGAACAGTGACCTGGCCAGGGAGCAGAGCCCGGGCGGAGCGGAGAGCACCGCAGAGCAGAGGGTGTGTGTGTACCAATGACGAGGAGTCGCGTGCTGGCAGTGATGCTCGTGACCACGTTGGTGGCTACGCACTCCCACTCCCCGTGGTCCTCCTTGCTGAGGGACTGGAACTGCAAGCTGCCGCTGGGTGAGACGTTGTGCTTGCTCCTACTGGGCTTCCCCACCTGCAAGACACGACAACGTCAGACGGGTCCAGCTGACCTTCGACGCGCCGCCGGTGGGGGCCGGCGGGGGCTGGCGGCGGCGTGTTTGTGGACTGCACCTTGCGCCAGGTGATGGTTGGTATCTCGGGGTCTCCGGAAGCAGCACAGGGAATGACTAGCTCTCTCCCGGCCTCCTGACGGTACTCCCCCCCCGGCCTCACGTTAAAGTAAGGGGGATCCTGGGGGTAGAAAAAAACACACACACACACACACACACGCACAATGCAAAAAGATATGCGTGTATGCAGAGTGTTGTGTTTTGGTTATAAACCCGGCGTGCACGATGAGACAGTAAACGTGTCCTGCGGCGTACCTTTAGCACCAAAGTTGCAGGGGGGGACACGCCCATGGTACCCAGGGCGTTATAAGGCACACAGGTATAGGTGCCCAGGGAGTCCTCCGTCGCCTCTGCCACTCGGATGCTTCCATCCGGCATCTGGCTCCAGCCAGGGTACTGGAACACAAGAGAAGGTGTTCACAGCACACATGTATTATATTTATTATATATTAAAGGTGTAATATGTATTTAACCCCAAAGCCTCAAAACGAATGGCATAGAAGCAACTACTAACCCTATCGGTAAACATGGCGACTTCCACTACCCACGGATGCCTTTATGGATCCAAAACAATCTCATACTTCACCTATACAATGACGTGAATCTCCATCTCATGTGAGTGTACAGTATATAATTTGGATAGTGCACTGTATGTTCAATGTCATGTATACCAAGACATGTATTGGTCTAAAAACATTGCTTAGGTCGCGTTTAATCTTTGCGCTATATCTGTACTGAATGTACGGTATAACTCCAGTGTTTTTTGTGTGTGTATATCAACAAGCCTATGCGTTTACATTTACATTTTAGATTTAAGCATTTAGCAGACGCTTTTATCCAAAGCGACTTACAATTAGTAGCCTAAATTACTTCACCTATGATTTTGCACAACATTACTGGAAAGTGTATCATTCGCTCCTCAAAACAATTAATATTTACAATAATCTAAAGTTATCACCCTTCAAACAGTCAATAATTGCTAACTACAAAGTGCTTAACATTCTTTATTTTGATTAAATAAAAAAGATCGTTTATGCAGCTTGTTTTCTTTATTGTGCTCTAACGCCTGAATTTCCCTTCGGGGATGAATAGTGATAAAGAAAAAACAACCCTGAATGAATGAATGTAGGAATGAGTGGGTGTCAGTAGGAGCAGTACAAGGCAGGCCTCGGGTCTACTGACCTTTTCCACCCTGAGAGGATAGCCGTCTTTCTCCCACTTCACCGACGTCACAGGCGGGTTGGCATCCACGGGGCAGCGGATCACCCCTGGCAGTTTCCGAGGGACGTAGATAACCGGGGGCATGTTGATCACTCGGGCAGGGTCTGCCGGAGGGTGGGAGATTCATATGATCAATAACAACATCATACAGGCTGGAGAAGGGATTTGGGCCCAGGTATTCATGCCTAGTTATTTGCACACAGCGGGGCTGTCGCATAGATGTTGTTTCATTTAATTTATGATAAGCCAAGGGAAGGAATTACATTTACTGAATTGAAAATTCATTGATTCAACTGACAGAAGACAGACTTTCACACTTTCTCTCCCCGTTCTATTTGAAGCTAATAATTGAAGCCTGTACCATGTCGGCAGTGCCGCAGAACCTGAGCTCACACATACTGTAGCGCCGCAATAAATGACTAACAGCAACTTGGGAGCAAATGAGCATAGCCAACACACACACTACAGCTGGCGGTGAAGTCACATAGCCTGGAATGGCATGCGGCTCACATAGGTCAAGAATAGAAAGGTCAGTTTAAATTCACCCAAGACACATTTCGGAGCCAAACTTAAATTCTGCAACGGGCTAAGTGTTAGCCTTTCCTAATCTTTGTTTAAAATAATAATTAGCTTAAAATAACAATCAACTATCATCAGAAAAGGTCCTCCTTAAATCCATTCAGATTCAGGGAAAGTGAAAATGATTTCATTGTGCACAAACCGCTGATTGCAAACGCTCAAAATGACAGCGGATGAAAATGGCTCCCCCCTCCGTGACGTGACCTTGAAACTCAACAAGGTGACAAAGCAGCGGTGCGATGGTAAGGCGGCGGCACTCATAATCCAGCAGGCTCAGATGCACGCTCCCCCCTCCGCGCAGAGCTGCACCCCTCCCCCTCCTCCTGGCAGCCCCGTTGCCGTGGTAACACTCACACTGAACAGTCAGGTGTGCTGATGCCGAGGGCGAGATTCCGAGGCTATTGCTCGGACTGCAGGTGTACTTCCCGGCATCCTCTGGCTTGACGCGGAAGATGATGAGGGTGCCGTCAATGAGAATGCGTACTCGGAGCTTCAGGTCACTGCAAAAAGGATGCAGACGTTTTGTCACAATATGTCATTGAAGCGTAGCCGCACAGATGCATTCGCAAAATTACACCAAGGAGCCATGAGAGGGTAGCAGAGAGTCAAACAGCAGCCAGTGCTAAGAGGGCTCTATAAAATGGAGCAGTCAAATAAATCTGCTAATTGCCATAATCACCCAATGTTATAGCCTTCGTCTTTTATCATTGCCATCCTTTAGGATAGATCACTCTAATAGAGAACTAGATTTCTATAGGGTCAAATTCTGTGCACTCCACACAATGACATCGCCCATTTGACCCTGCGATGGAATCACATATTCAAGCAGAACACTACAATACTAAGGTACACTCACAGCATTTTCTTGTGCATTTCAATGTATCTGCTTTCAACGGCAGGTCTCTGTGTGAAAGGCCCTGCTGCCCTTTCTTCTTCACTGCCAATCAAAACTCTATTCACCTTTTCACTGTAAATCCTCTCTTCCTGTAAAGACCTGCGCCAAGAGGCCGCGCAGAGCTCCTGGTTAGGCGTTAGCCAATCAGTGCATCAGAGGCGTACGATGACACAAGGGCTGTGTCATGCGATATTGTTATCAGAGCATGCTAACCCGCCTGGCAGAGTCCAGACAGACCCCATGCTATGGCCGCTCTTACTGCCTCCAGGGACACAGCAGGACAAGGGGCTGACACACAAACACTGAGGCATACGCACACACGCACACACGCACACACGCGCACGCACGCACACACCCGCACTTACACACACAATGTACTCACTTCAAGCAAGGAACAAGGAATGTCAACATTTAAATTTCCCTTGCACCAATTTAGCCTATTTGACCACTTCTCTGATGACTCATACTGCACTCGGGGGTGTAAAGACATACTTTAGACACTTAGACACTTTAGACATGCATGCAGCAAGCCACAGAAAGTGGCAGTCCCCAATTTGGGTCCACAATTGGCCTTGTGGTTGAAACCTGTGCTACAGTGTTTAACTCCGCTCCACTTGAGTGTGTGCTTAGTGGACCGCACTTCTCTCTACTCCTCCCCCCAACAGCACTACATGCTGACACTACGCCCACGCTCATGGACAGTTGTGTTTCACAATGTAATCCGTGAGCTAGGGCAGAAATGTGGAGCACCAGCAGCCGAGCGCATGCATGTGTATGCATGTGCTTTGTCCAAGCCTGCTTTTTCAGATTTAAATACTAAAAATACATGTGAAGTTTTGACTGCTGAAAATAAAAGATTGAATGTTGACTGGAGCCAAAGCCAAAACATTGCTTTTACACATGAATATACCCTGCTCAGAATGATAGGCTTTACAATACTTACGAAATTGCATAAAGTTATTTTTCAGTGAGTACACTAAAACATTCAGAAGCAGACGCAGTATAGTTGTGAACTCGATCATAACTTTACTTCTTGAAGTAGACATTATCCTCTTCCCAAAACCAGGTGTAGGTCAGGTTTCCAGGGTAGGCCTCCGCTTGACAGGTGAAGAGTGCATTCTGGGATATGTTAACAGTGATATTTTCTGGCGGTGAAACAATGTACGGAGGCCCTGAAAGAGTCCGAAATAAACATTTTAGATATCTTTACTAGAATAAAACCCCAATCCAGTCCTAAAACTCTAACTTCACCAACTGCAGGCCTATTCTACTACTGCTACATAAACATACATACATTTCCCCCCAAGATTACCGTGAGACAGAGTACATGATACACATTATTTACAATACAGCTTCACAGCACCATATGGAACTGAGCAGTCGGCCAAGGAAACCGAAAAAAGTCTGTGGTGAGGCTTGTGCATGCTTCACATTGTAAACTATGTGTTCCCCAAGGTACTTCAGATTCCTCCACACTCTCAACAAAACAGGAGAAGCCATGAAAGGATAGCTGTCTTTTAGGAGTGGGCCCAGGAGCAGGCCTCCTGGTTCTTTTCTTCTCAGCGTGCGCAGATCTAAACGTCCAGCGGGACTGCGGCGTGTACAACGGGGCTGACTCGCATAACAATTAAAAACAGATCACGGGAGTTTGAATCACGACACCTCGCATAGCTACCTGTTATTGCTCTGGGTGCGTTTCTCCGCTTCACCTTGTAGGTTATTCCCCCACACATTCATTATACTGAACGTTCAGTTCAGGGGCAAACCTTTCCTTTTCCTGGGGATTATAATCCACATCACGCCAGATTTTAAAAATAGGGAACCTGAGATAAATAGTCAGGATAAACTGTAACAACTTGTTTTATTTAGAATGCTGGAATGCTACTTAGAATGTTGTGATGTGATTTAGAATCTGTCTGCTATTTAGAATGTTGGAGTAAGATTTAGAATGCTGGCAAGTGATCCAGAATGTTAGGTAGGATTTAGGATGTTAGGGTATGATTTAGAATCCTGGCATGTGATTTAGAATGCTGTGGTGTGATTTAGAATGTTGGGGTGTGATTTCGAAGGTTGGGTATGATTTAGAATCCTGACATGTACTTTAGAATGCTTGGCATGTGATCTAGAAGGTTGGCGTAGGATTTGGAATGCTGGGGTACGATTTAAAATCCTAGCATGTGATTTAGATTGTGGGGGCATGATTTAGAATAATAATAGAAAGATAATTACACAAAGTTCCAGCAAATACACATTTAAACATCTTGGCTGAGCTGCAATCTGCATGACTTATACAATATGTATGCTGGCTCATATGAACCACTACTGCCAGATGGCTTTTATTTAGGTAAAAGGGTCTTTTCATAATTAGGTCACATGTGTAGGTAGCATTGTGCAATATAGAACAACAACAGTGTGCATACCCATATACCGTATAGGCATTTGTGGGGATCATATGAATGAAATATGAGTGTGCATTGGTAGGATGTACAGTAGGTGACAGAATGAATCTGTACAGTGTGTAGGTGTGTTGGGGCACAAAGCTCATCTCAGCACTTTTCAAACTTGCGACTCCCGCCCTCTGGCCTTTTTTATTTACCAAAATGGAAAAACAATATAGCAGGCAGCGTGCATAGAATGTGTTCAGCATCCCAGAAACATGATGTCGTTTTTGAGCTAAATGAATATGACCACATATGAGCCATATGATCGGCTCCAGTACATCAGGAGTGACCCAGACAAGGTAAGCATGCTGGGTGTCTGCCTCATGTTTATGCATTGGTCTATTTGAAGGAAGATATCTCCAAATTAAGATATTGTCAAATACATTCTTACTAGTTCTTATTCAAGTTAAGGATATCTCCAATTTAATAGATACAATAGTTGTTATTCCGATCTTAGATATCAACTTTTTGCTTCTGACTAGTATCTATTCCAATAGCTACTAGTATCTATTTAAATTTTACAAGTAAGAATTCATTAGATACTAGTAGCCTACCTATTTGTTACTGGTAACTATAACAATTGTTACTAGTAACATTTTCATTCTTACTAGTAACAATTGCTTTTTTACTTGTATTTGGTAATGACTAGTCTAAAATTACTAGTAAAATTCAAATATATACTAGTAACTATTAGAACAGTTACTAATAACTAATGAATAAGATTTAGAAAGTTGGGGTACTAATGAATAAGATTTAGAATGTTGGGGTATGGGGTAAAATGGGGTATGATTCAAAATCCTGGCATGTGATTTAGAATGCTGGCATGTGATATATAATCCTGGCATGTGATTTCAAATGTTGGGGTGTGATTTAGAATGCTTGCATGTGATATATAATCCTGGCATGTGATTTCAAATGTTGGGGTGTGATTTAGAATGCTTGCATGTGATATATAATCCTGGCATGTGATTTCAAATGTTGGGGTGTGATTTAGAATGCTTGCATATGATATATAATCCTGGCATGTGATTTCAAATGTTGGGGTGTAATTTAGAATCCTGGCATGTGATATATAATCCTGGCATGTGATTTCAAATGTTGGGGTGTGATTTAGAATTCTGGCATGTGATATATAATCCTGGCATGTGATTTCAAATGTTGGGGTGTAATTTAGAATGTTGGGTATGTTCTTTAGGATGTTCTGTTCTGTGTTATGCAGATGTCCCGCATACACTGGTGTGGGTTGGGCCCCGGAGAGGACTCAAGATGCCGTTAGGTGCCTTTAGATTTAAAT
>JAOEHI010000005.1:2206167-2216399 GCA_025447815.1 Percopsis transmontana
GCAGCTGCTTTAGCCTGCATTCTTCCGCTGATAGATCAAGAAATGTGCTTCTTTGTCCATAGACTCTGCACATCTACGCTGTCTAGGCCTACGCTGTCTAGGCCTACGCAATCATCATTATTTGACAGGCTACCATTTAACATGAGTTCGTTCTGGGATAACCTCATTCAACCTGAAATAGAAATATTGAAATCCCCGTCACCATGTTGTTTTACATGTAAAATGACGCACATTGACTGTTTTAGGTTGGAAGACAGTGATGCAGTGTATATATTTGGTTTTGTGAGAAAAAAGGCAGTAGTCCTTAGTTACATTATACACGAAATAGGCAAACATAACATACACAAAAGTGGCATGTGTGATTTTGGAGTGTGTACTTGGTGCACCTTTTCCTAAAGCCCCGAAACTACCACACAACGCCTGCGTCTGCGCTAAGACGTGGTCTGACCAGGCGGGAAACAAAATTGTCAGTACGGTTGTGTTAGCGCTACTCCTGGCCTTGCACCGGACAGAAACTAGAGCCCAAAGAGTGCGCCCAAAGAGGGTTTCTGTGTTTCTGGGGGCGTTATAACACAATCGAGGAGTGTAGCTTTAAAAACGGCATGCCGATATTTTGCTGCGCGTTGTCACACATTGTTATTTTGTATTCATGAGATGTGAAGAAAGCACCTTCAGTGTCAAAATCTTACCCAATTTACTGGTCGTTGCCTGTACTATTCCCAGGTTTGCTGTATCCCAGTGTTGTCCTCTATACAGACCTCACTAGCAGATAATTTAGAGTTTTGGCTCTTCTTTAAAGACTCTCTTCTCTGCCGCTAACTGACTCAGATGATTTAGTAATTTAGAGTCTTGCTCAGTTTTTCTCTTTGTTATTCTTAGTCTCCAAACTCCACAGGGAATAGGCCTGCATGTTTTCAGTTGATTTACCCCATGAGGCTGAGATGGTTTCAACAGCAAGACAATGCTTAAGAGAACTTCTTCTCTTTTCTTTCATTAGCTTCTTTCATCCTTTCACCCTAAGTCATTCAGTCTCTGTTACCTCAAATTTAACAGAGTGGAGAGGACGGGCAGGAAAAAATTAAGAGTGAAAAAAATAGACACACTTTCTCCTTTAGTCTTTCAATCTGTGAAAAGCATGCTGATCAGCAAAATGTCCAGGGTACAGCGGATAGGACAGGACGAGACCAGAGCAAAAAAGAAAAAAGAAAAAAAGGAGGGTGGGGGGAGAGGGGACAAGCGTCGGCAGAGAGTGGCCTCACTGTCTTTTTCGGGCACAAGGCCTTGCCATCTGACACCTGCCACTGTGTGGGCATGAATTCCCTGCCTGCTTGGCAGGAAGTTAAGGCTAGCGAACAGGAACTCAAAGCAGGAGTGTATGCAAATACCACCGGCCAAGGAAATGCCCTTAGTGTCTGTGTGGAGACCAGCCCACGACAGCACCTGCTTCCCTCACAGGCCCCCATTTATACAGGACAGCAGTAACACGAAGACCACAGGCCTGTATCAATTTCTCTCACAGATGTCTAGACACAAACCTTTCTTCAGTAAACACGATAGCCTGATTTAACAGCAAGTAACAAAGCAACTGCAGCTTTGTTGAAACGTCTCAATCTAGTGCCAGCACGTAATGGAAAATTATATTTCTGTAGATATTTTTAACTTTAAATTTGAACTCCAAATTGGTTTTAAGTAAGTGTGGATGGAAGGTGGTAGGAAGGCAGGACAGTGCCAATATTGCGCTTTATTGCCATCAGTAAACACTTTGGATAAAACATGAATATAAAATTTTATTGTAAAATTTACATAGTGAAAAAAATACAAGATATTTAAAAAAAAGTGTTAAAATTAAGAAATGTATTTTAATATTAGAAATGCATTTCATTATTATATATTCAGTCACTGACAGGCCTGACAGGGCTGAGAGAGAAGAACGAGGGAGCGATTGAGCAGTCGGTGAATGCTGATGAGACTAGCTACAGAGATGCAGTGTGTCTACACAGGAGGACATTTATCCAAACACACGTAGCGATAGACAGCCGCACGCCGACGTGCACAGCCACACACACAAACGCAAACTCACAGATGTTGGCAGTATCTGAACCCCTAGAGCCCGAGCAGGTGACACTTGCTAGCAGAGGAACCATGGGTGTAATCTAGCAGACAGAGCTTCCATTGAACTACAACCAATGCTGATGTAATACATTGTGCAGAACACAGCATAGGAATGAATACACATTGTGTGATGCACACATACTGTACACATTCCCCCGACACCAGAAACCATTCCGCATTGCACTGATGATAACAACAACTTAAGACAGTTATTTATTTCACAGTGATTATGGAGTCAGAGGGACTTTGTAAATGGGCCTATACACAATTATTTAACGTACTTGGCAATCGTTAGAACGCAGCGATCCCGTCCACTGTAAAGCGTGGGCGTGTTCCAATCGTATATGCATGAGTAATGCAGTATGCATAACTTCACAATTCAAAATTACACTCTGGGTGTAAATGAGCTTGACAATATGCTGTTTACAACCCCCCCCCCCCCCCCCCCAAGTCTCGATCTGAAGTTGGAAGACTGTGATGATCTCTCACAATAATAATACACACCTCAATTGTGTTATGGACCCCAGAAGCCCACATTTTTGCCCCAGCTCACTGTTTATAATGTGAAACACAATTGTCTGGAACTGTACGACAGTGTAGCTGACTGTGAGGGGAGGGGCAGGATAGTCTAGTGGTCTAGGTGTTGAACTCCCAGCCAGAAGGTCATGGGTTCAAGCCCCAGAGGTGGCCTACCTGTAAGCATCCTTGAGCAAAATGCCTAACCCCTATCTGCACCATGTGATTGTAAGTCGCTTTGGATAAAAGCTAAAAAGGACCTCATAGAGAAGGGTGTGAGCAGAGGAGTACAAATGAGGGGAAGTACCGGCAAGAGCCATTCAGCGCAGCGGACATGTTAAACATGCACTGTATGCATGAGCTTTTGTTACACGAACCATGCAACAGGGTTAATTTATCCAAATTAATGTAGCTGTTACAGCCATTATAGTATGTATGCTGGGATTATTTGGTTATTTTTGGAACTCTTTTTGAACACTGGGTGGCGTATGGGTGCAGGAAGGCATTTAGGTGAGCTCACCAGGACAGGTGGGGGTGATTGGGGACGAGGATGAGCACACAGTTTTTGTCCAAACCAGTTTTTACCCAGTCGAAAAATCACTGGGAGGCTTTGAGTAGCAATAGTCACCACAACCACCCAACCTCATGACATAAATAAGGCGATTTATCTGTTTCATTTCAAGTCACATTGGTACAAAAGTATGACTGTGACTTCAGCATTTGTTGGGCTCGAGCAATGCAGAGTCACATAGGACTCTCTAAGCCACTGGGGCATTCCTGGGAAATGCAAAGGTGCAGATTTTTTTTTCCCGCCTGGTCATCAGTTTGATAGCTCTCATGGTCACAGATGATCCATGCCAGATCCGCCTTAAACAGGACCAAATCAATTCTCTTCTATCCCGTCTTTCGTACCTTTACCCCCCAGGCCCTTTGAAAAGGAGCTGCTAGGATCATCTAAAGCAGTGTCTAATGGCCACTCATTGCACTTGGGTCTTGTTGGAAGACTTCCACTCCAACATGGAGCTTTTCTGACAGTGACAGAATCCTTTCTTCATAGCCCGTTTGCCACTCGAGAAAAACTACTGGATGTTGGGGTGAATACTTAATACCTGGCATTGTACTCAATGTAAGGCACTTTGGATAAAAGTCTAAATTACCATATCGTAATTGATCAAATAAGCTGAACGGACCTCACAAAATGAATCAACACTCACTTTATCTACACAAACATACAGTTGCAGGTGTCGTGGGAAGGCAACTTACCATTGACTGTGAGGTGCACCCAGCTGCCGTTGTGGAAGGTGTCGTACTGTTGTTCCAGCATAAGGACCCTGCACTCATACCAGCCCTGGTCTTCAGAGCGCACTGGGTCGATCTGCAATGAGGCCTTCCCATGCAGGGAGGCTCTACCTGCAGGGAGAGGAGAAACAGCACTGGGGAACACTGGTATACACTCTCAACCCTCAACTTCTATTGTTTCTCCAAAACATAATTCTAGTGCATCTGCAAAGCTGATCTCTCGTTTCTACTGGTAGTATATTCTCAAGTTTAAATAATGAATGAATTAAAAATATATGTATGTTTTGGATTACAAATTTAAACATAGTACAGTACATACAGTAGCAACAACAACAAACTGGAGTAAATTGCAGACACATTAGAAGTATGTTTTTGGGAAACAATGAAAGTGAATGGAGGATGATTAACAAGTGATTGAGGTAAGGAAGCTACAGAGTTTAGGATTTAACGAAAGATTAATTCTGCTTTAGCAAAGAGATTTTAAAATCTTGGAATCATTCACATTGCTCCCTGAAAAGTATCTCCCGACCCCTGCGTTGAGACCAAAATAGGTTACTGAAGAGAAGTGAGAAAATATTCCCTTGTACATCAATCTTATCACGGTGGAGGGTTTTGCATACACCAGTGGCGCTGAGGGCTTTGTTGTCAAGAGCCTTGCACTCCTGGTGGGGACACCCAAGGCAAACTGGCTTCAGGCAAAGGGCCAGACAAACAGACAAACAAAACGAGGCCCTAGAAGATTTAAATAGACCTGAAAAAAACCCGGGCAGGGAACAGGAAAATACGTTTTTGGACCCCCTACATTTTCAGCAAGAGACAGCGATATTAGATTTAATCCCATAACAGGAAAAATATACATTTTACGGAGATTAGTTATACTTAAGTGTTGGGGGCAGGGTGCAAACTACAGGGGACCCAGGGGGAGCTTGGCTCCTATTTAATAATGCATTATCTCCCCTGAAAACATGATGAAATTAGAAATTTGTGAAATTTTGGGGAGTCTCTAAAATATTGACAATATGCTTTTTCTGTATCGTCATCATCATGGATCATGCGTAAAATTGGGCTATTATTGATGTATGATTCATGCATGAGGGTGATTCATCACTAATTCACTTTAATAAAGATACCCGCATGCATGCTATTCTTGCCATCACCATCAAAGCAAGAATATCATGCATGCTATTCTTTCATGCTATTCTTGCGCAATATCATAAACTTCACTCACTTTAACTTAAAGATCAGAAGAAAAAAAACTTTCTTAGTCGCACATTATTAATTTCTGGTTTGTAGTCAGCATACAGAATAAATAATAATAAAGAAAAGCGACAAATGTACAGTGGCGTGACAACCAAACAATGACCAACAGCACCTAGTGCTGTTGAGGAAAATATATAGTCTCCACAATTAAACCAAAAGAAGATGCACCTGAGTGTGCTAATCACACCCAGGTGTGCTGCAGGGAAGGGAGGCACTGTGCGCGTACGGACCTGTGCACACCGATCGTGACAGACGCTTATTATTAAAGAGCATAAAAGAAGGATCTTGTGTATGTCCTCATTAGGATAGGGATTTGTGATATGTGGGCATATGTAAGGTTTAACATTATACTGTTAATTGGCAGTTATGTGACAATGCATCTCAGGCGATGTTGCGGAGTAACGCAAAAGTAATGTAATGAGTAGTGTAACAAAGTACTTTCTACAGCGAGTAAATACGTAAAGTAATGCATTACTTTTTTTTTAAAGTAACGACCCCAACACTGTTTAAAACACAACACTATTATACAAAAATAATTATTATATAAGTATGAAATACAGTCACTGTCTTAGGGTGAGTGTTAAAAAAATTAAATCCTCAAAGGGTTTCAAAGTGTCTCAAGAGGTCTCAAGAGGTCTCAAGAGGTCTCAAGAGGTCTCAAGAGGTCTCAAGAGGTCAGCCTGTGCCACTTTTGAGCATTTACTTTCCAGCATTTATTTCCTGTTTTCTCACTCCACACAGCATACAAACAGCTGTGAATACACAACATATAGTAATGAGATCAATCGTAGTCACAGGGATTTGATCGGATTTGAAATGAAACTGACTGGGTTTAAAGTTGGGTTGTTTTGCAATGCATCCCACTTGAAAATCCACTTATCCAAAAAATAACCATTTAGCCTGTCCAGAGGCAAGCTACCTTGCAGTATTAGGATTAATGGCTAACACTGCCCAGGGGACAACTCTTGATGCCTGATGGGGCAGTAAAATAGTATTTGTATTTGGCGCTGATGCAATACCTCTACCACATACCTCTACCACACACCTCCTTTTTCTCTCTTTCAAAGCTCAAGATGAATTGGCATTCAAAGAGGTGGAAGTCACTTGGGAAAAGAGGAGTTGAGCAGACCAAACATGGTGAAGTCTTCAGCTGCTAAGCTGTCGGTCTCCAAGCTTGCATGGCGCTGCCTCTGACAGGCTTAATGCCTAAACGTTCCTCCTCGCTCTGCTTGATGGATGTTCTGAGATGGAACATTTCTCCATACTTTGAAGTACGGATGTGCGGTGTTGCCTATGACTAAAGCCTGTGTCCCAGACAAATACGTTGACATTCACCACTTGAGAGAGCAATTGTATATACAGTAGATGCAATAGATAGATTCCCTTAACTGGTGATTGTAGCCATTGTTGAGGGTGTAGAAAACGTAATGTTTTTGTTAGCAGGAAATCGATAATCAAGCAAAGTGGAAAAGAGAGGGGGACAAAAAGGTAGCATGTCTTTAAAATTCAGCTCTATTTTTGCCTGGCTGTTGGGGAATGGCGTGAAGGGTAGGGATCGACCTCAGCTCCTATTTGTCCAGGAGTGATAGGCTGCTGCTGTAAACAGAGTTAACAGTGCTGTATCCAACTGCCCCCTGGGTATACTGTATACTACTCACGCACTGCTGGATTCTAGCACTGCTGTCTTCTAGCACTGCTGTCTGTCAGTTGTTCACGTCATCACATTACAGACTTTGGCAGGTTGGAAAAATTTAACCTATAAAGACCTAATCCAAAGTGTGGACTGTCAGACTGGGTTTTAGAACTATGTATTTATTGTTAAATGATTAAATACGTTAAGTTTAAATCTCAGACACAAACTCAGACAACATACTGTATGCATTATAGTGCCTCCCCCTCCGCACCCCCCATGTTTGAAACACAACTGTGCACATGGCTGTATTGGGGACTACTACGCACGTGTGGAGTTATAAATCAAAACAACAATGCTGTAATGTAAGTCAAGTTTTTATCACACATACAACATATTTTTGTTGTGCCGGTCTGTTAGTGGTTCGAGTTTGCAAAAAATTAAGGAAGTAATAATTGCTTTCAAAGGACAGCTATTCCTACAAACAGAAGAAACGAAATCCACAAGATAGATTTTATATCTAAATTATTGATTATTGGTTGCTTAAGTGGGTACAAAAAATTGATGTTTCTAAATATTACAATTTCCATATAGCTGCTGGGCAAAGTGGCAAAATGAGGCATACAAATATTAACAACCCGTGAATTTGATGAAAGCCACACGGACTAAACTGAGGAAAATTCCTCTCTCTTAGAAGCACCTGATAACATGATACAACTAAAAATATTCTATTAACATACAAATTCAATCATTTATACTGCATGTTCTACGCCATGATTCCATCTTGTTACTGAACTAAATTAGACTGCAGAGAGTCCGATGAGTCAGTGAATCATGTTCACTGACAAAGAAAAATTGAGTTGCATTGAACCTTGGGTGGCTTTTGCACGGCTGTAAACTGTAAAATGCAAGCTGCAGACTTCTCATCTTCACCATGAATATATTTAGAACTATACATTAGTACAGCCAATCCACTCCCCTTTGGTCGCAGCTGTGTGAGGAAATGATAATACATTTACTCTATTCCCCAGGATGAATTATTTATCATTCAGGAGATGAGAATCCATGGGAATAGCCTGGGTGAACTCTGAGACTGTACAAGCCCATTAAGCGGCACACAAAGTGTCCCGTAAACTACAGCTCAGGGGCTGCCATTATCGGGGCTGCCATGGTGCTAACGTGGTGCTAACGTGCTATCCCCAGAATACAGTTTAATCTGATGAAACTAGGCATATTCATGGTGCATCTGTTCACTAGTAATTCCTCAACAGTGAACTGGGGCAAATGGCACAGGCCCACTAGAGCGCAAGTGAGCAGAGTGACATATGAAGCTGGTTTAAAGAATAAGCCCTGTTTGCACATACCCTGCTGTTGCTTAACCTACTATGTGATAAAAGTAATGATGCCTTGCCGGTCCATCAAGCAATTGCACCCCCACACACACACACTGATAACCCTACTTAAAAGGCCCAGCGGGATCATCATTTATGTATTTCCATAATTTCTATTATTTCATTGTCATTTATCCAGCGTATACTGCTGCGGCAGAAAAATGAGCTGGCATCTACAATTTGAATACTGACGCTCTAGGTAAGTGGTAAACTCCTGCTGAGATGATGTTTCGCTGCTGCAGTTAACGGTTATCACTTTTCACCAGCCCTTGTACAAGCTGTGCCAAGCCAAGCCATGGATTTCATTTACAGTATATTACAAGCATACCCTTGTACTGTTGGGGAGGTGGGTATGGCAGAGGCTTTTGAACACATTTTGGACATTTTTGACTTTTCTTGTGAAACTGAATTAATAACAATTAACATCAGCTCTCAGAAATGATTCGATCTTTGGGTGACACTCACTGTACAAGAGTATGAATAGCATACAGTATCTCTGTCATACTGTACAAATAAATCAGCTTTACAAGCATAATAAAAGCAACAATATAATTTACAGCTGCTATGGAGACCTCCAGTAATTAAGGAAGTACTCCTAAAATAAATATAGAAAACGGGTGCCAGACGCGTGCACTGCACTGTATTTGCCCGCAAAGTAAAGCATACAAATAGAGCCGAGAGCAAAATCTTAGAGCCAAGCCAAAAAAGTCTGAGAGCTATTGCTCTATATGGGATTGTAGTGTATAAGCTCCACATGTCTCTTGGGCTGCACTGTTTGACAGTCGACTGTTTGGTGGAGCATATATGTAGCGCAGCGCTGTAGCAAATTGCTGCAAAGAGTGCATTTCTTTCTGTTGGAACAGATGCTCCCGGCCTTACACTGGCCTTGAATACCGCGTTAAAAAGCATAGAACTAGAAAATACCAGGCAGGGTTTGTACAGAGGTTCTTGTCTGTTACGAGACAAGAGAATAGTTTCACACCATCATGAAAGGCGAAACCTTTGGTCACTCCACAATGCCAGGTCAATGGCAAGAAAAAAGGAATTAGAGTTAAATGTACAGCGCATTTTAACAATGCAATACATTTTCTAAGTCAGCGAAAACAAGCTCTCAGCCAGACCTGATAACTAAGTCCAAATCAGTGGACTTAAATCTACATAATAATAGCGTAACTGATCAATAGGCTGCTTGAATACATGAACAAAAAACGGGAATATTGAGGTAGTGGTCCGCGGGTTACCCACACCACTGTTGCTGTGTAGTGTATTTAAGCTGTAACTATCTTTTAACTGTGTATAGAGAACACACATACACTTCTCCATTCTACATTCCTCCAGTATATTTCTGCGAGAGAGAGACTCGCCAAGCGTATTTAGCAATAGTGTAGGACCAGGGGGTCTCTTACCAGTGTACTCCGGGTCCACATGGGGAGGGTAGAAGCGGAAGTTGATGAAAAAGGGGATAGGCACTCCGAACTTGAACCACTCCACCACGTAGGGGGGCTGCTGGCCGTCCAGGGGAGGGGACACGTCGCACCCCAGGATCACGCTCTCTCCGGCGCGTGCCGTCACAAACCGGGGCTCCTCTCTCACTCCGTGGGCACCTGGCAGCAGCAGGGACGAGTACTTTTACTGCAAACCAACGACTACAGGGTACTGTTGCCATAGTAGCGGAGGGAAGCGACGTTCGGTCCATTGATTGCAATGGACCGAACGTCCGAAAAAAGGAAGTAAAGACAACCGTCATTTTCCACAGCTTCCTTACAGGTATTGAGGTAAATATGCACATGTATATCTCTGTAGGCATCTGTTCTATGTTGCCAGACACTTATAATAACAATATGAGTTAGCGGCAACAATATCGTCCTACGTTTCCGATGTTTCCAGTGCCCCATAGCATTCCATTGTACAGCGATTTTGCATCAAGGTTTTTTGCTTTTTAACTAAGGCTGTGCTAAAAAATCGATACAGCAATATATCGCGAAATTTATTTTCGCGATATACTACATCGATTTCCAGCTCAA
>JAOEHI010000005.1:2216499-2232161 GCA_025447815.1 Percopsis transmontana
TACATTTTCAGTAAACTATGTGGAATATCGCAATATATCGCAATATGTATTGTATCGCAATGTATCGTGATGTAATCTTATCGTGACCCTTGTATCGTGATATATATCGTATCGTGAGGTCCTTGCCAATACCCAGCCCTAGTTTTAACTCAATACAGGGGAACTTTTTATCGGTACTTGTTCCTACTGACATTTGGACGTGCTAAGTTGGAAAAATAGGGCCCAGGTTGAGAAATCCCTTTTAAGTTACATTGAAGATCCATGGTGCATCCTGGCTGAATGACAAAGCAAGCATGTGGTTTACCCTATTTATCCTTTATTATCAACCTCTTTTTTCTTTACCACAGTCTGTCTCATGATCTGTCCCATGAATGGGTTGATGGACGTTATGTGGCTATGCCCTGCTGTACTGTAAATGAGCTGCCATGGGCTTTCATTGATCATAGCTGGCTGCTGCTCAGATGAGCTTTACTATGAGAGCGAGCAGCGCTGGCGTTTAGCCACGGATGTCCAGGCACGCTGCCGAGCGTTGACCTATCAGATGACTGAAAGGTCGGCATACCTGCCTCAGCAGAACGCTCACTCTGGGAATGGATTTTCTCCATCTGCCACCCCCGCTTTCATTGAACCTGCTGGATCTCCTCCGCCAGAGCAAGCATGGCTGCCCACCTACGCCCTGGGGGGAAATCGCTTCAGGGATCAAGACACATGCTGACGGTTCACTCTAAAGAAACACCAGCTGAATAGCTTAGCACTTTCATTAACAGGATCATTTGCATTATCAGGAATCATTTTTACGGATAGAGCAAGAACCATGTATGTTGCGCAAATACAGGCTTGGTATAGAGGCAACTCCTTATTCTATACTAAATGTGATGTTTGTTTTTACTTGAAACCTCTCGCAATGAACACATTGGAATGAAAACCCAAATATGCTTAACCAGTCGTTTCAATGGAGAGCTCAAACCCCACCCCAAAGGCCATATGCATCCGTTAGTGATTGTGTTTACCAGTTTAATCCTCTATATCCTGTGATAGCGTTAATCCACTTTATTAGACTTAGCCAGCAAAGCATTTGGACTGAAAAAGAGCAGATTTAATCAAATTACATTTTTTGTAAAGTGGAGATGTGGTCTGCCAGTCACAGACCAATTCTTATAATCTGCTTTTCCATTGTGCCTCTCCATTAAATAAAAAATGCATGGTTTATCACTAATGATAAACAATCCAATGAAACATTTTTAGTAAAGTTTCCATAAATGTTGACACTTACAAATAAAATCTCCTTGATCCTACTGTAAATCATCAATCCTAGTGTGAATTAAAGTTGAAATAATGTAGATGCAATTGCCATAAATGACATTAACAACTTGGCTTTTTTGTAGTTACCATACTGTGCATGACTCAAGGTTTTGATGAGAAGAATCACAAGAATGCAGAGTCATAAAACATTATAGCGACATGTCATCCTCAAAACAAAAAAATAAAGATGCACCTAAAGAGAGAGTGTGAGAAGTAGGGGCTCATTTGTTTTTACGTTTCGATGGATCAAAGATCTACAAACATCACACTGGCCACATTGTTTGGAGTAAGTCGAGTCACTTGACATAAAGCTTGGGCTCAAACTCTCGAAAATCCAATGTTTTCACAGCAGACAGTTTGGGTGTCAGAAGTTCATTGGTTAAGATTTCTGGCTGATATTATTTTTTATTTGTGGTGGTAGGCTATAGAAAGCAGTTTGGTGCCGTAAAATTAGTATAAAGATAATATATTGCCCCGCTAATAATTTGCCAGTCCCTTTATGAAAAGCTCACGAGGGCACAATCAGCAAAGGGCCAGTCGCTGCTTCTGCTATTTTCATTTCCTTAATGGAGAAACGAGGACCTGCTGGGTTTATGGGGCCTTATTCAAGGGAAGATATTTACGCTCTCAAAAAGAAATGCCAGCTGCGCAAATCATGACACAAGAGTCTGTGCTGTATCTCCACCCAGACACCCAGATCTTAAAAAGTACAATGCCATCAATTCAAACTGGAAAGGATTGATTGATACATTACAAGAGGTGATGGCCAATTAGATAGCTACCAGCACAGCACTACTTTGGTGTGGTAAATATCAGTTGCAGTGTATGTGTTTACTGTATGTGTGTTTGTGTGTGCGGGCACTGTGTGCGGGCAGCTAAATTAGATGAGGCAAGAATCTGTTGAGTAAGATCGGTGTAAATCACACTAATAAATCCGACCAATATGCATTATGCGTACATCCTGAACATATATTTATTGCTAACGTTAGTGTATATTTATGGCTTTCATAGCCATGGAGGGTTGCATTTCACAGCGTACACACCTGTCATAAATGATCTAGATAGCTGGCAGTTGATACAAGGGTGGGGTGGAGATAATACCTCATTGTTTGGCATAGGTTAATTAGGCAGGTTCACTTGCAATGCCATAGCCAGCTATTCATGTCAAGCACTTCTCTTACGCTGTAAGAGAAGTGCTTGAGAAGTGCTTGACATAAGAGACATCTGTTCCAAGTCGATCAACATCTGTTACACACTAACATAAACACACAAAGGGAATAGCGCAAGAGATAAAATAATGACCACCCCTTTGTAAAGTTCACCTTACTAGGATGCAATTCAGATCATTCAGATGATTTTTTTTAGGTCACGACGCGATTCGTTTTTAGATTCTTTACGCACTATGCTTTATTCTTCCCACTCCACTGATTAGCTCAGGCACACACACACACACATTTGCTTCAATAGGAAAGCTAGAATTTAGACTGGCTTGTGTGTGTGTGTGCGTGCGTGCATGTGTGCGTGTGTGTGTGTGTGTGTGCGTGCGTGCATGTGTGCGTGTGTGTGTGTGTGTGTAAATGGGAGTGATGGAGTGGAGAATTGTTGAGTCAGTTTTATATTTACACAATTTTTACAATCATAAATCGTTACACACCTGCTCTCTAGACAAGAGATTTTCGAGGAGAAGACAACCAGTTATGTTTATATCAAATGTTAGTCCAACAACATGCGACAATCTGTAAAAGAACATATACATCCGAACGTACAGTGAACTGTACAGTGAACAGACTATAGGGAAACTTGTTTGAACACATTTTTGATTTTCTGTTTCTGGGTTAGACTGTTGTAATCCTGTTTTTGACACCGTCATTGCATATCACACTGCAAAACGAATACCTAACATCTACTTTAGACAGGCCCGTCGCAATGCATGGCAGTGCATGGCAGCTGTGTGAGCTCAAAAGGCGCATGTGTGTGCTTGACAATCATGAGGATATGAGCACCAAATGAAGCTGGGCGAGCCTCCCAATGTAGTGGATGTAATGGAATACAGACTAGGCCAGGGCTGGAGGGCCGATCTCAAGGACGTGCAGCCACGGGCCTGGATGGGCCACTGACAGGGCGGTAATTGAATGCCAGCCTGCATGTGCTGAAGGTCACATTAGAGAGCGGCCTCTGTATGTATGTGTGTGTGTGTGCGCGTCCGAGCATCCGCAGTGGTGGGCGGCGGAGGGTGGGGATGTTGCTTATGTCTGCTCACGGGTGTGTCTGTGGGGTTTTATCATATAGAAAAGCTGGAGCCAAACTGTAAACATTTGAATTTTCATCTTATAAATCATATTAATCATCGTAGAATAATCCTATGAATCATCACCACCATCATCATCGTTGTCTGATAAGCAGTGTTGGCGGTAACGCATTACAAAGCAATGCATTACTGTAATCACATTACATTTGTCTGTAACACAGTACTAATGTAACGCATTACTGTTCCTAAATTCAGTAATCACATTACAGTTACTAATTAAACAATTATGTACTGGAGTTACTTGCAATTGAGCCTTGGGGGACAGGTAGTATAGTGGTCTAGGCTTTGGACTCCTAGCCAGAAGGTCATGGGTTCAAGTCCCAGAGTCAGCCTACCTGTAAGCATCCTTAAGCAAGATGCCTAACCCCTACCTGCTCCATGTAATAGCACCATGTAATTGTAAGTCGCTTTGGATAAAAGCATCTGCTAAATGACCTGATTGTAATTACCATAACATTTTACTGTGAAGTGCCCTTTGGGCTGGTTTTTACCGACTTTGTGGTGTTATTTTATTCAAGAGCATAAAAGAAAGAAATACAAGAAAGATCTTGTGTATGTCCTCCTTATTAGGATAGGGATTTGTGCTATGTGGGAATTGGGAATTGGGAACTGGCAATTACGTGACAGTGCATCTCAGGCGATGTTGTGGAGTAACGTAATTTGATGAGTAATGTAACAAATTACTTTCTACAGGGAGTAAATAAGAAAAGTAATGCATTACTTTTTTAGGAAG
Source organism: Percopsis transmontana (assembly GCA_025447815.1). Lineage (NCBI taxonomy): Eukaryota > Metazoa > Chordata > Actinopteri > Percopsiformes > Percopsidae > Percopsis > Percopsis transmontana. Next base: position 2,220,843 of record JAOEHI010000005.1, read on the forward strand.
TTAAGAGTAATGTGTAATGCATTACTTTTTTGGAGTAACACTGCTCATAAACACATGTAATAGCAGATAGCATTTTTGCAATATTCAAATACAAGTGAACTTCATTAACCTATAGCAGGCGCAGTCGTATGCAGAGAGTACAATTACAGTTACAATTACAATTAGGTCATTTAGCAGATGCTTTTATCTAAAGTGACTTACAGTTACAATTTCATCATGGAGCAGATAGGGGTTAGGCATCTTGCTCAAGGATGCAGTACAGTACGCAGTACAGTATGTGCTTAGACCAAAACTGCTTAGATACAAGGTGGCATTCAGCTGACGAGGCAATGGTCTGAGTGTCACCTGTACATTTCTTTGAGGACGGCCTGCCCATACACTTTCTACAGTGTCCCTGAGGGACGCTTTACTGGCACAGACCTCAGGCCACGGACAAAAGAAAGACCTAATAACTAATAAGCAAGATAAACCTGTTCCAGTAGAGTAAAAATAGGGAAATACGGAGAGATATAGAGAGAGAGAAGGCAGACAGACAGGGACAGGCAGAGGGAATGAAATACCCTTGGCTTGCCAGAGGTCAGAAGGGCAAAGCAACACTGCTGGGCACTGCCAAAAGGTGCACATTATAGGAGGGCACCTTTGGTAGAAGCTGTAAGACACTGAATTTATTTACACCTGCAATGACTGGGTCAGGTTCAAAGTTGTTCCTTACGTTTTCTTAGCGCATTTATAAATTCTGAATGACCTGAAGGTGTTTTAAATTAATTATACAAAAGGCAAGCTAAAATACAGCTGGTTGAAAAGAAAGGGGCTTATTCACCATTAATAAATTACATCTTTGAAACACAATACAGAGTAAATAATAGAAGCTGCTCAGTAAGGTAATGGCAGATTTCTTGTACTCCTACAGTACTGCATACACTTTCAAGGAAAATATTCTATTTTCTTATACCTCTTCATCCCCTCTCCTCTACCAGTTAGTTTAAATTTGAGCAAACAAATACCCAGGTGAAGACAAACATTTTGACAGAAACAACTTGGATTTGAAAATCTATATCGGTGGAAAAGAAGCTTAACTTTGCACACTCTGGATCAAACCCCATGGCAATAGCACATTACCTACTTTATATTCTGCTGATCTCATGACTGTTTTCTCTCTATTTAAATCCTTGCAATCTCGCCTTTCAATAATTAAGTCTATTTTTTCCTTGGCTGCCTGACCAGTGTTTGTGATTTGTTTTGTACACTCATTATAAAGATAGGCTTGGTGTCATATTCAAAGTAATAACTGGAATAACTGCAATGGTAATTTTGCTTCTCTTTTCTCTCTCTTGCTTCTTTTGTTTATTTTTAAGGTGGCATTTGCGTATGCAGTTTATGCATGTACACTACAAGCAGTATTAGCCTTTTGCTTCAGCATGAATCATCATGAAATCTCTGGTGTAAGAGGAGCTAATACATTTTTCAAAGCGAATCTAAGGAACATGATTGGGCAAAGCACACGTGCACAGACACCCTTGTGTGTGCGGCGTTAGGGACCCGTCTTATCTTTGATCTGTCATTTCCAGCCAATAAATACACACTACCCCTTTAACATAATCATTATTAAATCCAGTTCATAAAAATGTTTTATTCATTTACGTTTGCTTTTCAAAACCTGTCTTGCCGCTTTATTGCTCAGAAAAAGGCAAACATCTAAAAGAAAGGCACACAGCTGCTGTATCCCATCCATATTCAATCTATAATTCTATAAACATCTACATAAAGCTGTGTAAGCGCGGCATTACCTAAATATATGTTTCAGCTTCACGATTTATTAGGCTGGCCCTTCAGTTGGACACTCAGGATGACAAAAACTGTCTTTCCCAGAATCCTGCAGGCGTTATTTGCAAGAAAGCTCCCCTAGGATTGCACTGGTTGATGGAGGCGGGTGGGGTGGTGGTATTAGCAGAAAGAGCCGGCACATGCCAATTTCTGTATTGGCAGGGGTCTGACATCCACAGCTTGAGCACAGAGTTTCTCTGAGCTATACTATACAAGCTTTATTCTCATGGTTGGGAGGGACAAGGTAGGGCATTCAGAATAGGTGACTGAGTACAGTCATGTATATTTAGGTAGGGTCATATTTTTCATAGAAGACACAAAGTTTAACTTCTAATTTCACATTAAACGTAAAACAGCATTCAGAGCATATCTTGCACCTCCCATGTGGAGGTATGTCATTTGATCCATGATTTGATTGGATCCTTCATAGCTGGGCGTGCCATTAAAAACATGGGCAGTGACACAGAATGGGATGCCAACCCTTAGCTTGGTTTCTCTCATGAAGGATAACTTGCCTATTATGTGACAATACTATTGGTTGGAATGTCCCGCCTGCTCGGACTTGGTAATGCAGTCATAAAAAATAAATCAGTTTTAGAAATGTTTAAGGTGAAGATTTTTATTCACAATAAGTACTAATCATATGTTTTGGCCTATTTTGTTTAATAGTGACATAATTTGACTGGGGAAATGAGGCAAAAGTTAAAAGGCAATTTTCATGTTTCCTTAAGAGGTAATGAACTATAACCTCTTAGTTGTTGCTTGTTGCTGTATTGCTAATTTATTCTTTTTAAGGTGAGTTTAATGTTTTTATTAGGCTGATTAAATGAACCAAATGATCAACACATCATACGGTTCATCACATAACCAATTTGGTGACATTGTGAATCCATATAATATTAGGGAGGTGGCAATAGTACAAATATTTTAATTTAACTTCAATTTAAGATGTATCATTGTCAACCTATTGGTAAATAAATGACGACTGACGATTCAAAATGACAACTTTGACTAAATGACTATTTAAAATATCTGAACACAACAAATCTGAGGGGCGTTGTGCCGCCACAATTTGTACAGGCATAAAGGTGGAAACAATGCCTCATTTTAAAGAATGACATCCAAAGCCAAGTGTTTCTGAATAAGAAGATGTTTATGGCAAAGGCTAGTGAATAAAAACCAGGGAAATAAGGAAAAAGGAGATTGTGCTGTCCTCTCTGTGCAAAGGTACTGGGCATAAAACACTGCTATGCTTTCTGACAGAATGAGGTACTATTCCATTTATTGTTCAAAAGAAAATTGAGTTTGCAAAGACCAGAACAGAAAATAAACGGGGCATCTAAACACCATACACAGTCCTACACAGAGGGCAACATACTGTATAACACATTACCAAGTTCACAAAATTCACAGTAATGTGTCTGAAAAGCCAAATCACACAATTAATAAAGTACAGCAGCATATAAAACAAAATGGGCTGCTTTATGTCCATTTAAACAAGTTCCTCCAAGAGGTAAACTGAAATGTAATTCATTGCGTTCTTCGTGTTTTTTTTAATTCATTTATCAATTTCTTGCATGGATTGCTTTGAGATGTAACTGACCCTACCATTGACACATTGCAACACTGCAACTCTGTACCGGCTAGAGTAATAGGGGTATAATGTTGCTAATAGGCTCAAACTGATCTCTACCCGTCCCTGTACATCCACGTGCACTTTCGCAGTTGTGTTTCAACCATAAACCGTGAGCTGGGGAGCAAACTGATGGTTCTGGGGTACTATAACACAAATGAGGGTAAGCATACCTAAATTACCATAAAGCCTATTAGAAAGATCAAACCAGCCATACCAATTATTTTCCCAGGTTTTATATTTATGTTGTGATATTCTATTCTAGTTCATCTCCTTGACAACTTTTAACCTATATCCTAATAGTAAGTAAGGCTAGAGACAAGCGAAGCTAACTGCAGCCGACATTTATATCCTAGAGACAGAGAGAAAATTGTGCCTTAGCACCACTGGAATATTTTCAGGTGTGCAAAGCTTTCACTTTCACAAACACTCCCTGCTGATTTTTATCTCCGGCAAACTTTCCTCAATGAGAGACCTCTGCATCATGCCAAGCCATGGTTCACAGAGGGAGCTTAGGTTTCTCAAGGGATCTCAAGGAGCAGGTCCCAAGGAAGGAAATTAGAGTTAAAACGATTTGGTGAAACGCCAGCTCACCAAGGCTGTCAAACTCCCACTACAGCGTCAGTTTGCCATCAAGATTAAAGGTCAGCATAGCAGTCACTCCTCATGGCCACAAGTACAGTCTGTCAAGCACATCCTACCGCCACACTGGCCAGTGACCTTAATCCCTTCTATTAGCATTTTGAATGACAGCCACTCCTCAACTTTCTCCTGGCAACAGCCAGCACTAGTGAATCTCTCTATCCTTCTTGGTCCTATAGGAGCCTCGACTCAGCCTCCCCGTCCCTCTGGTCACACAAGAATGATTTAAGCAGCAAGCATGGCTTCAGTTCCATGCACCATTACGGCATGCATACAGCTTTATGGACATGTCATAACCCATATTGTAAACTTTTTGAGGGTATATCTTACACATTTTACATCTACCGGAAACACCTCTCTAACTGTTGGTGTCAAAGTCCCAAAAACAACAAAAGCCTAAGGGTAATGGGTTCTGACCTTATTAGGGGAAGGAAAACGACCAAGGCATGTGGTGCCATTTTTAACTCAAGCTATTTACCAACAAACCTCTTTTTTCCTTTGTGCTAAAGCCTTGATTATGCGCAACAAACGAGTTCTAAAGTCTTGTTCATAGTTTAAATATAGTTCTAGTAAGCAAATACAGTTTGCTTACTGTCTTATCCCAATTTAGCATCCTGCAATCTGCTGTTGAACCTCAAATTGCTATATAAATTAGGACTTAAGGACAGTTACATCATAGGGATGTGTATTTTTGTTAATCTTGTAAATAATTACATATATTTCTTTGTCATCTGCATATATGTGCACAAATATGCAGCTGACACCGCATTGTTAAGCCTCCTGACCAGTAAGAATAAACAGCCTACATGAGAGAGATGGCAAACTTCATATCATGTGCTTCTAAAAATACATCTATTTAAAATAAGTTCTAATATGCACTGATTTCTTTAGCATTATTTTTATGTAAAGTTATGTTAAGTTATGCTCATTCATACTGTACTTTGTACTTTTCCTATCTTGCACGTTCTATACACAAAATCTAAGAATATGAATGAAGAATCTAAATGTTTTGGCAAAATATTTTTAGGCGATGGTCATAGAAGCTTCATGTTTTATGTTTTTTTGTTATCCCATAGACCTATCAGACAAAACTGTTCTCAACTGTTTATGTTAACATGAATGTAGGTCACTCTATGTGATCCTATGATTAACTTGAGTAGGCTATTGTCTAATTAGCAACCTAATCATTAGGCTGTTGAAGAAAAGATTGTAGCTATCAGCGTACATTTCTGTAGTTCTGAAGGAATAGGACACATTTTCAAGATACTGTAGGTTGTACAGTAAGAGGCATTGCTGGCATAATTATATTTTAACTCAAGCATTAATAGACATACAGGTATACAGTATAGCCTCTATCAGGATAATAGCACTTTAGAAAAACCCAAGTTGCTAGAAAGCTGCCCACACTGATAGATCTATTGTAGTGTATTGCTTTCTAGGCTGCTACTGTATCAACCTCATTAACGTCATACCAGAATGGAATATAGAGTATACTATATATATTGTTATAAAAACAATTAACATTACAATACTTTAACAATAGTAGTAGATGGTAGATTGTTTTATCATATTGTGCTCAACCTGGCCCCAACATTTCAGGAGAGCCAGGCTTCTAAGGAGACCAGTTTGGGCTGGGGTCATTGAGATCAGTTACCAGGCAACGACATTGCACATGTCTCCCTCACCTGGAGAGCAGCGGAAAAGCAAGGTTAAGCAAGTGCATACAACGTGGTCGGAATTTTTTTTGAAGAATCTGATTTCCAATTGTCTAGATCGGGAATATGAATACATGACGTAGGCCTACCGTTCGTATCAGCAGTAAGCATTTTTAGCAGTGAGAGCCATTGTGTTGTGAGAGCAGTGTTTTGTTGCTCAAAGCAGATGGCACCATGTGACATGTGGTTCCAGCGTAAAACGCACATACAGCAAAGTATTCCATCAAATGCATGGCTGCATTTTATCAAACACACGAAGATGTATCTGGTTACTTTTCCATTTTTAAGGCTGGGGAGGTCACACCCCTTTCTGAGGAACTCAAATGGGACTATTGTGGTAGTGGTACAGTAGAAATATGCATAGCCTACATTCTCTTTCAAATGTAAAAGGTTGTAAGATTTGATTCAAATTTTTTCTACATTTGTTCAACATAGATACGACAGACTAGGTACGATTCAAACCTAACTCATTGTAGGCTATCAATAGACTAACCAATCATTTTGGACACTGGCACATCAATGTCTTTGATGTGAATATTTGTTATATTCAACCCCATTTATATCATGCACAATCCAATGGAAATATAGGTTACATGGGATATTTGAAAACAACAGCCAGCTATTTCCTTAATACGAATTAACCAAGGCAGAACTTTCACGTGACGTGAGATATGCAGCCATTTGTTACAATGAAATAGCCCACAGTTCCTGTGATGTAGGCATTAGTGTAAAATGGCATGCAGTCCAAACCCCGAGCACCATGCACACATGAAAACAACAGAAATCATATGTTATCTGCTGCACAAAATATATTGCACTTCAACTCACCTTGAGCGGCCGTTCCTCTGGTGCTGAATACACTTGCAATCAGAGTGGCCACATACCAAATCATAGTACTATTGCCGACCAGCTAATACCACGCAAAGTGCCCCGTTCAACCAATCTTTCATATTCGACCTTGCACCGCACGGTCTCTTATCAATACACCTCTTTCATATTCTGTATTCTTTCTTCTAGGCGATTCCCTTCATCCCTTCCCTCCCCCGTCCGTCCATCCGCATCCTCTCCCTAAGAGACAGAGCACCTGCACCGTCGCGTTCGTAGTAGACGGATCCGTTTTACGAGCGCATAGTGAAACCAAGTGTGAGAATGTAGCCACAGGTCCGCCTCTTCTACTATTCGATTGGTTTGCTAGAGGAGATTTGGGGCGTGTATTGGTTATCCGTACGCCCCGTGCCCGAATGACAGGAGAACAGTCGTGTTCCAATTCAAGGTGAGTTGGAGCGTGCCGTAGTAGTGGAACCGCAGTATCATGCGCATTGACAGAGAGCCGTGTCCACATCCTTAAATACCGCTCCGAAAGTGGCACCACGTGCACCAATCCATATTCATCCAACTGCACTGTTAAGACCTGATCTCGCGTATTATGACAGTGCCGCTTCCATGCTATGCAGTATGCCATTATCATGTAGCATACTGTAGGATATCAGTGTGACTCATCTGTCTCTCATCCGCACACACGCAATGGACTGTTGTAGCATAGCCCACTATACCAGTCGGCGACACAAAACGCTGCTTTTCTGCTAGCGTGCTATGCCTGGCTGGTTGCTGGCTGATGTGATGGGTGTGGCGACAAATGCAATATCGTTTGCCCGTTTTCTCGACAGCTGCAAACGTTAGGATTAAATAATGAAGCTGTCCACTGCAAAAACATTGATAAGCGGTTAGAGTAACCGCAGAGATATGCGCATCCATAACCTTTTAGTACCGTAAGATCAGACGTGTGATCGCACTGGCCCACATCTGTCATTCTTGAGAAATTTAGTAAGCCTACTGTAGGTCTTCCTGGGTTTCACCTAATTTTGTATTAATTGGTCTCCTCCCTGTTTCTGCATAGACCATAATCAATCATGTTTGTTATTTAGGCTTATACTGTAGCCTTACAGTATATTTTAAACTGAAGATTCAGTTTTAGATACAAACTAGGATCTTAAATAGGTTTATGCATATAATACTGTAACACTAAAAACCATAAAGTAGCCTACTGTAATGTTAATAGACTACGCCATCCACTACTTTAATAGCTAGTCTACTATTAAACACTAAATACAAAAACACTACACTTGTACTTCAAATAACAATTCTATAAAACTACTTAAAGTACCATAATATGTAACACTACTAGAATAACCTTAAATGGACACACACATATTTGTGAACAAATAAGTATTGTAATTAATGTACTGTATGAAATGGTTCAGCCTTGTAGTAATTGTAGATTATTGTGAGATAGATATTATAAAGCTAGTGCAAAGGATTAAAAATTAGACTCGATAATCTGACTAATACACAAATCTTATTTGTTTTATATACTTTATTTTATTTACATACTTCTATATTAATATTACTGTATGCAGTGTTGTGTAAATAAGTAAATTAGTGTATAGTGCATATATTGTATAAACTCTTACTTAACTATGTACAGACATTAACATTTACATCGTCAGCATTTAGCAGACGCTTTTATCCAAAGTGACTTACAAACAGTACATTTGTCAACAGTTGAACCAATTAACCACCAGGTATTACAAGCAACATTCTTCTAGTATAAGGACAGCATCATGTTGTCATGGTTAGGGTTACTTCACTTATGCCTTTTTTCATTATAGAGGACTTCTGTTAGTGGGAGTTCTTTGAGGTAGAGAGATCAATGGTCGAGGTACCAAGGTGGATTTTTAAGAGGTGGGTTTTAAGTCTCTTGTGGAAGATCAGTAGTGACTCTGCTGTCGTGACTGCTGCAGGAAACCCACTCCACCATTGCAGGACAGAGAAGAGTCAAGACTTGGCTGAGCAACTCTTACGCCCTCGTTGCGACGGAGGTGCCAGCCTGCCAGCCGAGGTGGTAGATCGAAGTGCTCTGGTTGGGCAGTTCCTTTTACTGCCTTGGCCAACACCATTGTCTTGAATCAGATGCAGGCTGAGATGGGGAGCCAGCGAAGGTCTCCCAAGAGGGGGGTTACATGGCTGAATACAAGAAGAAGTTTCTTCTCTAGACTGTCTACATCTAGTTACCATATATGTTCCTCACTGACATTAGCTGCGGTAGAGGCTAGCCAGAATCTTTTGACAGGCACTGGGCTTTTCCTGTTAGATATGGAGCATGTAACAAGCTGGTCACTTCCTCAAAGCCCAAATGAGACCATATTTGTATAGTACAGTAAGCAGTCAGTGGTAAAAAGTAGAACAAAACTGAAATGTGTATATAAAAACATTTCCAGGGTTGACTGTCATGGTGAAAAAACAATTTGACCAGAATGACTCAAACGGTGACAAAAAAACCTTGGCATTAGCCAATGTACTGACGTAAAAACTCGTTTTTTAAGCATGAATTAAATGTTTTGGGTGATGTACTACATTTTGCAGACATGCAATAGAGTTGTGATAAAACAGTTTTGACAACTTTAGAGAATGTTAAGACTGTTTCTAAAAATGAAACAGTCTTAACAAAGCGATTGAAAAAAACTGTATTATAAAATATGAATCATTAAACCCTGGCATACATCAGGTTAAAAAAGTAAATAGTTCCACCTAAAAAGCTCTTAAACGCCCTCTAGAGGTGGGAGAAGCAGCCTGTAGAGTAGACTTCTTTTAAGACTTGGCCTTGGGAGCTGCTGGCTCCTCTGTTTGGCCAGGACACGGCTCAATGTTAAGAAGCCCCTTTGTCGTCTGCACACCAATATGTAATGTGGAGACAAGAGGGACGAGAGACTGAATGTTAAGGGGCTCTTTTGTGGTCTCCACAATATTGTGACGTGGATACAGGAAAGACAGGAGGCTCCACCTATGATGTCAGGACAACAAGAAAAAACGTCTACCAATCAGTTAATCAATATGGCCTTTAATCAATCAATCAACCCATCAGTCAGTCAGTCCGTGAGGAGTGTGCTGAGCTATACAAACGTAACCAAAGGTGACTTACTAAGGGCTGTCCTTAGACAGGAGGTGTGGCAGGGATTTGCTCGTGACGCAGCATCTTTTTAAGGAGATCTTCCTCGTCTACAGTATGTCCCCTGTGTTCATCTGCATTTGAAAACAATACAATTGCTAACAGTTGGCACACATTTGTAAAAAAAACAACAAAGTAACCAAAACAGAACAGTTACATCAGGTTATTAAGGAGCAATATGTTTACAAAATCATGATCCATTTAGGGGTTAAACAAGCCAAAATAATTCAGCATTCAGCAGCAAAATACAATTGTTTCAAACACAGTCCACAGCATGCTGTTCTCCCTGTGTGTCTCCAAGCTCTTGTCATCAATAGGTTCATACCTATCTACTATTAAATATGAGCCAATTAGGAGCATTTCTAGGGGAGGAGAAAATAAAGTGTCAACTATTGTAAAGTCAGAAATATACAAATTAAATTTCCCACTAATTATGTCAAAGTTATTATTAATATAACCTGGGTCTCTTTTCAAAGTCAGCTGGAATATGTTTCATGTTCTGTAGAAAAAGGCATGCAGTAAAGATGCCCCTGGGCCTGAGAAGGCCTCTCTCCATTAAGTGTCTTTCCTGTTGTAGGAACCATTATTGTTATTCCATGACTAAACTGGCGCGTAGGACAATCCTAATTTCCACTATGTCCTCACAATTACTGTCAGAGGAGCTATGTTAAAGTGTTTGACTTTAGCTGAACAAGGTCAATCTGTCTCCACACCCAACCTCCCACAACCCCAATACCCCCCTGTCTTTCTCACTGCGTGCATACAATTACAGAACTGCTGACACAACACCAAAACATCTCATGACCCTTCGGGACAACAAACCTTGATAAGTACAGCATGTTTCCGTGGTAACACAAATATAACATAACGGAATTTGCTTTACTTCACGAGCAACAGAAACGAGTTTGTGGTTTTTTTTTTCAGACAGCATGTGACATCTTTTAGAATAGATTAGAAGACAAAGACAAAGATAAATAAGGAGAGTAAAAATAAGATGCAACAAAACAATTTTTGAGCAATGTCTGGAGAGATATACAGTATCTCATCGCATGTGAATCATGTATCTTTCCCTTGCTAAATGTTCTGTATTCTGCCGAGTCGCAGTTACAGTAAACATCTCACAGAACATTGAAATACCCCACCACAAAAATGAAAATTAGAACGTTCTTTGATATTTTGCTATTATACATCTATAGTCAATCTACATTCAACCATTACACTTTTCACTTGTCATAAGTTCTTAAAGGAGTAAAGGAGTAATATTATCTAGCCACTGGGGGCAGACTATTGAAAAGATGCAGATTTGGCTATGTGAGCCAAAAATATTATAGACAAAACACTAACTAACACCATTATGAAAAAACATATCAAGATTGAGTAATATAACTATTGACTTTATCATTTAGGAAACAAAAGAACTGAACAAATAACTAGGTTTACCATTTTGATATACTTAGCAGAGGACTCAGACAGGGCCATTTTATAATAAGGACTATGCA
>JAOEHI010000005.1:2232261-2269345 GCA_025447815.1 Percopsis transmontana
TATATACACACACACACACACACACACGATTACCAATCTCTGTGGCTTTATTGTGATTCACTCAAATGGTTCAATACTTGCTTTTGTCATTTCATTCTTTAATAGTGCTCATGTTAGTGATCTACTGTGGATGATTCTCTCCCAGGTATATTCTACATGTGTGCCTACCGGATGCACGAATGCCCAAGAAGCTCTGACTCGCGCTGATCTCCCAAACACCTTGAAACACAGACACACAACTGAATTTGAATTGCCCTGTAATCTTTTCTACACACTGGACATTTCCTGTTAACCTTTACCATGAAAAGCTTAAAAAAAAATAAAAATAAAAATAAAACGGGAATAAAATATGTTGTTCAAGGTAAAAGTCATGAAACCTGGATGAGGATTTATTTTTGAAGAAATTTAATTGTACCAACTTGCAGAAAAAAATAGAAAATATTTTAGCCCCATTAGTTGACTCAGGAATTAAAGTATGCTGTGTAACGCAAACTGGTTAAACTAAACTCAACACAAGCACTGTCTGAGAGATGGTCCCCAAAAGGTCACAGTTCAACTGCTGTTTATAGCATCTCAAATACAAAACTAAACTGAACCCATAAAAACAGCCTGTTAGGAAAGACCCACAGTGAACAACAATTTATCAAGATTTATAACAGAATGATTTAGCCAACTGTGTCATCAAGGTAACAGCACTACTGAGTGGCCGCATAAGAAGCTAGAGGGCGATTTGCGGAAAGTAGCCGTTTAATCGACTTCCTCGATGGTGGGGCCAGATGATCCTCCGTCTTTGGGAGCAGCTCCTGGGAAGCCGCCTGGCATCCCATCGGGCATGCCACCGGGCATTCCTCCAGCACTCTGGTACAGCTTGGTTATGATGGGGTTACAGACCTTCTCCAACTCCTTCTGCTTATGCTCAAACTCCTCTTTCTCAGCAGACTAACAAATGAAACACAAAGCAAATGACAAAACATTTAAAATATACATATCTGCAATAGAGCGCTTTATTTTTTTACAAAGGAAAATTTTACAATTTGTCTTCAAATTCACAACACACGGTCGTAATGCGTACCTGGTTTTTGTCCAGCCAGCTGATGACCTCGTTACACTTCTCCAGGATCTTCTGTTTGTCCTCGTCACTGATCTTGCCGCTTAATTTCTCGTCCTCCACGGTGGACTTCATGTTGAACGCGTACGACTCCAGGGCGTTCTTCGCAGACACCTTCTCTCTCTGCATGTCATCCTCAACTTTGTACTTGTCAGCCTCCTGGACCATGCGCTCAATGTCCTCCTTGCTCAACCGACCTGAGGAAAGAAGCCGCATTAACATTCAGGTAGAGATCAAATTGAATAGGTCCACTTGAGAGCTAGTTCGTTTTCCACCACAGTCTACCTTTGTCATTGGTGATGGTGATCTTGTTCTCCTTCCCGGTGCTCTTGTCCACAGCAGACACGTTCATGATGCCGTTGGCGTCGATATCAAAGGTCACCTCGATCTGAGGGACACCACGAGGTGCCGGAGGGAGTCCGATCAGCTCAAACTTCCCCAGAAGGTTGTTGTCTTTGGTCATTGCTCTTTCACCCTCATAAACCTGGGAGCACAGGGGCAGCAAGGGAAACGTAATACCATCAATTCTAGGCACTTTTAGCCGATAATATAGTATAGTTAGTTCGCCCGCAGACTACCATGTAACAATTTAGTGCAGTCATGTTTATGCATGCACATCCAGGGCCCTAGTTTCCAGGTCAAGCGGAGGCAAGGGTTCACAGCGTGGCCAATACTTTCCAGACGTGGCGGTAATCGGGAGCGACGGCGGTGCAGTTGTAAAAGGGTTAGATTAGAATGAATAAATGATCAGTAGGAGTGGTGGGGGCCCCGATTTCAACACATCCTCTACTGCGCCCCCACGTCCATTTCGGCGCAAGCGATGTCATGGTGAACCGGGAAATTAGTAAACACACCCAGGCCAGAAGAAAAACCACCTTGCACCCAAATAAATTGTCCCTACATGTGAGTTAGCGCTACTGCCGACCTTGTGCTGTCCGGAAACTAGAGCCAACAGTGTTAAGTGTCCTAAGTGTGTAAGGGGATGTGTTGGATCATACCTGGATGAGCACACCAGGCTGGTTGTCTGAATAGGTGGTGAATGTTTGGGTCTGCTTGGTGGGGATGGTGGTGTTCCTCTTGATGAGTGTAGTCATGACTCCTCCGGCGGTCTCAATACCCAGAGATAGGGGAGTGACATCCAGAAGCAACAGGTCCTGCACATTCTCAGACTTGTCTCCGGACAAGATGGCCGCCTGGACAGCTATTTATAAAAAAATAAATAAATAGATAAAACATGTTTGTAGGCCAACTCAGTAGCTATAGATTTATCAGGTTATCTACTTTAAGTGTCCATACCTGCACCATAAGCCACAGCTTCGTCAGGGTTAATGCTCTTATTAAGCTCTTTCCCATTGAAGTAGTCCTGCAGTAGCTTCTGGATTTTGGGGATGCGAGTGGAGCCCCCTACCAGGACAATTTCATGAATCTGACCCTTGTCCAACTTGGCATCGCGGAGAGACTTCTCCACAGGGTCCAATGTGCCACGGAACAAGTCTGCATTCAGCTCCTCAAAGCGGGCCCTGGTGATGGAGGTGTAGAAATCGATGCCCTCGTAGAGTGAATCTATCTCAATACTGGCCTGGGTGCTGGAGGACAGAGTGCGCTTGGCCCTCTCGCAAGCTGTGCGCAGGCGACGTACGGCTCTTTTGTTGTCGCTGATGTCTTTCTTGTACTTGCGCTTGAACTCCGAGATGAAGTGGTTGACCATGCGGTTGTCAAAGTCTTCTCCGCCCAGGTGGGTGTCGCCTGCTGTTGACTTCACCTCAAAGATTCCATCTTCAATAGTCAGGATGGAGACGTCAAACGTGCCACCGCCCAGGTCAAAGATAAGGACGTTTCTTTCAGAGCCGACCTGAAGTAGAAACATAACACCAGATTATGTAACTATCACATTTGTGGAAATATTTTAATTTTTGAAAGCTTGAATAAAAAAAATAAAAAAAAGATGAGAGCTATGTAATCACATTATAATATGTATAACCAGGAAAGTTATAAAATATGAAGTTCTTAAAAACCTTTTTGTCCAGGCCATAAGCGATAGCAGCTGCCGTTGGCTCATTAATTATACGGAGCACATTGAGTCCAGAGATGGTCCCTGCATCTTTAGTGGCCTGACGCTGAGAGTCATTGAAGTAGGCAGGTACAGTAACTACAGCATTGGTCACACACTGGAAAGTGGAAAGGTAAGTAAGTTAATAGTGAGAAAATAAAAAAATAAAAAAATAAAATAAACACAGGCAAAGTATATTGTTTCAAGGCAACCAATGCAACTCATAATCCTACATAAATAGAAATGTATATTGTTTTTTTATTTATAACAATATTCTGCTTACTTTGCCAAGGTAGGCCTCAGCTATCTCCTTCATTTTGACCAGGACCATGGAGGAGATCTCCTCTGGGTAGAAGGCCTTAGTCTCTCCCTTGTACTCCACTTGTACTTTAGGCCGTGATGAGTCATTTATGACAGTAAATGGCCAGTACTTCATGTCTGACTGCACAACAGTGTCATCAAACCGCCGTCCAATCAGACGCTTGGCATCTGAGAATACAGTAAAGCTTTGACTAAGCAAAAATCAGTCAACTTACATTACCAGCCGTCTAGTAGGTTGTCTTATTTTGCTCTTACCAAATACAGTGTTTGTTGGGTTCATGGCCACTTGATTCTTAGCAGCATCTCCAATCAACCTCTCCGTGTCTGTGAAAGCAACGTAACTGGGTGTGGTCCTGTTGCCCTGGTCATTTGCTATGATCTCCACCTTGCCATGCTGGAAGACCCCCACACACGAGTAGGTGGTGCCCAGGTCAATGCCAACCGCTGGTCCCTTCGACATGGTTTCTGAGCTGTTGGGATAAACATTTTTTTTTACATTTTAATTATAGGTCAGCATTTGTTTTCAGTAAATAATTCAATAACACGACATTAACATTTAAGATACAACACAGCCAAATCGTTTGGGAGTATTGGGTATTAATGACAATTTAGAGTGCTTTACAAGGCACTTTGAATGGCTGCCGACCAAGAGTGGCTTTTGTAAGGGGGGGAAAAAATGATGCATGATGCCATTAATGGGAGTTGTTTGAGCAGCAAACTGTCCCAATGACGGTCCCCAGCACCTGTTTTTAAGTCTTTAAGTCTTTTCTACTTTTACTAGCTAAGCAACAGTGCCTCTTTATTATTGCATCAAAAGATGAGTCAACATTACTAATTGAGTAGATAAAGATGATATCCTGCTTCTTAATATGAAGTCTATATGGGCTATATAGGTATTATTCATAGATTCAGAAATACTGTTGTTATCTTAATACATTGTACAAGTTGCTACATCACTGTGACACACAGCCAAGAGCAGCTCTACCCAAAAACCGTGGGCGTGCCCTTCCCATATATGGCTGTTGGAGAAATTTCTGGAACAATCCAGTCAACCTTCAGTACACATTATTACATGACGTGCCACAGAACGTAGTGTACTGTACACCGGGGTTAGCAGGAGTGGTACTGTACAACTGCTGCTAACCCCGGTGTCTCCTCAAGCTAAAACCTCACTAACATTGTGTTGAAAGAGCCATGTCTACACTGAGCTTGTTAGCGTTCATCGCCATCTGCTTATTTTACCGCTGTATAAAATATAATAGCGATTAGCCTAACGTTACATAGCAGTGTGCAACAACATTCTAACAGCTCACATGACACACACATGAAATTACGTTTAAACAATGAGGAGAAACATACGTTACAGCTGGGGAGAAAAATACGTATCTAGCCGAATACACGTTAAACCGCCATTTTTAATCAAAGGGACACGTTTGTTGAGACGTACTGTATTTAAAAAAATGGCTTTACCTCAATTATGCACTACAGGTACTTCTAATGTTATTCAACTTATCTCGCATCTGTCATTTTCGTTGCAATTACAATCATTCCACAAATCCAGTGATTGGTTATAACAATATAATATGTAATCAAATATACTCGCCTTTGTGTAAGAGCAGATTTTGTCGACGTTTAGCTTTTAGTAACTGCGTCCAAGCATCTGACAGGATTCACACGAGATGCTACTGGCTTTCGCGTGCAGATCTAGAACTCTCTACAGATATAAATAGAACGTTAACGGTCATCAAGAACATTCTCGAAAACGGGAGGAGAATTGTAGCCAATCAAATGCACACATTGTATTCTGCCAGTCAATTGGTCAAATTAAATATATTTAAAAATACGACGGAAGTCGATAACGGGGGATTGTTGATTGTGCTATTTTGTGCTATTTTGATGTAACACACTATAACGCATTTTTCAGTTAACTGATATAAATCCTAAAAAATACCTGCAAAACCAAACATCAGCTATTTGGGTATGGATTGCAAAAAGTAAAATCAACAGCCGTCACTGGTGTAATTTTTTTTCTGACGTTTGTTCCTGAAAACGCCTCCGGAAGTCAGACAGTTTGATGACGGAGACGCTTTAGTTTTCACTAGGAAACGTCTCATCAGCTTTTTAGATAAAACGCTTGTAGAGCACTGACGATCATTTGAAGTAGCACGCTGAACAATTATGGTACTGTCCTGACGTGACCTAAAAAGCCTTTATTTTGTTGGTGACATGTTAGTCCGTGATCCTCTGCTCAGGTGTTCAATGAAACCTGGGTGTGACTCACGAATGAAAGAAAAAGCTGACAGCATGAATGGTCCACTAAACACTAGCTTCGTAATTGTTACTGTATACCGTAATATAATAGAGGGATATTTAATAAAATGTTACGACTACAAACTACAGAGATCCCCACTTTCTGGTGTGTATGACGTTGAATAAAAAAGCAGGTAAAGCATTACAATAATATTCACTATGAGTCCTTCCAAACTGCAGAAAGGAATGAGAATTAACTGTTAAGCTAGTGAACCACTGAATCTAAAAGTGCTGCATAACTTACTTTATACTTTACTTTTTATATGTATTACTTTTTATAAATATTATTACTTTTAAGTATATTTTTTCAGTATTTGTTAATTTAGGGTATAATATTCTAAAATGTCAAAAATATTGTCGAGTGCTGTATAAGACCATTTATCTCCGCATGCAATCAATACTTGTAATGTCTGTGTGTCTGCTTATCTCAATATACTGTAGATCCCAACCTAAAATCGACCCTATGAACCTGATTCTGATCCATTTATAATCCCTTTGATTAATTTCTACTTTAACTCTTAGGTGACATGGTAAAAAAGAAAAGTGCTCATACAAAACAAACAGGTCCAGGTAACAACAATGGAGTACCTTGAAAACAATTACTGTAGATGTTTAGGCAAGAAAGGACTGATTAAACCTGGCATTTGGAATCTGATACCCTTAAAGTAATATACAGTAACTCGCACATTTTTAGGTTGTACCCACACATTGTATTGCAGTACTGTACTCCCTTGGGTAAACACAAATAAATAAAAAGTTATTTTCATATACTATGCCTATTTTACTGACAATAACACAAAAATCAGTCATGGAAATATATGTGATGCTCTCAAATGGTTGGTGTCATTGCACATAGGTTACTTTTGTCTTCTGACAATGCATGAATAGTTATCTTTTGTCACTGTAAATACCTGTGGAAACCACAGTGAAACAATGAAGGCTATTGTTTTCTATATCACAGTGCATCTATGCCTCTCCCTCATTTGGATTAGGGAGTTTCTTGTATTGCCATGCAATAGTGGGATGAACATGCCCTTAGACGTTTAGAAGTAGAAATAGGGGGGCAAGATGGTCTAGTGGTCTAGGTGTTGGACTCCCAGCCAGAAGGTTGTGGGTTCAAGCCCCAGAGTTGTCCTTCCTGTAAGCATCCTTGAGCAAGATGCCTAACCCCTATCTGATCCATGTAATGGCACTATGTAATTGTTGACAAATGTACTAATTGTAAGTCGCTTTGGATAAAAGCGTCTGCTAAATGCTGTAAATGTAAAATGTAAATAGAGAAAAAAAACACTGTTGTAGATAAAATGGGTCATTTGGAGATTACAACATGAGAATAATATGATGATATTGTATGTGAGAGAGGAAAGAATAGAATGTAATAGAACAGACACATTTGCTGCTTGTGCCAAGAGGGTTGTAACTTAAGTAAAATGCTCTATTACTCAACGCTGGGCTGTACATGATTGGAATCTAAGCAGGTACAATCCTTTATTGTGTTATAGCACCCCATAACCATAGCATTCCCTCCCAGTTATGTTTTGAAACACAACAAAATGCATTACAATGCATATGGCTGTAAGGGGAGGGATTGATGTGAGCCTATGAGCGCTTTAGGGGGAGGATTAGAGAGGAGTGTGAACCATTCAGCATTTTCAATTCAGTTTCAAGTTTATTTTGTCAAGTAAAAATGGCAGTGCCACAATACATGAAATGTACTTTCCTAGTAGCAGCACTGGCACGCCTTTTAGGAAAAAACATTTACATTTGATAGATAAAAGTTCTTAAAAATATATAAAAATACAAAAAAAGTAATACGAATAAAATAGAATAAAAAATATAAATACAATAGAATAAAAACACAATTTTTACTGTTTGTGGTACACCTTGTGGAGACTTGTACAAGGGTGATTCCAGTCACAAACTGAGGAGTGTAGCCTCAATCGCTTCAAAAGTGATACATTGCAGTGTCCATCTTGTTATAGTTAAAGCCAGTGCTCAAGAATCTAACATTAGATAAACATTGGGAAAACATGGCATTGATGGCAGAGCAGCAAGGTGGAAAACCATGGCTTGATAAATGAAAACAAATGTTTATTTCAAGTTTGCCAGAAAGCACCTAGATGATAACAGAAGAGTCGTCTGACATGGGACTGGTAACCAAAAAAACAACAATTTAACACTGGACTATTATTTTTTCTGCTGTAAAGTTGAACTTGTTAACATACCACACATACTGTTGGTTTATGGGCTAAACGGGGGTTTTCACTATATGATACTATGGGGATTGACTTGCTTTTGGAGACAGTCTCAAGTGGGCATTTGGAACTTCATTTTCCAGCACTGGAGGTTGCTGCTAGGCAAATCCAGACAAACATTGAGGAGTGTACCTTCAAGTAAGTTTGCAGCTTTTTTGCTAAAGGGATTCATTATTGAGTCTACAGGGGTGTAAAATGCTGCATAACTTTCTTTATATATATTTCTTCAGTGTTAATAGTTAATTTATGCTCTTTTATTCTAATATAAATCATATAACACATAAAGCTTCACTATTGAATGGGACGCATTATCAGTGATGTATCCTGGGTTCATTGAGTGTTTCGGGTCTCACAACATCATACAGCCTAACCCAGGCGACCCAGCCAGAGTTGATCAAGCCCTGGCCTGCGTCCTAGCAGCATTAGCCCACGGATCTCCCCTCTTTATCCACAGTCATCTAGAAGCTCTCTCTGCTGCTTCTGTTGCAGCCCTGATGGCTGTTTTGTTCAACGGCCCGCTCTTGCCCAGCCGGGTGTAAGCTCTGTAGAGAGAGCGACCAGCAAAGCCTCTGCATACTACTTCTACTGGATGGCAGCGTGCGCTCCAACCCTGCCTCCGGCATTCTTCCACAACTTCCTGGTACTTACCATGCTTCCTCTCGAATGCTTCTTCCAAGCGGTCTTCCCAGGGCACAGTCAGTTCTATCAGGGCAAGCTGTTTAGTGGCCTCTGACAGAGTTATGATGTCAGGTAGCAAAGATGTCACTGCGATGTGTGCCAGGAACTTGAGTTGTCTACCTAGATCGACCATCAGCTGCCAGTCCTGTGCTGTGGTGAGTAGACCTTCAGCAGTTCTGGGCTGTGGTTTGGGCTGCTCTCCTGCCTTTATTAATGAAATGTACTTTCTGGGGGGTTGGTGGTTGTGCCTGCACTTTGTTATGGCTGAGGAAACACTCTCGGCCACTGCTTTCAGCAGCTGGTCGTGTCACCAGCGGTAGCCACCATCCCCCAGGGCCTTCGGGCAACTGCTCAGGATGTGCTTCTGGGAGTGTTCCTCTCCCAGAGCAGAGAGGACAGGACACTGTGTCAGCCTTGCCAGGCTGGGAAGGGTATCATACACGGCTTGGATCAGGAATTTTATGGGGCTCCGCTCGCCAGATGTCAGTCCAGGTAAACTTTTGCTCCATCGCACTCTCCAATCTCATCCAAGCCCCCTGCTGTCTCATGCCTGACAGTCTGCTTGTCCTCATTTCTCCAACAGCTGCTTTCACTTCCTCCTGAACAAGCGCCTCCTCTGCTTGCCCTGAACCTTGCTGTACTTAGGAGGGGATGGAAAGCTCCCAAAGCCAGCTCTTCCCTTCGCCACTGTCCCCACCAAAGCCTTGTGCCTCAGCTTCGCTTCTGCCTCCCCCAGCTCTCCAATGGCACTCCATTTCCTGCCAGTGCGGATTTCAATGCCGGCCGCTGAGACTTTTGGGTCTTTTGAGTCTCGGTACTGCAGTGCATCTGTAGTGTTCTGTGATGCTGTTGAATGGGAGCTGCAGAATGTACAGAGCTGCGCTGCTGATGCTGCGTGACAATCCGAGTCACCTGCAAAGGTATCCACTGATCTTCCTCTCCATTGCCTCTACTGATGTGACACGTACATCATAAACCAGCAGAGGCCAGAGAATACGGGGCAGGATGTTGGTAAATCCAGGACTTGAATTTTCCTGGCAGTCCTGACTTGTCCGGGTCCTGTCCTTGATCCAGGTCTCTAGCTCCTAGATGGAAAACTGGATAGTCACCACAGCTCTGAGGCTCCGGTCAAAGAGTTTTCCCAAACTCTTGACTAGCTTCTCAGTGATGGATGGTATCGTGGTGTCATCCAGGACGAAGTGGAATTTCGGACACCCTGCCATGCTACAAGGCAAGTGATCTGGATTTATCTGGCTTTCTTGCCCACTTGATAAGCCTCTCCAGACCTTGAAGTATCCATCTGCTGCCTGGTACAGAGGATGTAGTGGCAGTGAGGTCGTCGATGTAGGCCCTGATGGAAGGCAACACCAGACCTTGCTAAAGGGCCTCTGCACTCCACCTCCGCAGCCTTCACTACCATGTTCATGGTGAGGGCAAAAAGAGTGTCTGATATTGTGCACTGGTGATATTGCTCTTCTCCAGCTAGTGCCAATCTGATGTTACTGGCCGAGATGTGACTCTCAATCTGAAGTAGTTATAATAGGCCAAGATGAGGTCCTTGATCTTGCTGGGAACATGGTGCCGGTTCAACATAGTCTCTTCCAACTTATGTGGTATTGAACCATAAGCGTTGGCCAGGTCTAGCCACAGCATAACTAGATCTCTTTTCCCTTCGCGTGCCTCTCTGATCAACTGTGTGACTATTGCGTGTTCCAGGCAGCCTGGCATCCCTGGAGTCCCTCCCTTTTGCACTGATGTGTCGATATAGTTGTTCTTTAGCAGGAATTTGGTCAGCCATCGAGAAAAGATGCTGAAGAAAATCTTGCCTTCAACCCTGAGCAAGAGATGGATCTTAACTCCTCAAGGTTTGTGAAAATGTCTTCCTTAGGAATCCACACCCCTTCAGCATATCTCCATTGCTTGGCAACAACTCCTCTGCCCCAGATTGCACGTAAAAGTTTCCAGAGGCATTGGAGCAGTTCTGAGCAGCGCTTGCTAAACTAGCTCTGGCTGGTTTCACCACTTCTTGGATCTCTTTCGGGCTCGGCTCCCTCATATCAAAGTCAACTTCTGGGGCGGGCTGGTCTAGAAGGGCCCTATTGTGTACCAATTCCTGGTTTCTCAGGAGATCCTGCAGCGTGGCGTGGAGAAATTGGTCTACCTCCTCCTTGGAGCATTTGAGGTGTCCACTTTGCTTGCTGCCAAGCAATTCCCTTATGAAACCGAAGAGGCTAGCTATGAAAGCGGCTCTTTTCCTGGCTCACCTTGCTCTCTGCAGTGTCATGAGCTTTTTCCTGAGGATGTTGCGGAGCTCAGCAAGTGGTGGTTTCTCCTCCTCCTCTGCGCCGCTCTTGTACTAACTTGTGAGGGCCCGGAAGCTCTTGTCGCAAATGATTGGATTTTTGCCACTCTTACAAAACGCTCTGCTCCATAGCTCACAATGACTGCAGACATGTCTTGCAGGCAGGTGTCGACATCCCTCTTCCACATGCTTGATATGATGCATGTTTGCTGGCTGTGGGCCATTTCACCCGAGCCTTTTGGACTACTCTTTCTGGTGGAGGAGCTTCTGGTGCTTGGAGGTGCAGGGCTCTGTTGGGTGAATCCAGGCCGAGCTCCACCTGCGTCTCACCAGGGACAGACCTTGTGCACTGCGGGCTCCTGCACCAAACACTTTTAGACCGCTCAGGTATTTCCAGGTTTTGTCGCAGACACATCTCATCGTCGTGAATCCATTTGCATTAGTCGTCATCGTTGGGTCCGTATAAAGTGTCAAAAATATTATAAAAATTGTAGTGTCAGAAAAGTGGCAGATTTTTATTGCCAAGTTCTTTATAAGACCATTTATCTCCACATACAATGAACACTTGTCATGTCTGTGTGTCTTATCTCAATATACTGTAGGTCTCAACCTAAAATCGACCCTACAGGCCTGATTCTGATTCATTTGTAATCCCTTTGATTACTTTAATTTTTACGTGAACTCTTGGTGATATTTGGTAAAAAAAAGAAAAGTGTTCATACAAAACAAACAGGTCCAGGTAACAACAATGGAGTACCTTGCAAACAATTAGATGTTTAGACAAGAAAGGACAGATTAAACCTGGCATTTGGAACCTGATACAGTTAAAGTCATCTAGCTCGCACATTTTTAGGCTGTACCCACACATTGTATTGCAGTACAGTCCCATGGGTAACTATAGAGAAATAAGAAGTTCCTTTCATATTGTGAAATTGCACAAAAGACTGAGGAGTCTCAGATAGGTGTGTCTTTTATTCACAGACGCCAAGAGAAATGAACTGAAATTTTCTATACTCCATTTTGAGCCTGAGGCAATTACAAAAGCTGATCCGTTTAACGCTGGTTATAAAGAACAAAACAACATATTATAGCCATAAAAACTTTCAAAAGAGAACAGGTGTCAAACTAGTACCCTTTATACAGTATAAGCATGATGCACAGTATACATTATGCTTTTATGTTCTACTATTCTTTGCCATATTCATAGGACAGTTAGCATTACTGTCATCTCAATTACATACAGTAATATCATACGACTGACTATTAACATTAAGCTACCTTAATTGACACCTATTGGCATCGCCTGGCTGACAAACAATTCCCAGACTGATATATAAAGTTAAGCAAATCGTAACACAGGCTAACATTTTGGATGCACTACTAAGGAGTGGCCCTTTAAATTGTTTGTATTGTTCAGTGCATGATGTACAGTACATGATGACGCATGCTAAACTCCCTGTGGTGGCCTACAAGTAAAAAGATGGATTTTCCTGTGGGAATAAACGTATGGTAAAAATGGCACAATGTTATCGTTCATTCCCATTCTTCATAATCTGTTTGTTAAGAGATCTTTGACCTAATTTTCCTATCTTTTACAATCATACCATTCTGAATTTCCCAAAACCTCATCAATTGTTTCATTAAAACAGTATTCATGGGCTGTCCTGAGATCCTGGTTGAAAATGTCTTTCTAATAAAAAGTCTTTATTATTGTTGTCTTGATTGTCTCTGTATTGATGGGTGCACTCGCAATATTCTGTCCCTTTGTTTTGCTTTTGCAAAAATATTCTACTTGGGTTTCCTTTTGTTAAGGGTCGGCATATGAAGGTATAGAATAAAGGGCTATTAACTGGACTGATTGATTGTACAGCTTCTAGCCAACATGTATTCAAAACAGTAATACTTGGTGGGGTCAAAAAATCATTACTTAAATCATTACACAAATTATGTAAACAAACAATACTTAATCAAATGGAAACAGAACAGTTCTGAAATTGAAGCACCTAAAATTAATTCACAATAATTATCAAAAGTAAAGTAATTTATGTACAATTGCAAGAACATAAAGATGGTATATACTTATCTCATGTTACTCTATTGTCTGAGAAATGTCCTCTCACGCCCCTTGGTTCATCTGGAGCAGGTATAAATGGAGAGGTCTGGTAACACACTCCAAACCACAATGAAGACTTACAGGTGAGTCTGTGGAATTACTTTACCATGTTTTCTGTGAAATATTTTATGTAGACATTTGATGTATGATTTATTATATCTATATATAGCTCTACATTTTACTATTTTGAAGATTAGGAAATGTATGTCTGTTTTGGCATCTGCATTTAAGTCATTTTATATAGTGTATATAATTATTTTATATTGCATTAATATGGGCTTCAAAATGTATTCCTGTTTTAAACAGACAGGATTTAGTCTGAAGGAACCCATATCAGAAATTGTTGTCATTGTGTAGCATTAATTGTAAAACTGGTTACAATAACAGTAGAAGGGAAACTGGACAACAGGAAATGGAATGGAATGGAAATTTGTATTAATACACAGTGGGCAATTTGCTGAAAAACAGAACACACAGAAATTTTAAAATCATGCCACTGTAAGCATATAATTTATATAGATACCAGTCAATAATAACTGATAGATTATGATAATATCGAGCCAAGTACAGTAGGTACCCTAGTTTCCTTTCAGATCCTTTTAGTGAATGCCTCGGTTTCTATTCATTCTCTTGTTTTTCTTCATGCTGGACCAGAACAATGAGGCTTGCCGTCCTTGTGTGCCAGCTTTGCCTGATTCTGAGGACCGAGGCACAATTAGCAACATGTATTGGACAAAGTACCTACAGGCCTCCAGGTTGGTTGTTCTTAAAAACCGCAAATTCTATAGAACTCTGTTCCCTGTTAATGAAGTTTCTATGCATTTAGGCCCACTGCTTAATTCACCGGTTCCCTTCTCATTGCATACAGAAAACAATGACATAACAGTGAACTGTGGCACTGAGTTCATGGAGATGAGTATCTATATTTGCCCAGTGTACCAGGCTCTTTACAATGAATCCCTGATGGCCCTGAATGGACAGTTCTCTAAAAATGGGTGCAATGGGATTCCTGACTGGACTGTTATCCCACCGGTCTTAAGATTCAAGTTTGCTATAAACGAGGTTGCTTTGGCAAACTGCAATAATAATATTAAGGTACTGTAATCTTAAATTCATTTTAAAACATAAGGAATGCATTATGGTTTCCAAAAAATAATATAATCTATTTTGCCACCTGGCATATGACAATGATTCAGTAAATATCTATATATAATGATAATATAAAAATACCAAGGTTTAAGGTTTAATCTTAAACCTGAAAAGCCATGAATATTTTTAATGAATGAATGAGTCAAAATGACTGATTTTTCTTTATGTTTTTTAAACAGATATCCAGTGAGGTTGGTACTGGCATATTTGCTGACTTCTCAAATGTCCAATTTGTTAATATTTCTGGTGTAATCAACTCCAAGGACCCTACTGAGGGTACAATCACCTATCGACAGCAAATACTGTATAAATTTTCATGCTACTATCCATTGCAATATCTGGTAAACAACACCCAATTGGGCGTGTAAGTCTATCCAATTGATTCACAGTATGATTTAACAAAATAGTTATGACTAACACGTGCAGTTATGATCCATCCGATTCCATTTTATTCAATACAGATCGGGTGTGAGTCTTGCTGTAAGGGACAATAATGGTAGTTTCATCAGCACACTGAGTATGCAACTCTACTCCGTAAGTAATAATCTAGGTTTGGCTTTCAAATGATGCTCATAGTGTATTTATTTTACATGGCAAACATTTCATGTTGGGGACAGTTGACTTTCATTGGTATTGTTATTTTCAAAAACTAAAGGATGTAGCATACACTTTGCCACTTAACATGCCAGCGAGTGGATTGAACCTGAAGACCAGGATTTTTGTAGGCGTCAAAGCTACCAATTTAACAAACAGGTAATTAAATACTGGCAGCACAAGAGTTTCTCATAAATATACAGCGAATACCATGGAATATTAAGTCTACACTCCCTTACGGAAATTGTTGCTTTTGTTGATGTAAAGGCTAAAAGGCAAATATTGTCAGCACTTTCGCACATTTAATAAGATCCTGTAACCAACTGCATTTAAGTGAAAGACAAATGAGACATTTTGTTGTAACTGTAAGTAGAAATAAAAACTTGTAATTGTTC
The DNA here is from genome assembly GCA_025447815.1 of Percopsis transmontana. NCBI lineage: Eukaryota > Metazoa > Chordata > Actinopteri > Percopsiformes > Percopsidae > Percopsis > Percopsis transmontana. The sequence continues at coordinate 2,247,537 of JAOEHI010000005.1, forward strand.
CATGTGCAACATTTGCCTTCACCTTTAGTGATTCTCATTAGCTATAAATAAAAACACCAGTTCCTGTAGGATTTCTTTCAAAGTTTCTGTAGAGACTGTAGATGAGGAAAGTTATATAATGGAATTTTAAAGTTGTTGCATAGCCTAGAGCATAAGATGGAGCACTGTAAAGATTATGTCACCACCAGGACATATTAAAGACAGACCAGGATCCAAAACTGAGCTGCCAAGAGGCCAAAGAAGAAAGTCTCCCAGAGGGCAACTTTTCTATGATCTGTGTTGGCTTTGTGGCTTTGTCTTAAAGTGATAAGCTTGGCAGCTTTTCACTTTAAGAACACAGTGTCTACTGTCTAATATGGTGGTGACAGTTAAGGATCTCTGCTCAAGACACTTCCAAACGTCAAGATAATTTGACGTAAAACCTGCTGTCATCCTGACAGGAAGCTAAAGATAACGGAATAAAAGAAGAAGAAGAGTTGACCTTCTTTACATGGCATTGATCCAAGACAGCCAGCTAATCCGTGGAATTACTAAAAAAAAAAGAAAGATGAGTGGCACAAAGAGGGTTGCACACAAAGAAATCCCTGAAAACAAGTGGGGTAAAATTCCAAAAGGTTTACGAAGTCGAGTTGCTATAGTGAAAAGGATACTTCGCATAAGTATTAGGTAGGGCACACTTGCAACCAAAGAACTTTTTTAATTATTTTTTTTTAAAGGTAATCCATTTGTTTTTCACTTAAATATTTTAAGTGAATGATTTGTCTTGACTTGAGCCTTGACATGAACACAAGCTGCAATTTCAATAAGAGCTAGCTATGGCATACGGTTTTGGTTATATGTATATCTAATGTGTATCTTTCCCTTAAAGGTTTAATGTGCTGCTTGACAGATGTTATGCAACCACAAAACCTATTCCTTCACAGAATAACACCTCTTATGACCTTTTTGTTGGGTAAGTCACTCACATAACCAACTCACAATCCACAGCCAAACTATAGGTTTTTCTGCCCCTACTGATGAGTTTGACTTCTCCTAGGTGCACACGTGATGGACAAACAAAAGTGGAGGACAATGGGATATCTCAGCAGGCACGGTTCTCCTTTGAGGCCTTCAGATTTGTGGAACACAGGAATTTGTCCACTTCCACTTTCTACCTTCACTGTATTACCAGACTCTGTGAGGTGGCCAAATGTGCCAGTATAATGCCTGTGAGTACAGGAGCTTTTCACACACTGTGAAGCTATCTCTGAACCTGTAGAAATATCACACTGCTGTATTGCACAATTTATTATAGCGCTCGTACATTTTGCTCGAAGCTAGAAGAAATTAATCACCCTTGAGTAAAGAAACCTTTTTTTAAGATGGACAAGTAAAATTGAGATTATGCAGTTTCACAGATTTGTTTAAACATTCAATATTCTACAAAACTTTAATGATGATATTGCTTTACTTTTTTATATTAAACATAGTGTGTGTTTATTACAATTAGGTCATTTAGCAGACGCTTTTATCCAAAGCGACTTACAATCACACGGTGCTATTACATAGAGCAGATAGGGGTTAGGCATCTTGCTCAAGGATGCTTACAGGTAGGCCAACTCCGGGGCTTGAACCCACAACCTTCCGACTGGGAATCCAACACCTAGACCACTAGACTATCCTTTGTTTTTCTTCATTTATTTATTGTATTTTTTATGATTATTTTTCCCCAGAACTGTTCAGGCTTAAGCAGGAGGAGGAGAGCAGCCCCGGATGAGTCATCTGATGTTGCAACCGTCTCATCTCCCCCCATCTTAGTGACAGTACTGACACCCGGTGAGAACATGTCACATTCGGAGAGTGCATGTCGCTGCGTGGCTGGCACTCCTCTCTACTCCTCCCCTTAAAGCACTCCTCAGCTCAAACCACCCTCTCCTTACACAGTTGCGTTTCAAACATAAGGAGCAAATTTGAGAGTGAATTTGGGACCCAAGCATGAAGTGTACCCTTTGAGTAGATTACCCTTTAATGATGTTCTCTGATCTATTTTGACTAAATTTTTGTTCATCTTCAACAGACTCAGCTGACATGGCGGCACACGGTAAGAACTGACATAGTATGTATGTTGTATTTAATGCTTTACAGACTAAAAAGTGGACGACATCAAGCTAATAATGAAACGCTTTAGTGAACATAATTCAATAATATATGGATATAGGCATATTTGGACTGTTCTAAGTGCTACCATATCATTGAATCTTGTCTTGTTTGTTTGTCTACTTTGCTTATCTAGCTGCCTCGGTCATGTCCGCAGAGGCTAGCAGCCCTCTTGTGTATATAATTGCTACTGTTGCTGTCCTGGCTATCCTCTTTGTCTCCATGACTGTCTTCCTTGGGCTGTACTTCAGAAAGAGAAAGGCAGATAACTAGCGCATCACTATAGACATCTTCTAGCTGCAATGGAAAGAGGGAACATACACATTAAAACTGTTAGGACTATCTTATGGTAGAAAACCAGATGATCCGCTCAATATCGGACACAAACAATACTGTAATGTGGTGGTTGGCATTTATGTAGAAATGGGTAAAAAAAAAAAATCAACACATGAAGATTATTGCCGTGCAGTTAAGTGTACAGAATTTGTACAATCATCTGTTGTATAATAATTGACTGATAGAAATATTTTGTAATCACTACTTGATGTATTGCTACTGATTTATAATAAGGTATTTTATTAATCATTGTTTAAAAATAAATCGTGCTTTATTTTTGTTGGGATTTATGTATACCTCAATCATTTAGCAGATGAGATTAAATCACTGAACAAGAGTTGTTGCAATATTTCTTTAATTTTGATATTTTTAATAAAACTGTTTACGTAATCCAGGTTTTGGCTAGGTTGCAGTGAAGCAGGCAGGGTGGAATCGGACTCTGTTTTGCATTACAATCACGCCATTTACACTCTTATCCAAAGCGGCCTACAGGGAGTATACTGTACAAGTATTAAGGAGCAGTTAGGAGTTAGCCATCTTGCTCAGGGATGCCTGCAGGCAGACTGGGCATGTCGGGGATCGAACCCGCAACCTTTCAGCTGGCCTTGTGCGCCCATGTGTCACAAAGTATACCTTTTAACTGTTGAGAGATCAGTACATTTTCTCTCCACTAGATGGGGACACTGATCTGAAGGAGTCAGTGGGTTTTTGATATGCTTGTAATATGCACACAAAATACCTGGCAAGAGTGTTATTAATTTATATCTGCCCTAAAACTGTTTTTAAGATATCAATGTTGTTAACCAAAAATATTCCTCTGTGATGTTTAGCATTTTCTTAATACAAGCCATAGTTCACATACTGTATTACATGTAGCACAATTAGATATCATATGTATGCCCAATTTGTTGTGAAGTGTAATTCATTACTGTCAAAATAGCCATCATCATCATATTGACCATAGAAGCAATGGTTTCCCAATATTCCTTCAGACACACCAATATCTGTAAATAAAAAGTGTAGTAATATAGTCTTACCCATATGACATACATGAATAAATGTGATATTTTACAAGTGCTTTGTGCCTTTAGATATTTAAGTGACAAATTTGATTTCTGGGTCTACTAGTATTTAACATTTCATGTGTTATAAAATATAAAATATGTGAGATACTGCAGATGTTCTGCTTATTTCAGTGCAGTTTTGGCAGAGGTCAGTATTCTTAATGGGAGCACCTCCTCCACCCATTCATTTGGCGAATACATCATTCGCTCCCATAAAGCCACCTCAAATGGAGTAGAATCCATCCAGTCCACCACCACTCCATAACTTCTGCCTACAGAGAAAGCCACAAAAAAAAGTTCAGAGCAATCTGCTAATTAGATAGCGAGTTTCTGTATGCAGTTGTGTGGTAGGCGTCTTCCACCAGTACCTGTGCCAGGACCCAGTCTCAAGCCTCCCAGAAGATTACTGGCCAGTCTATCTCGATCCCACACAGTCAGCTCGATGCAGGCTTCAGTCAAGTCCTCCTGTCGGATGCCGTCGTACACCATAGTGTGGTTAAATGCTGGGTCCACCGTCCTCTGCAGCACCCGGGTCTTCTGGCGACCTTTCCTGCTTGTGTCTGGCAGCACAAAGCTTAAGAAAGAAAAAATGCGTAAAGAGATACCAGGTCCTTCCACTAATAATGTTCATTTTCAAATGTGCACACAGTACCATTTTACATATGGGTCAATGGTGGCTCTGATAAGAGGCAGATTCTTGCAGTCCTTCACCCAGATATGAACCTCACCACTGTTGGGGCCTTCCTTGGCTGTGCCTTATTGTCAGAGATAACAGTAAGCATAACAGAAAGGAAATAAATAAAAGCCTTACATAAATGTGATATTATATATTATATATATTATATAATAGCAATACAAATGCTATTACATGACTTTTTGAAAAAAAAAAAGAGTGAAACCGTGTACTCACCCGCAGTATGGCGGATCTGGGGCAAGAAACGTATAGCTACTCTCATCTCTCCTCTGTCATCTGAAGGCAGTACGTTGGGTGTGGTCTGAAGAAGTTTATATAGAAGACATAACACATGCATCAAAAAGACATCATAACCTGCTGGAGACTTATTTTGGACCACATATCATTACAACAATGATATATTGTTACTATTAGGCTATAAATTCCTTTAAAGGCTCAGTTTATTTATAAGGACATAACAGCTTGTGTGTGTGTTCTTATCTTACCCTGGCTTTCAGGGCTAGGTAATTCATCTGGGTGTGGTCAAAGTCCCACTTGGAAAGGTCCACATCTACCTCGCCCAGGAAACTGTTCTTTCCAAATGTATCATGATGCCAGACTGAGAGAATGAGTGTCTGGGTTCTGAGGTACTCCATGCGAACCCGATACTAAAGGGACAGGGAAGGATCGGTTACTGGGGTTTGTTTGTTAAACTGTACTATGTATGTTGTTTGTCACGAAAGAAAAGGAGTGTAAAAATATTCAGTTCCTCTGCTATAGTTTCGAAAAATTGATACCCGGAGGATCTCGTTGAAAGTTGGGTTTAGTGTTTTCTTTTTCACCGATGTTTTCCTCTTTCCGAGATGAGCTTTGTCTGGAACAAGGTAACTTTTCACGTACCTAAAAAAGAATGAAAATAAAAGATACAGTATAGCACCTATAGTATACTGTAGCCCTGGCCAGTGAAAGGCCAACTAACAATAAACATTTATTTGGGTAGCCCCAGCTTAAGGCACAAATGAGGGGCCATATTTGGTGTTGCGGTTTCTTCTGAAAGAGAACTCACGGGTCTGAGCGACCTCGTTTCGGGTCAACTGCGGCCAGGTCTCGGCACTGAGCCACAAAGATATGGAACTCTCTGAGCTTCTGAACATAGTTGATGGAGAACTGGATGTTCCCCTGCACTTCCACATTGCCAAAGTCCCCACTGTACACGGTCATCACGCTGCCACTTAGCTAGGGAGGGACACACACAGTCACACACAAAGAGATTATTTTGATAGTACTGTTCTGACATTTTAGGCCATAATAACATGTCAATGGTAATTGAATCTCTAACATACAAAGTGCTCTCAGTGAAACTGACCATTTCTTATTTATTTTCCTGATACCTTAGAGGTCAAGGTTGATTTTAATTTCTACTGATGCGATTCTGATTGATCACCGTCCAACTTGATAATAAGGTCAAAAGACTATTTCGAAATGAGGCCATTGCTGTAATACGGCTGACACTGCTGTAATCTTTTTTTCAAACCACCACCAAAGTATCTGAAATTAAATGCACCCCTGCCAGACCAGAACAGAAACCTTCCCTGATAGGTCTGTTTTCGATTGTGTTATAATGCCCCCAAACCGCCAGAATTTCTGCCCCACAACTGTACATGAAAGCGCATGTGGCTGTGGAGAGCGGGGGTAGAGAACACTGTGAGCCAATTAGATATGTAGGTGAGGAGTAGAGGAGTGCCAGCCACTCAGCAGAGGGTAGGAACATGGTAGAGATTCAAACTGGTTTCAACACTAATGCAATTCTAGACACAACTCATGAGTGCACCTTTAACATTGGCTGCACTTTTTACACAATGTTGCTGTTGGTTAGTCAGTTAGGTTGAGTTATATTGACGAAGAAAGAACCGTGATTAGGACTGTGAACACTCTATACGGGAGATGCAAATGCCTTGCCAGCGGGGTTGTTGCGGTTAGATCTACTCATCTTTAGCCTGCCTCCATGGTAAATGTCCTCAGAGGTGGACTCTTTACCATGAGCCTAAATCACAGACAGCAGCCATAGACAGCTCCATACACATACATACATACATACATACAAGGACACAAACTGATCCTTGACCTACTGGGAGAAATAATACAGGGGTTTTACCTCCTTCTGTAGGAATGAGGGAACCGATTTGCTCATTTTCTTCAGGTGTTCTGGATCGGAAAACGAGGATGAGGATGGTGAGTCAATAGATGGCACTATAAAACAATGATAGAGGGATGTTTTCATGAGTGAAGATATCTGCGGAAGTGGCCGTACATAAGCTGTATTTTCATAGTGTATGAAAAGGTCAAATCTTAACCATCACTACTTCGTCTCAAGTCAGCAGTTGCATCCAATCTTCTTTCTTGTCCTAGGAATTATTTTGAATGGAAACCACAAGAGAGTATGATCACCTTATATTTTACTAATACTGTACTGTAAGTGAGTGTTATTTTTAGGACTTAGTTAAAGATGTGCTCACGTGGTGTTATGGATGCTGTGATGTCCTCTAAACTTTTAGCCAGGTTTTTAGGCCTAACCTCAGCTCGTCTTAATGCTCTCCTTACTGGGTTTGGGTCCTCCTTCTCATTTTCACCTAAATCAAAATAGAAAAAATAGAACAGATGAGCCCCTTCTGGATGTTGACTATATTACACCAAATGAACAGCTGTTCTCAGCTATAGGAGTGGTAAATCAGGAGTAATTAGGAGTTAAGATGGCTTTAAACAGATGTTCATGCTGACAAACATACTTAATAAAGTTGCAGCTGTACTGTATATTGTCTATCAAGGGTGATTACAGCTATTTATTAGGACTTTGGCAATGTTTACTTTCTGATATACAAGTTATCTCAAAGAAATATAATATGGATTTATTCTTTAGAAGTTATCCCTTCTAATTATTATCAATAATAATTATAATTTTTTCAACATTGAAACAGAAACACCGGATAATTAATTTTGGAACTATCTACATAATTTATTAAAAATTAACATATTATTGATACAATAATGAAATTATTAACTGAAAAACTTGATGCTTACGACTAGAACTGTTCCTAGAGTTGGACCAGGTTTCTGACGTGCTGCTCACAGATGACTCTCGGCCAGTCTCTGAGCTGCTGTAGTTGACCCACAGAGGGCGCTGAGAGGTCTTGCTTCCCCTCCTTCCATAACGTTCCTCTGAGCCCACAGGGGTGCTGGCCCTTACCGGCCCACTCAGGTCAAGGTCATACCCAGACTTGCCCTCGGACCCCTGTTCCTTCACGGCTGGCGCTAACGAGGTGTGCACACTAGTCTTCTCTGTCATGCCCAGGTAATGTCGATAGTCTCTGGGAACAAATGCCCGCGCACGAGGAGCCAAAGTATCAGAATCCTCCGATGCTCTTCTAGCGGTAATTCCTTTGTCTGCACTCTGTCTCCTGGCCTGTGACCTATCAGCGCTCTGCCTTCTGCTCTGGAATTGAACCGGGCTGGCTTCCAGGCTCTTTTTATGCTGTCCAACAAATGGATCTGAATCTGGTTCTTCAGTGACATTCAGGGAAAACATGCTAGTGGTGCGACGCAATGAATTTGCACGACCACTAGAACTGCTGTCTTTCTTCTTGGGAGATCGACTCTCTTTTCCCACACTGCTTTGTATTTTAGAGTATTTGTCCTCTCTTGTGGAATCTTTTGAGCCCCTTCTACTGTCTCTTTGCTGGCCTGACTCCACTGGAGCATAATAAGAAAAGGTGTTTTTTTTGTCATTTCCTGTTGCTGACCCTGGTCCAGTCTGTCTGTCACTGGGTGACTTTGATCGATTCTGGGAAGGTGGAGATGATTTCATGGCAGTTGGTCTAACACTGCTTTTCTCAACACTGACAGCATTTTTTTGATCAAATTCAGTATCAATGCACGGCTTTAAGTCCATAGCCGAAGGCTGGGAATCCATTTGGTCTTTCCTCTTTTGGCTTTTGGGTGTGTCAAACGAAGGAGGCCCTCTGCGATTTGAAGCCTCACCCCAGAACTCACGAAGGTTGTTGAATTGTGCACGGTTTGTTCCGAGACTTGGTGAAGATTTGTCTTGCCTCTGATTCATAGCTACAAGAGTAAAATTGTGCCCGTTTCCATCAGTGTCTTCCACATCACTGTCTGAATCATTGCCAATTGACTTGAGGTCATATTCAGACTTTGTAAACCTTTTATTCAGTTTTACTAAGTTTGAGCCACGGGTGCTTTTGCCATCGCCAAACGCTTTCGATTTATCCGCATAAAAGGACATGTTCCTCTCTTTCTCCCAGAAAGATTTGAGCTGCTTTATCCTCTCTGCAGTGGTTTCTTGATGTTTTTGTGAATAGGGACTATTTGATCTATCTTTATTTGTGGACTCTTCTTGTTTTTTAGAGGACATGCTTGCCTGTGCCGATCTATCTTCATTAGCTTTTTTCATTACATCTTCAATTGACCCTCTTTGCGTTTGTGTTTTAGGAGTGAATTGTGCATCATTCCCACCACTCTGGTAGTCCATATATGAACTGCTTCTGGACTGAGAGAGAATAGCATTGTCTGGACCAGCCACTGCCTGAAGGTTTGCTTCCAGCTGTGGATTTGGGCAAGCCCTCAACAACTGTTCCTGTTGTAGCATCACTATGGATGGTGATGATCTCAGATCTCTAGACTGGAAAAGACTTTCAGGTGGAGTGCTTGATCTCAGTGAGGAGAACCGTTCATACTCAGGGTTCAGACTGGACTGGACCGGCGCCCCTGGTTGAGAACTGTTTTTGGTCCGAGAAATCTCTGTCTCTGTATCCGAGCCCCTTCTGTCAATTTGGGAATTGGCTTGTAGTAAATAATCTGCATTGTACTTTTGGTCTTCCTTCTTTGGAGTTAGAGGACTCTGTCGTTTCCCCAAATAGGTTGGGGATGCATGCATCTTTGGTGCAGGAGTATGAGTTGTACCTTTCTTTGGTGTGTAGTCTGCCTTTTGGTTAGAATGTACAACTAACCTCAAATTTTCAATGGAGTCCATGTCTGCATACTGATATACTGGTGCTAGGTGTATCTTGGCCTTTTCATCTTTAGGATTTGACGTATAGTTGTCACATTTTCCCTTCACAGAGGGCATTTCAATGTTATGAGGTTTGTTGTCAGTTATGTGTTCCTCTCTTTCCTTCTCCATTGAAAGCTGGGGGGGCATCTGTCCCTTATCACTGACTACGTGTGCCCCGCTAATGAGGATTTTAGAGCCCCCGTTACCTTTCTCCCACAAGGACTTCAGATTAGAGATTTTAGGGGGTTGGTTTACATCTTCATTTGCTTTAACTTCTTGCACTGTCTCCTGTGCTCTGGTATTCCTGACTCCTTGTGCCACTGACACTTCCTTTTTTTCCATTCTATCTGTTCTTAACATACTCTGTCCCTTATCATTTTTAGTCTGATTGGCCTCCTTTTGTGAGTGATATAGATCGATCTCCGCAGGCTCCATCTTATTTGTTCTTATTCTGCTTTCATAGGCGTCCTTGACATCTTTTGTTAATGATTCAATTCTTATTCTTCCTTGTTTGTCAGTGTTAATAATGTCCTGTTTACTGTCATCTGTGTCTAGCCAATCATCGCTGTCCATGCTGCGATTAAACCAATCCAGGACCTTGGCAATAGATTGTTCCTCCTCTCCAGAGGGGTTGGGAGTCTCCTGAAGGCATAATGTAGACACCAGTTTCTGATTTGACTTTTTGGGATCGTGTTTAACTATGAGATTAAGATCATAACGTACTGGCTGATCTGAAAATAAAAAATTTAATAAAAATTAACAACAATACAGTAAATACATAGCTCCAAAGCAACCAACTATGCCTAATGTCAGTTTAAACAAACTTTAGCCTGAATATTATTTCTTGTTGATGAACTTACCCACAATGCCCTGTGTCAAACTATGGTTCCCTTGGTTGAACACTGTTAATTCACTGCTCATATTATTTATTTCTGGATCCTTCATCCTGGCTGTAGATAAAGAGGCAAGGTTTACTCCTCCATAACTGTTTTCAATTTCACCACTTTTGTCTGGGATGACTCTGTCAGTTGGGTTGTCATTTATGGTGGCTGTTCTGAAATTGGACAAACAGACACAGGTGAAAGGGGAGCATAATTGATAATTGATAAAAGGTTTTAAGCAAGTGTACAGTATATTTAACTGACCTGTCTTTTTGTAACGAAGGAACACTGCCCTCTCTATCTAGCCCAGTGTTAGGGGAAACCTGCGGTACATCACACAATGGCTGGATGAAGACTTGATTGGCATAGCAGAGAGGCTGACTGGAAGGTGACTCTTGATGAGACTTTGCAGTTTTCTTAGACGGTTCTCCTGTGGCTCTCAGGCTGGACTGGTTAGAACCCCCACTAGAGCCTTGTTGGAGGCTAACTCTGGGGGCAGGGACAACAATCTTGGACCCAGCTTGAGACCCATGCCCAGAGCTATCGCTCTCTGACTGAGTGTTGACACGTCTAGAGAGAAAGGTTCTCTTCTTAGGCACTGGTCTGACCCCTACAGAGGATCCCTTTGAGGAAACGGCTGCTCCTGAAGTCTGACCAGCTTTCCCGGCTGCGTTATAATTCTGTAGAGATTTGGCTTCTGGGAGAACACAATGAAAGGATGGTCTCGTTCACGGGTAGCAAGGTCGCTCTTAAACAGTGCTTCTCAACTGGGTGGTCCAGGCCCCCCAACGGGGTTACAATGTGGTTTTTATCTATTTTTCTGATGTTTAATAGAATGTGGATGCCTTTTTTGTGTTGCTTGTTGTTATTTACACTGTATATACAGTTATAATAATATACTTGTTTATTATTACACAATCTTGTTATCATGCATCAAAAAGGTTGAAAACCACTGTCCAAAGTGTTCATTTAAACCTGTTTGAGATGTGGTGTCTGTGTTACCATTAGTGGGCGGTGTTTCTGTGTTTTCAGGTGAGTCAACAATAATGAGGGAAGCACGGTTGAAAGGGTTGTGTCTTGGCTTAAAGGAAAATATAGGATGTTAAAAATAAATAGGACAAACATTTTAAAAAATCTACTATTTGTTGTTTATATTTTACATGTACCTACCCTTCCTGGAGAGCGGACTGCCAAATTTAGCTTTTCATTCTCTGCATCTGAAACACTGGAAAACCGATTTATCAAATGTATTAGTTAACAAAAGTAAGTGTATAATGTATATAAGTATATCAGGAGCCACACATGTTAAGCTGCCAGTGCAGTATTGTCGGTGTTTTACTCAAAAGTATAAAGTATATATTGAGTATAATACAGCAGTGTTGTACACAGTCAGTGCTTATGTATACTTAAATACAGATTTAAAATTGTTTTACTAAATATTGGGCTATTCCACTGCTGATGCAAAACAGTGCACAACATATACTTATACTTAAACACATATTTGACTTGAAAATGACTGAATGTTGTCCTCTTGGATCATGTTTATTCAAACATTTTATCAAAAGAATCAGAAACATAAGACAACTCCATGCACAGGATAGGGAATAAGAATGGAACAAGAATTACCTATGCTTATTTTGATAGTTCTCATGAGCTACAATTACACAGTCTTTAATGAGTCAATAAACTTGATACATCCTGATCACATCCTGAAATATTGAGAGCAGGGACAGAAAATAGGCATACTATGTGCTAGTTCCACCTATGTTGACACAAGCTGAGTCACACAAACTAATATAAAACACACACATGGGAATTGTCCAAGTATTTAATATGTTTGTTCAGTTATACGATGGATACTAAATGTCAGCTCAAAGTGATTCAAGCCCATCATAGAGGGATAGAAGGGAAGAAAAATTAGACGAAGAAAATACTATTTATATTTTATATGTCTCGTATTCTTCAATATTTTTTTTTTTTTAGTTTAGATGTCTAAATCGAATCTTAGTCATTTGAGGAAAGAAAAAACAAAATTATTGAAGAAGGAAGGAAGGGAGAAGTTAAGGAAGGAAGGATGGAAGAAATGTACCTCTTGTCGTGCAGCTTTGTTATTTCCAAACGTTTAGCAGGTTTAGGTGGACTGGTAATGTTAGGTCCTCTTTCACTGGAAGCTCTGGGCCTATCAAGTCTAAGAGAGCTATCTGTAGCAGGAAGTTAGGTAGATGTCAATTCAGTCATTACATGTGTTATTATGGATAGTGGCGCAATATACTACTGTAGTTGGGGAGATGTTAATATACTGTATATATAAAAATTTATTGTTTTATTTGGGGGTTTATATACTGTATTCAAGTCTTTTCTTTGGTTTATGTACAGTATTTTATGAGAATAAGTCATATCTACATACCTTAATGTACCTACCTAAGTGTCCTGCAGTTTTCTGTTTCATGGAGGCCAGTATGATTTCTGAGCCATGGATCTTGTCCATATGTCGGTAGGACTTAGCCTCATAAAACCACTCTCCTGTCAGGTACTTGAGCTTGGGAGCTTCTGGGTTAGAGGCTCTGCTCAGGACTTTCTGTAGTTTCCTGGTTGAAAAAAAACAACCATGAGAAGCATGTACAGACTCCAGTAACAACAAATATTTGTCCAATCAAAAGATAATAATTTAAAGGGATTCCCTTTATCAAAAGCATTTTGCTGTTCTTGGTAACCCATTATGTTACAATAACTGCATGTCCTTTCACACCAAATATAAAAAAACTCTAAAAATACATGCAATGCAATGAGAATGTGACACCATTTTCACATTCATTGTATTTGAATAGCACTGATCTCAAATGATGAGATAAAAGATCTAAGGGCAGCCAAAAAAGGCCTCGCAGTAGGCTACTTTGAGGCTGCCCAAACTAACAATGAACTCCTTATTAAAGAACCAAAACCACAATTTCCCCAGCTCACTGTTTATTTTTTAAACTCAACTGTGTAGGGGAGAGGGGTAGAAAGTCGTGTAAGCCTAAAAATGCTGTACGGGGAGGAATAGAGACCAAACCAACACAACAACACAATTCATGTAACACATATTTTATCCACTTGGGAAATACTAGACACAAATTAAGGAGTGTACCTCTTTAAGGCAGTGTTTGTCAAAACGGGAGTACCCCTAGAGGTACTTGAAGGTACTTAAATGCTGGTGAAATGTTGATTTGTGTGTTCCTGGAGGCATCAAATTGGCTCATTATCCATATCACTGTGTAATTTTGCAGTATTTGAACAACCTTTAAAATTTTATTTTTTCCTCATCAAAGCTTTGTTACAATTAGGTCATTTAGCAGATGCTCTTATCCAAAGTGACTTACAATCACAATTATTTGGGAGCAGGTAGAGGTTAAGCTTCTTGCTCAAGGATGCTTACAGGTAGGTCGGGCTGGTTGGAGATCGAACCCCAAAGCTTTATGTTACTTTCTCGTGTTGAAAAAATGTTTTCTAGTCTAGTAAAGGGGTTCTTAGTTTCTGCTGAATTGGATTAGGGTGCACAATACTATACAACATACCACAGTGTTACACAACCTAATTTTTATGGAACAGTGCTCAATTGATTCAAAATAAGGAATTTGCAATAAGTTTCATAAAAATAGAAGCAAAATACAAGTCATGTGGCTCAAAATGACCATTCCAACTCATCGCTTGACAGAAAACCAAAGTGGTCATGTGAAAAAGGGTAGCGCATTATTACACATTATTGGCTTAATCCTTTTATACTCGGCTGAGTTGGACCAAGTCTTGTACAGGCAGCACAAGCATTCAATCTTCAAAAAGAGTCAGTGGCCAAACATATTGAAAAACAATATCCTGCATTCAATATCTTAATTTTTCTTTTACACACAAAACAAACATTTTGTGGGGTGTTTAAAGTGTATTGTACAGTACCTAAAATGCTCTTAAAATAAACAATCTAAAGGCAGTGGTTCTCAGATTCCCATTGAATTAAAGGACTACCTTATGTCTGGCAATAAGTGTTTGGGGTACAAATCAAGTTCAAATTGAGTTAGACTGAAGAACTCAATTCCGTGGCCAGCTAAATTCCTCCACCTACAAAGTGATTCAAGGTAACGCTATGGCCAGCAGCCAGGCCAGGATCAATGTTTGCGCTTTATGCGGTTTATCATTAGCATGTCAGCAATGTTTCTTATCAAGTGTATATTCTCATGGTTCTATGGGTTTATATTCCTGTCCATGAGATGAGCATAATCCACTGCCATGTGGGGAGTTAACCTCGCTGTAATTAAATTGCGTCTCTCACGCTGAGACTTCAGTGATGCAGGCTATGTCTGTATCGGGCCACATTGTTATTAGGTTATCCCATTAGGGTCAGACAAATATCCCTTTGTCCATCTTGTTTACTCTCCCACTCTCCACACGCACATTAAACGAGGGGCACAATTAACAAACCAACATTACATACTGCATGCTTAAATGTAATCCCAACTGCCTAGGTGGAGGTTTCAACTTGAGGTGGGTTGATGATGAGGTGGGCAACATAAAAAAAAAACACCTGTACAAATACTGCAAAATCGTTTAAGATGGTAAAATTATTGATTAAGAAATAAGATGGAATGCCTATACCGCTGTATACTGTATGTGGTACAAACAATAGCATTTACTACAGTGGTTTTCAAACTTTTTGGGCCACCATCCCCAAAAAGAAGAAAGGGGGTCGTAAACAAATAACATCATAATTTTTATTAAAGAATTTAACCTATTTGGGGGGTCCCGACCTGCACTTGAACTGAAAAGCATTAAACTGTACCCGATTCTCTCTTCCTCGGCTCTCTTCAGATCTTCGTCTCTCTTTAGCACCATCATTATCATCCCCTTCTCCTCCTCCGTCAGATGGCTTAGATCTATCATGATGCCTCCACAGACAGCTGTGAACCCCTCAGGGGCGGGACACCCCCTGTGACCGGGCTAGGCTGTAAACACAGATCCACGTTGTTGATTAGCCTACTGCTTACCGTTTCATTATTAGCCAATTACACGTTTGCTTAAATGCCTTCCCTGGCATTTAAACAAACGTGTAATTGGCTAATAATGTGGCATTTAAACAAACGTGCAATTGGCTAATAATGAAACCACTTTTTACTCGGATGATAAATATGGCTATGCACTTAGCTTGTAAATACTAGACTGTCTGCTCTGTAATGCTAGGTAAGGTAAACAGCTGGTAAGGTTTGACTAGCCTACCTGCTCAGTTCTGTAAAGAAAATACACGTTTTTTTTGTATGTTGTTCTGGTTGCTACTACTATTAGGTCTATTCATTTGGTTAACAGTATTGCATACAGGTTTATTTACCAGCTGTTATTGTCATTGCTGCAATCCATTTGGCGCTATTTAGGCTGCTGTGTTTCATGTGCAACTTGGCGGCACATGATTCTCTTACATTGCATCTGAACTTCAACATTTAGACTAGTCAATTGGATAATGTTACTCATGTTATAGGCTACAATATAAAGTAACGGTTGTTATTTACATTTGCCTATTCAATTTTAGCCTTTACAGTTTTCAGTATCTAGTTTATTTCTATTTTCCCCATTTACTTGTATCCCATAGGAAGATTGGCCACAAGCGCAATACACAGCTGCTATACATGAAACAGTCAACACAGCAAAATCCGTTTAAATATTTATATTGTTAAGAAATTTGTATTGCATTGTGAGCTACTTTAGTACATTATTGTCTGCCCTAATTGATTATAGGTAATTAACACATACTGTAACCTACTAATAACAAAATGTAGTCTAATTATTAACATATCGTAGGCTTAGTGCTTATCATTAATATAAAGTCACGGTTAAACTAGAAATTTTTTTCTTGCATTAAAAAAAGTTGTTTTTTAAAGAATTAGGATACATTTTACTATATATTTTTTGCAATGTTCCAAATAGGCTATACGCCTAATAATAATAATAATAATAAAAAACACCTTAGTTTACATCATTTGTTGTCAAATTAAGAATATTAGAATAGATCACACCTTACCACCACCTATCCTCAAAGGCTGCATTGGCGGATTAATACCCTTCTTCCGACTGCATAAAAACATATTAGGCTAAATGTTTTTTACCTTGTAGATCTGCAGCTTCTGTGCCAGTATATGAAGATCAGCTTCGGACAGGAGGCTGGAATTGAGGAGGAAAGACTCTACTGAGCTCTCACGATCAACATCAGATCAACTGAGGTAGCTGTAATACGGCGCAACGGCTGTTTGTCAAAGAGGTGGGGATGTTTGACTTACAACATCCCCTCAGGGAGGACGAGAAAACACGGTTGTTTTTAAGAAGCACTGTATGCATACTTATGGCATATATTATACATCTATTGTACATATAGCCTACTTTTTTGCGGAGAAATCGGTTAAAGAAAGCTAAATGTTAATTCAGAAATTCACCAATTAACAAACTTTGTGTTTCTTTTCTAAGTGACTCATTGGATTTTCATCAGCCCACATGATGTATTTCTTTGTTCATAGTGGCACATCAAACATTATAAAATCGCATCATATGGAGACTATGAAACAAAGAAATATTGTTATTCAGAAATAAAATACCTTCGGATAAATTCATTTAGGAGGCCATCCTCTTACAGTGAAGAGGTGCCATAAAAAAAAGCTTAAATATTTACCTTCAAAATATAACAAAACACTCATGTTGTGGAAGCTGCTCTTTATTTGAAAAAGAAAGAAAAGACCTCAGCCATTGTTTGCTACACATTATAATTACATAAAGAAAAATATCTGCGTCATACAAACGCAGAGTGTATCCTGAATCAAACTTAGGTAGAGTCAAATTTGATTGAATTGCTTTCATATTTCATACATCTTTCACGTCACGCTCAATTAATTCAGTTTTTATATACAGAGAGCGCCGATCAACAGCGCTCCACACCACCCTGGTACTCTGGATCTTTATACAATACAATTAATTTACATCAAAACTGGGACCCTCCTTCATCAGCGACAGCCAGCGACCAGACTAACTGTCCTCAGATCCCGTTCCAGTGAGGAACTGGGTTTAGGGGGCAGCTTGTGTTAGAAAGATGTGTGCAACATGAAGACAACTCTTTCACATTCAGAGTAAAGGCAGCCATGAGTACGGTCAGTGAGTCAATGGCATGCCAAGCTTAAAGCAAAATGGAGACCACCCCCAGAGTGGTGCTTCAGAATCGTGGATGTGTTTTTCCAAACCGGACAGAAATTTGTTCCATTGCAAAAACCCTAGGCACAGAATTGTCTATATACTGCAGATAACTGACTCGTACTCTAACCCTGCACTTACAGTACAATGGAGGTGTGAAATAGTTTTGTCTAGTAAAAAACGGTTCTTAACACAAAACTTGGAGAATACCTAGTGCTCTATCATTCCAGTGAATTAGGTGTAATTTATATAACAGCTATTTATAACTCTACCTCTCAAGGATACAGTCGGATATCCGTATTCAATGCTGAAGCACTCCCACAGGTGTTCAATATACTGTAGATTTTACATTACATTTTCCCCCCAATCTTAAACCAATAATCATAAATAAATACAAACAACACACAAGGAATGTCTACTGTAAACACGGTAAAAAAGACAAAAACTAAACAGGTGTAAACGTCATTAGCATCACTACTTGGTGACAGTTAAATAACTGTAGTAAAATGGATGACTGATGATTGGAGCAAGAAAGGGGAGGACTTAATATTTTTGCGACCTCCGCCACCCCTCCCAGGAAAACATTGAGCCTTTACATCCAACCACAGTATTTCCAAATACATAATAGCTTCTCAGCACCCATAACTACCATTACAGATTATACTGTAAAATGGATGCGGAAACATAATAGGGGGATTAGACAGCAGCATCACTCAACGTCTTGGACAAATTACAGAATAATGGGAGTGAGTTATCTCCAAATATCTTTCAGAAATGGTTACCATGGTTTCTGACAGTCATTGCACCGATGTCTGTATTTGGGGGAGGGGGTGTGATCATTTCTCTGAAGAGTTAGACTGCAACGAGGACAAAGCTTTGCCACTAAGTGCTTCATTGTCTCAGAGACTTTTCCTTCATATTACATGAACTGCATCTGTTTGGAGGACAACAGAGAATATTTGATTAGAATGTGGTCCATCGAGAGAGCTAAAAGACTATTCAATCGCATTATAGTGCCCCCTGAATAATTGGACCCAGCTTGTTTGGAAACAACTGTGTGAGCTCATGGCAAACACTTGAAAAAGTGTCTCGATTTTAACCAACCAACTGCTTCAACCAAGTAGAATGCCCCTCCCGTACTGATGTTTCCAAAAAGGCTGGGGTGATTCCGGGGGGGGGTACAGTATAACACGTTTGAAGAGTGTATCTTTAAACATC
The DNA here is from genome assembly GCA_025447815.1 of Percopsis transmontana. Taxonomy (NCBI): domain Eukaryota; kingdom Metazoa; phylum Chordata; class Actinopteri; order Percopsiformes; family Percopsidae; genus Percopsis; species Percopsis transmontana. The sequence continues at coordinate 2,266,104 of JAOEHI010000005.1, forward strand.
TAAAGGAGTTACTAGTCACACAATTAAATTCACAGATGCTCATCAACTAGCTAGGTACTAGATGGTTCTGGAAAACATACGATGTTGTGTACGAATAAGTATTGACACATACGCCATAGAAAGATCAGCAAAAAGTAGCTAGTTGACAAACAAACTAAACACCTTTTAACTTAACAAAAAATACAAAGGTTTGACAGTCAGATACTATTCAAACCAGAGGAATTAATGACATGATTTTTTAATCGCATAAAGAAGTCAGCAAGTTTGCAAATGGGAAAAGACAAGACATGATATAAAAAAAATAAAAAGATAAAGAACAACATTAGCATTGGGCATGCGGTGCATGCAGGTGCATCCGCAAGCAAAGAGCATGCTGTACCTAAAGAGACGCTCTACAAGAAATCCTTGAGAGAGAGCTGTGCAAATGGGTCCTGTCCAGGGGCTCGGAGAGGACTCTGGCTGGAAGGACTAGAGGCTGCAGAGGGCTATACGTCAGGAACAGGAACAGACAGGACGGAGGAGGGTGCAGGGCCAGAGAGGTCAGAAGAGAGTCAATACAAAGAATGGAGTGAAGAGATTAGTTTGGAAAGGTGAGAGTCGTTACGTGGAGTCGTCACAAATGAGAGGAAGTTTCAAAATAAGAGCGGTGGGGAATCATACTGTAAGGAGAAAAAAAATCAATGACAGATTTGTCCCTTTCTCCTCCGGAGGGAGAAGGGCCTAGCGTCAAACTGTTCACACCGAGGGACACCATACAATACAAACCATACAAATACAAAGCAATGCACACACACACACACACACCTAGCTCCTAATAAATAGCTGCTGACTTAATTGTGCACTGCTTTGACACAAGAGGCCCAGAATGGCGTGCACCCACCTGAGCACTGGAGACAGAGCCAAAAGGATTGGGTGGCCTCATCACTGGCTGGCTGTACATCATAGTTGGGGGGTTCATCATTCCCATGGAGCCCATTTGAGGTGGCTGGTATGGATAGCACAGGGATATTAACCTACTAATGTGTGTTTCAATTACTATTAAAGTATTATTTTAGATAGCATTAGAAATGGCTAGTTGACGATATGAGCATCATTTTGGCAAGTAGTGTGTTGGCCACAAGGGGCAGGGTTGTGCATGTGCGTATGGACTTCTCCAGTCATCTGCCTGAAATTCACATCCACACATAATGGTAGTGTGACTTCTGCTGAAACTGGTTGCTCTCAACTAGGAGATTTCATGGCCATTGGAGGCAAAATGCAAGTTCTGCTGAGGGTTGCCAACTCTCACGCTTCTGCCGTGCGACACGCGCTTTCACCTTCAGCCTTCACGCTGCCCAAACAATTCTCACACCAAAAGCACTGCGACAGCCACAGAGATGAACAGACAAACATAATAAGGGCCGTTTAGATTAAACGCACAAAACGCTGCGCCGTCCACATGGTAGAGCGCAAATCCCATTTCAAATCTTTGCGTGCAGAGAGTTTTATCCGTTCGGCTAGGATATAACCAAAACCGATAATGGATCATTTGAAACGCACATTTTTGAAGACGAAGAGCGGTGAGAAGTAGAAGGCAGCTAGAAACTTAGCTAACGCCATAAAGTCAAGGCAGCATTAATTAAACATACCAGGTAATTCCATTTTACGGCAATTTGCTTCCATGATATGGCCTTCCTACCTATCTTTATAGAAGCAGGTCATACATTTCAAGGTATTCAGAAAAAGACTGCAATCAATTTATCCTACTGTACATTGTTGTCACCCCCACCCAACTGTAGCTTGGTGTTTACCAAACATATATTCACTTTTTGATTCCATTATGCTTGTCATTTGTTACGATTTGTAATATGTTAAGTCGTAAGTTGTTCAATTAGCGCATTCAAAATCTACACTGTATCTCTTCCCTATAGACAGTGAGTCCGTCAAAAAAAAAGGAAGGCTGCACGGACAGGCTCATATGGAGTGAGTGAGTGAAAAAGTGTGTGTTCATGTGTAGCTTTTGCTGTGTGTCTGGAGTAGGATAGGTGCTTGTGTGTCTTTTTCTGTAGTTTTTTTTTTTTTTTTTTTCTGGTTCTCGCTACCATTCCGATTCTCCTCTTCCTCTAAACACTTGGTGTTGCCTTTTTAACTTATGAACATTCAATAAAACGTTGTAGTTTTGATGTTTAATACAACACGTCTTTCATTAGTGAACGAGCCTGTGTGCCCTTTATTGGGTTAGTGTGTGTCTAATATCGTGAAATTGTGAGTATTTCCCCTGGGTGGAAGTCCCGGGGGGTGGGGGGGTGGTTAGGTATATCCTTAGATGTTATACCTAACCTCCCACTCCTCGCCACATGTGAGCTGCATATTTTTTTATTTATTTTTAACCCTGATGGTGAATTGAGTCTAAATATGTACACGTAGATTAGGTGCGCGCCCGCGTACTTGAGATTAAGCCCATGGCATCAAACTCTCACTCCAGCCAGGTACCCAAAGTTGGCAACCCTGGCTGAGGTTATGCATGTTCACACAACACAATACACAATACCAAAAACAGGAGGTTTAAATACTTGCATAATACTAGATTTGTAGACACTTACCACTGACATTATATCTTTACTACACTAATATATACTGTACGCACACATTTAATACTGACCATGCCATATCCCATCATGCCTGTCGGTGTAGTGGCAGGAAATGCCATAACCGAGGTTGGCTGTAGAGACAGAAATAAGCCAATGAGAACATCATCGAACAAACACACAAATAGCCTAGCCTAGCATACCGGCGACAGAAATAGAGAAGCACAGGACAGAAGAGCAGCTGTCTATTAGGGGCAGAGAGCAGCGAAAGGTTTGTGTTTGTCACCATGGAGACGGGGTTCCACGTGGTGGTAGGCGCTGCCTTTGGCTGCCAGTTGGTTCCTCCTGTCAGTCTCTTCTCCCCAGGTAGGCTCCAGTGGATGTCACTGCAGATTAAGACCGTTCACATGAGCACGGTCTTGGAGCTGCCGCTCAATACACTTGGCTCTACAGCAGTGGTGCTAAAATGGGGCTCAAACATTCGGAAATAATCTTTTTTTGATTATTCTGTCTTTGATCAAATGTGTACACCTTTAGTTTTAGTGTTTATAGTATGATTTTTGTAGCAAAATAAGTTGTACATAGCTCGCCCCGTGTGTGTGTGTGTGTGTGTGTGTGTTTGTGTGTGTGTGTGTGGGGGGGGGGGGGGTCGCACGCGTTGAGCGAATTCTTAGA
>JAOEHI010000005.1:2273541-2297195 GCA_025447815.1 Percopsis transmontana
ATTTGTATTATTATTATTTTTTATTATTAATAAAATACAATTATTATTAGTATTATTTTAACCATGATGCTTTTATTTTTATTAGGATAATACATTTGTAGTATTAATTATATCTTAATGCAATTTTCTTTAATTATGTAATTATTATGTAATTCATTCTTATTTATTTATTGGCATGATCTCCGCCAGGCTACATTTGTATAGCCCAGGGGCGTCAGCTGCACTGGATGTTGCCGTATGCGCCCACAACCAGTGCGCAATGCACAAATTAACGATACGTTTAGTAAAGCGAGTAGTGCATAGGGCCTATGCTAGTAAATACGGGGGCTGCGTCATGAACATTATTGCATATTTCTACAGAAAATATTTGTGTGTTATTGTTGTTGTTGAACTGCTCCTAAACTTTGTGTTGCATACATTTAAAATTACATTCGGGGCTACAGTCAAAACATTCGGGGCTGAAGCCCTCGGAAAAATGACCTGGCGACGCCGACGGTATAGCCTACATTTGTTACATTTCGGTAGCATTCACGGGAGCGGTCCTAAGCTATAAAACATCTTTTGAGGGGGGGGCAAGAATGTAAACATTAATGTAAACACAAGTGTTTCTTCTAAATACCATGGCTGTTAAGTATGTACCTTCAGAGCTTTAAGACGGGCCTGCTCCTCCTCAAGAGCTGCTTGTTTCTCCCGCTCGTCCACTTTAGTGAAAGACATCCCTGTGCTGGCCAATGACGAGACCGCATTTGACAGAGTACTCGCCCTAGAGGGAACACACGCACGCACGGGCATTCATTCCAGATGCAGCACAACTGCTATTATTGCACTAATAACATTTTCAAATAGTAAATGATAATTATGATAATGACAGTATCACAAAATGATAATTTTAGATTAGTGTAAATATTAATTGTTTTGAAGAGCAAATGATTCACTTTACAGTAATGTTGTGCAAATTAATAGGTGAAGTAATTTAGGCTACTAATCAATCGTAAGTCGCTCTGGATAGCATCTGCTAAATGCTTAAATGTAAATGTAAATGTAAATGGTAGTAATATATTTCATACGGCTGGCTCTAAGGAAACACAATTATCAATTAAATGATCCTCCAGCGGTATAAAGTGATAAAGTAACACCTACCTGCTGGCAGCAGTGGAGTCCTTGACCTTTTTGCCCTCTAAAGAGGCCAAGTGCTGCTCCAGAGCTTCTAGAAGGCTGCTGGGAGCCTGTCATGACAGAAGACACAGGGTCAGAAGATTGCTGCCGCCAAGACATTGAGTTTGCACTGACATCAAGGCCATGTAGGGAAATGGTGGGCAACAGGGCTTTCTAAAACAGAACACACTGTAACTATAACTATACCACACACACACCGCATAAGTATAACCTTCTTATAGCCATGAGTTGACATTTCATTTTATTTCTAGGTGCTGTGCATATAGGCCAATTTAATGGGTTGTTTAGGGCACTACCCTAAACTATGGAGTTGCCCACCACAAATCGATGATTGCTTTCCAGCTGAAAAGCTATTGTGAATGAGTGAGAATAACAACTGTGTGAAATGACACACCACGGCACTTTCAACAAGCCGGCCATTGTTGAACTGGCCATGGCTAAGCACAACGGAGCAGCCATTTTGGATGAGCTACACGGGTTCACACCTCCTGTGACCAAGTGAACAGAATTTACCACAGGGAGACTGTTTTATTTGATGTCAACTGTTTTCACCACGATGTAGGTGACAGACAGAGCAGAAGCATGCACAAGACAACACTAAAGCAAGTCACAGACACGGAAAAAGAGTGATGATAGTACTTACACAAACTGTGAACTAAAGTGGAAAGATAAGGGGAAAATATAGAATATAAAGGTGGTGATGATCAGGGAGATAATGTGTTTTTAGAGCATTTTTCAGAGCAAAACGCTACTTTTACCTTCCAATAGCACGTGTGTACTTATGTAATAGTAAGGGAATATAATGCAGTTCTGTGACGGGACCAAAGTAGGCCATCTAGTCTAGTGGTATTGTTTGGATTTAACACCTTTATTTACTGTAAAAAGGAAAAAATGAGAAGCTAACGAAGAAGACAAAAAAGGAGAAGAAATAGTAGAAGGAGGAGAACTCCTGGCAGCGTGCACTACAGGACATCATGCAAGCTGTCTTCTTTTTAAACATTAGTGCAGGGTGAGCCACTTTGTAGAGAGAAGAAAGAAAGAAAGAAACAAATAAAACTCCTCCATCAACTCCTACCTGAGAGAGGTCGGGAATGTCTCCTCGATCAATGCCTACTTGCTGTTGAAACGAAATTCAAGCTAAGTTAGACTGGTTTCCCCATTCAAAGATACTGTATATATCCACTGGCCACTCATGGAGACACATTTACAACAGTAAGATTAACATCAGAATGCACCTCTGCTACTTTGAGAAACTCCGATATCCGGGTCATTCGGGTAAGGAATTTCTTGTAGATGTCCAGGCCTTCTTTACACTGGGTCTTCTTCATGTCAAAGTATTTTTCTGTATGGTGGGAATGGATTGCACTTGTTAAATCAGTCAAAATCAATCATAAAAAAAGTAAACTGTAAATAACAACGTACTCAGACTTACCCAGCAGGTTGATAATGCCTTCATTATAGGCAGCAAAAAGTCTGATGGAATCTTTAAAAAGTAGCATGAATGCGGCATTAATGACTCCATTAGTGAGCTCATTGGCATTTACCTAAAGAAAATAAAAAAAGGCAAGTTAAGCATGTATTTAGTTCAGCTTGAATAAATAATATAAAATACTAATAAACCTTAATTATCAGCACACTTCAAAACAAGGTTACCAAGTGCTTTGGTATCACAGCTAATGGATCAAGCAAAATGTTAGAAAAAACAAAACAGTCAAGAGCAAACCTAAATACATCAACAATGGAACAAGAAAACCCTATGAAACAATAATAAAATCAACATAGAACATTCGAGTATTGAAAGCTTGCACACGCAAACTAATAATAAACTATTTCCTACTCCAGGCAAGCCACTGTGGGCTGTATCACACACAGGCAGCATGGCTACATAAAGCTCGACCTTAAACTCACATTGAAATCGAGGAGGGCATCCATCTGGTTCTGAATAATGGGGATCGTCTTCAGGAGTTTCTCTGTATTCATGGTTCTCATCACACCATCCACTCTGCACAAGCATGTGGCGCGTTAGAGGAAGAGAGGCCACAACATAGACAGAAGATGGATAAGACAGGAGTGGAGGAGAAGAGAAAGGAGAAAAGGCCCTTTGAGATAGGACATGGCATGCTCTGCGTTCGCCGCCAGGTTGAGCGCAGGTTGACTACTCTGAGGTGTTCTGGGAAATCGCAGAGGACAGCGCATAAATAGGCGGGGTTTTCGAAACTTCTAGCGTCATTTTGTTGTTGCAAGCATCTAAGATGCATCTGTCTAAAGTAAGCTATGTTTATCATATAGGCTTACACATACTGCCTACCTACAAGCTATGGGACTGTTAAAACACACCTGGCATGTCTGCTTGGTTGGAAACGTGTTTTCGAACTATGGCTATCCTCCCGATGTCTCGATACAAGCGTAAACTTGTGTTATTATTATATTAGCTTTTTCTCCATTCTGCCTTCCATGCCTGGCATGCTGCCTCGTTTCTATTGGTTGCACGGGTATCCGTCACTGCGCAAAATCATTGTTGCATGGCGTAAGCCATTGGAAATAATGGATTTCATAGCGCATCGGTACCGTTGGCGCGTTATTTCTGAAAAGGCCTAAAAAATATGAAAAAATGATCAGCTTAGCACCTAAAGCAAATAAACAATACGTGTATCCTATTTTCATGTTGGCTTTACTACACAGTTCCTTACACATCAAGTTCATAGAATCCTTCAAATAAAAATGTCACTGACATTTGATGTGACATTTTCTCCTTCTTTTGCTTGCGTCTCTAGAAACATTTGAAGTTGTTTAGCTTTTAACTATTTAACTATTTTCCAGCAACTGCTGTGTCAAGGGAATGTTTTAGATAGAAGTAAACATAAACCCAGTGAGCTGAAGGCAGTGAGTGTCATAAATATATATATATTGGTGTTGTATCACAATAAATGTCTTACCCTCTTTTTACTTTAGTGAAGTCAAAGGCAACCTGTCTGTAGGAAACAGCTTTCTCATTCAGGTAACGACTATATCTCCGGATAAATGTTGACATATCATAACCTAAAAAGGAATGAAAGTAATGACATTATCAACCCAAATAATTTCACTTACTTTAATTAATGAAAGTATTACACTTAATCTCAAAATGGTTTACGAAGTGAGTATAACATCAGACACATTTAACCATCAACTAAGGGAAACACATTTTACCTTGTAAGCCACTTTTGTCCAAAAAATTGCTTAGGTTGAACAGTGTATTCCTTGAAGCCAAGTACTGGACAAAACGCTATGGGAGAAAATGTATTCAAACAAAACACTGTGTTACTGAAAACATAATGCGGGAAACATTTGTGTGCATTCTGATAACAGTCATGACTTGTAATACATCGCAAAATAACTGTAAACAATCCATTACACAGCTTACCTCATTGCCATAGACCATGAGGTGGTGCGTGGTGATAAGAGACTTAAAGACCACCACCCAGCTAGTGTTGGTGGTCCTCTCAAACAGTGAGTCAGCCAACTGAGGAATGTTCACATTCATCTCATTGGTACAGTGGATCAAATCTGGAGGCAGAAGCACATAGTAGTGTTATGGGCTCATAATGTGACACTATGATGAATGGGCGACAGAAATACATTGTAATAACTAACACAAATGAATATCGGCCATTCTTCTGGATTTTGACAGTAATATTTGCAAATTGCTCTTTCCTGTTTCAGACAAGTCATCTAATATAGTCAGGTCAAGTTAAGTTAAGTTGGGTTTAGCTGTATAGTCTAACGAGCTTCAGTAGACCAGAAACGTAACCCTCTCCCCTAGACAAGGGGACTCTTCCAAAAACCAAACAAGATGTACAATGAATCAATCTCTGTGGACATTTCAATCACATTAGAGGCAGGAGTCTTAATGTCTGAACATCATGTTACAGTTACAGAAATAGGATCAGACCAGAGAGCAGCAAACAGCAGTGGCCTTTGGGGGACTGACAGCAGATATAGATATATATATATAGGGGGGATCTCTGAAAATGGACCAGCACCTGTTCTCAACTGATTACTAGAAAGATTACTCAACCAAGAATACTTATGTGTGTGCTGACAATGGATTTCACTATGAAAGACGTGCCATTACTGCAATTTGTCCATGAGCAAGGCGGTGAATGCCCTCTGGCTTTAGCTGTGACCAGAACTGAGCCACTGACAATATAACTTAATAGCCTATAATGAATAGCATTTGCATGATCCCATTTGCAAAATGACTTTCATATGAGATACATGTCAGCTATGCCTACACCTGACAGTGTATCCTTTAGACTCAGATAGATTTTCTCTGTTCGTTAAGGTGAAATAGCAGGTGCATAGTGCGTACCGTCACCCCAGCAGGACAACTTTAGAAAATGTTGTACACCCTTCCGATACACCCTCGCCAACAATTGGTCAAAAATGTCACATGATTGATTACACTGATTTCGAGTTCGCTCATCTGGCCCAGAGGACCTATAAGGACACACCTCAAGTTGTAGTATGCATGCAGACACAAGATTGCCAATACCACCACACCCATGTTATGATAAGGCCTTCATAAACAAAGACAAATATGTAACGATAAAGAGGGCTTTGACAGAATCCAGTGCATAGTCCCTGCAAGGCTAGCATTTTAATATCATATATAAACACATTGCTACTTCGTGGGTCAAGGGTCAAGGAGCTACATCCTCCATTTCTGGCCTTGTTGGGAATTAGAAAAGGTAATTAGCCAACAATAAATAAAAGGACCACACACCTGCTCTGCTGTCACCGATCACCACGTTCTAGACTATATATTGCTGAATCATAGTCAAAATGTGTGATACAGAACATCAATTTTGAATAGACTCGGTCTGACTAAACAGAGTAAAATTACGCGTGTTTAGAATTAGTTTTTTTATAATACATTCGCAGTGAGCTGAAAAAACGTATCCTCATCTTATACCTTTATCTTTATTATTTGTCTAAACCAACAAAATGTAAACGTCCACATACATTAAATGGCATCCTGTTTATTTCCATTATTTAAATCTTCAGTTCAAAGGTACACGTTTGAATGTAATAATAAAATGGGGCCTAAGAAAAATGACAGTAACTATGTAATATACAATATGCACAGCACACACACCTCCTCTTGCAGTCGCAATGTGATCAGGGATGTATAGTCTAATGTAGACTCTGTGGCAACAGGGCATTTTAAAACTGCTTTATAAGTAGAAATTGATACTGTACAGTAGGCTACGTTTCTTGAACTGCTTGCCTTTTGCCCAACATGCTAACCACACATAAAACAGCTTACATCAGCTGGTCAGCTCTCACCGCATCGCTCAAGGAGCTCAAGCTACTGTAGGTCCATATGTTCATCCCTGAGTGGTATCTGAATGATGCTAGGTAGGACAGCCTGGCTACAAGTGCTAATGACCCTGCCATTCACAGCAATGATCCGGCTGACAGTGTAATTGGGCCTCCCTTTCTGCCCTATATTTGACTGATTTCAAAAGAGGGGGATTCTAAGTAGGACAGGATAACCTTCCACAAAAGCAGCAGTTAGCATGCCTGAATTACCCTGAGTAAATACTAAGAAGAGAGAGAAATAAGGGGGGCACTAACATGCTTGCATTTATATTTGCTAACTGACAGTATTGTCTTTGTGTGGCACAAACGACTAAATGGATGCATTACTGTACATCGCAACAAGTAGGCCCTAGTTAATAGCTATGCCACATAACTTCCCAGAAAGAACAATGTGTGTAATTTAAAGAGCACTCTACCAAGAGGAAAAAATCAACACCTAATACACAAACCATTGCTATCCCTTATTAAATATTAACAAATTAAGAATTAACAGAGAAAAATCATGCTTTATTTCAGCACCAGAAGCTGCTGTCCTCGCCCAATCTGAATAGTTGACCCCAACAAGCCTGCTTTTTATAGCACTCAGAACAAAGGAGAAACATGTTATCTTGCAAAGGCTTTTTGTTCTCTGTCTATACGTAGGAGGGGACACATCTCTGTCACGTTGTGTTGCTGCATGGGTTTTGGTGAGCTCCACACTCTGCCAACTGTCACACATCCTACCACAGGAGACAGCACAACAGGTGTGGGATACTTGCAGGCTGGTAAAACTTAACATAGTCAAAAACATCTCCATTTATTTAATTACCATTACTGCCAGTTTGGGAACACAATTTCTACAATGTCATGTTCTGCCTGCAAAGTAGCACATATCATAGTCAACATTCCGTCTATATACCATTCTCTTTTGATAAAGAGAGAAATGATGGCCCCTGTGACACAGGAGGGTATTCTTTGGCTGATATACGTGATGTTTAATTATTGCCATCATGGATTAGTCTTCCCTGTTGTACATACGTAAACATATCCAAGTACAGTAAGTATGAGTTGTGCGATTACAGTACATTATATCCGATTATGATCACACAAGAAGTAGATCTAATGGTTACATCAGAGTGCATAGCAGTTTAAATAGCGTACTATGAGTAGAAAGGACACACCTTTTGTACACCTGGCTGTAGGCTAGAAACAGAGCTGTATGGTAAGGTGCTGTTATCCCTACACTGGCAATACACTCAGGGCTAAAGCTCTAATTCTATTGTGATTTTTTTTCCCTCCTCTCAAATGTTCATTCCTTTGGAATCTAAGATGAGTTTCTCTGTTACTACAACACATGCAATAGTAATTAGTAATGTCCATAATAATTTAGTAATGTCCATCAAGTCATTTTGGCATGTGGACTGAACAGTGTCTCATAATGTATACATAGTGTCACCTGTCTAACTGGCATAAAAATTGGAGGTTTGTGTAGACAAACATACTGTAAGTAGACTAAGAATGGGATTGCTAACTTGCCAACTTTTAATTGTAGGGCTATATAGAGGCCCACTTGGTTAGTTTGATACTCATAGCAGCAAAAACAGGATTATTCCCTTAAATGTTTTATTAAATACACAAGTACTTTCAAATATTTGTTATTTAAACATCCAAATAGTCAACAATGGTGACCCAGTCGGTGAATAACTAAAATAGACAAAATATCAGTCCAGAAATGTCATTATAGTTTACCAGAATGAATAAAACCACTTACAGGCTAGGTAGGCTAGTTTAACAGAAATTGGTGCTTACCACTTACTACACTGATTCCAAATGATTATGGTTGTTTTACGTTGCTTTACCTTAACCTCACTTACTCCTTTGTTATGTTATGTGGGCCTATTCCTGGTTTAAATTGGCGATTTGACATGAATAAGCATAGCATAGCCTCTCCCGAGGCTTTGAGGCCTCGAGCCGACCCCATCATAACTCAGCAAATATTATGGCTATGGTTTATTTGAAAGCACGACGACACATCTTGTTGTTTATGGGATACTCACAATCCAAATGTTTCTTTTTAGGACCCATTACTTCATGAGTAGTGGCCTTGCATACTGTTTTCGACACAGCAGATCCCGTTACACTGTGCTGGGCTGCAGTTATCCTGTCCGTAATGCTCTGCCCCGACATCTTCGTTTATTGATGCAACAAATAGTATAAAAATGGTGAGATTACTTCAGCCGCTCAAAATAAATAGAAATAACCACTACCTCCGAACCAGACCCCCGATCCCAGCTTTTCGAAAATAAAATAAAAAAACTGGGCTACAGAAAACGAGGACCAGGGGAGGGTGTAATAAAGAAAAATTCTCTAACAAAAGTCAACGTAGCTCGCTGCTCCTTTGGATGAAATTAAATTTCAGCAGGCCGTGGCGTTAGGTGTGGTACAGGGTACCGCTTCTCTGTCTATCTCTCATCCCGATCTCGCACACTAGTTCTCTGTGTGTCTCCTGCCTTCGTTTCGCCCGTCGCCACTCGCCACTCCTGCTGGTTTAAAGGACTACAAGTATTCAGGGAAATGGCGGGCCTGCCCTGCGCAGAAATCATACAAACGCGTTTGTAGAAGTGAGTAATGACCCGGGGGCAGGACTCAAACACTCACTAATCTGAGATCGGATTCTACTACATTGCCGTCCTCTGCAAACGGAGTCCAGCCTAAAATGTGTCGATTACCTCAACAATAAAGTGATAAAGTCCTGGAATATTGATTGGGAACATAAAAATACAGAGATAAGCCGTGACGTTAATTATATTAATATTAGGCTACTCTGTTATCCAATATCTAGACGAAAAGGCCAAATATTAAATTTGTTACAATTTACAATTTACAATTTACAATTTGGCATTTAGCAGACGCTTTTATCCAAAGCGACTTACAATTACACGGTGCTATTACATGGAGCAGATAGGGGGTAGGCCTCTTGCTCAAGGATGCTTACAGGTAGACCAACTTTATTAGTTATTAAAAAAGTAGGGACACCCTACTCCAAAAGGTAGGCTAATGCATGATGCATCTAAACACTCCCTTGATCTAGTTAGTTTAATTTATTTTAGTTAAAGCTTTCTCGGGTTGTATGGTTCATAATTTAAACTATTGGAAAATAATGGCTACAGACACTGGATTATGTTAAATTAGCCTGTAGTCTGGGGACGTGCATGCATGCTCACTATAGTTCTTGTAAACTCTTGTAGCCAAGGGAATACTGATTATCCGTTGAATTTATAAATATGGTGTTAGTAGCCTAATTGATTGAAGACCTTTGTGAAAGTTCACAAGTAAAGATTTTATTTAACGCATATGTGTAGGCCTTTTGTTTGTAAGGAAAACACAATCTACTTACTAATAATCAACTAAATAACAAACGGCTTCTCGAATCCTCGAGACTGGCTATTAGAAGAACTGACACATGGGGGCAGCACAGTGCCATAATTACTATGATAGTAGCCTACGTCTAAACTATGTTGGTAGGGTAGGGTAGGGTAGGTCTATTATGACATTTTCTCACATTGCACGTTTTAGTAAACCTGCAAAAACGTAAATGTAAAATCACATATTTGAAGTGTGAAAATATTTTGGTCAATCTAATTTCTGAATATAGATACATCTTAAATAAGTTTAAGTTTTTAGTATATTGTTGTCCCATTTATTTTAAATGGAGTTAACATTTTAATACATTTGCTGTATTTGTTGCATTTTACTACATTTGTACAAAATGTGTAAGATGAATATTCACTTACAGATACTTTCAACATACAGTAGACTACAGCATCCTACACAATCCTTCACAAGGCTATATTTTTATTGTGTGCAGGCAGAGATATAGGCCGCAATTATTTTATTAATTTGATCTTCAAACAGTCAATATGGATTGTGGATGTGTGAACAATTATCAAAGTAGCTGAGGTTTAATTTTAGTGACAAGGTGACCTTCTTGACAAGGCCGTGGTAATGAAATATAGTGTTCGTTTGTGTTAGGGCCCATACATTATTCTCAATATAAAGGGTTGGCGTACACACACAAACAATGACTCATCCTGTTTTTTTCACCTTCTCACACAGGAATATTTACAGGTTCCAAGCCAAACAACAGAAGAAGAAGTAGCTATAAAATGACATCCAGTTTAAAACCTTGATTTCCTAAGAAAGAAAGAAACATTTCCTCTTGAAAAAAAGCCGCAAGGAACACAATTTTCTCAAAATGAAAGCATACTGTATGCAATATGCATTCTTGTAATTTACACATAAAAGTGTCACCCAATATGTACAAACATGTGCAACCTTAATGTGTTCGAATTCTATAGGAGGTGTATTTTCCCTCCAGAACAAAAATAGGTTTGTGGAAAACAATACTCACTCACATCGTATCACAGCACAGCCTTTGAAGAGGGCTTCCTTTTTCTGCCTGTTTTTAAGACCGCAGCATCAAATTGCACGCACCCGCTCAAGGGTTTACAATATAGCGAAGATAGCGTGAGTATAATGTCAGTTTGTTGAACATAGCTTGTTTGATGTTGATCAGATAGAGCATGTAGTATCAGTCTGGGTCTGGGACTTTTGCAGAAAGCACCAACCACCGTTTTGTAGCTCCAATAAAAGCTAAGGTAATGCTCATTTATGGGGAAATGAGTTGTGAAACATATACAGGACATAAATAATTAGTTTACTGTAACATTACATTTATTGTAGTGATTAATACCGTGATTAAACAAGAAATGTTGATAAATGTGAAAAGCTAGACAGGCATCAATCAACCATCAATTTGCAGGTATTTAAGACAGACAGGAAATTAAACTGAAAAATAAACATTCAAAATAGTTTTTCAAAGCAAAATTTAACTGCCCTACCGGGCACAGGGGGCCCGAAGCTAAAGTCTCTGAAGTTGCTGTTATTAACTTATTAATTACTTATTAATTTCTTGTTGCATAGTCAGCCCCAAAACTCCTACTGACAAACTGAAGGAATAGCATAAACATTCACTTTGATGTCACAAGAAAAATACAAAACATCATGACACCTTTTACATGTCAAATGTCGCTTCATTGCATTTACACGTCCGTGCCGGGAGTGGGGGGGAGGGGGTTCTACGCTTCCGGCCAACGTGTTTGCCTGCTTCCGGCCCAGGGGCCTATTGTCTCGTAATCCGCCTATGCACACAGACACACCTACGAATATTTGTGTTCACTCTTAACTTTAATAGGTAAAATAGTGACACTCATGGCTATATGCTGGACAAGTAGGTCATTTGCTGGGTGGGAGGATAGATGGCAACAGGTTCACTATATGTATTCATTTCATGCGTATGTGGCCATGTGATCCTATTTGCACTGAAGTGCACACATCTACTTGTAAGCGCTTCATATTCAATTTCAGCCCTGCCTCATCAGAGAATTAGAAGAAAGATCAAAAACAGGCTCCTTCAGCCTGTTGTGTTTCTCAGGGCTTTGTGGACAGCAGTACTGTAAAGCTTCCGTCCACAATAGCAGGTTCCACGTGAGCCAGGCGCGGACTGGCTCTGATAAAAAGTGACGCGCAAGATACAATTCTGTTGGGGAAATTCACAGGGGCTGTCAATGGACTCGGGGGGAAGGAAATACATGCTGCAAGCACAGAATGTTAAACTAAAAGGCTCATGCAGACACACGTGCACACACACGTTCTCGCACCAGCACAAAAACAGAGAAACAAAACACCGGCTCCAATACTGCTGCTCACCTCTTTTCCCTCTCAGAAAATACTTTTTCATTTTCAGCGGTGCAGAATGAATTCCACAGGGATTCTCGTTCATGCGTTCTGACTCAAATGCTTCGCTTAAGTTTGTTTGTTTATTTATTTTTTTTGTAGTGGATCTCTTTTCCAAATGCATCTCTTTTCTCAAAACGGTTCAAGGTTCAATAAGTTCATGCACCCTATTTTGTATTTTGTTCAATTCTCGCTATAGCACTCAACACATCACATATAGAATGTCTTTACTATAAATGGCGCCTTATGCATGGCAATTACGTACACACAGCCCAGCATTGCTGTGTCAGTTGACTTTTATGCCCATGTCCTGTCCTGACCAACCGATGACAGCCTAATTCCTGCACCCGGGCCCCCCTGCAGCGGCTCACCGTTTGTGTTGGTTGTCAGACGGAGATCATCCGGAGGAGAGATGAGTGTGTAGGCCTACCCTCACAGTACGCTCAGGTTTCTGAGCAATGTGAAAAGATTTGTTCAGACCATTCAGATGTCAGTTTCCCATGTTCCGTTGCACAGCGTTTTTTTGTTGAAGTGTTTGGATAATGAGTCCCTCTATCTCTCTCGTGCATGCGTGTGCACACGCACGCGCGCGCACACACACACACACACACACACACACACACACACACACACACACACACACATACATACATACACATAATAGCCTATTTTGGAGCGTGATGCAATATAATGTACAAAATACAGTGTTGAAGAACTCCTCACAAACACCAGTATGAGCTCTTCTAGAAGAATCACTAGATAAATCAGGAAATTGGTGGCAGTGGTGGAAAACCAGACGTGAGTGAAGGGGTGAGAGGAGAGTGTGCTGAA
Source organism: Percopsis transmontana (assembly GCA_025447815.1). NCBI lineage: Eukaryota > Metazoa > Chordata > Actinopteri > Percopsiformes > Percopsidae > Percopsis > Percopsis transmontana. The sequence continues at coordinate 2,286,688 of JAOEHI010000005.1, forward strand.
ATGGGTCAGAAAGAGGGGGCCACTTCAGTTTAAAAGGGGTTGGGTGGAAAGGCGACATAAGGGTTTCAGGTAAAGGGGCGCAAAGGGAGAACACTGTGATGGATTAGTGTAGCGGTCAGCAACCACAGACCAAGGGAGAAAGTTCTCGATCGTGGTATTTAGAGTTGTCTTCGCAACATCCACGGCATACGGGAGGAATGTGGCCCGCGCAGAGGACTGCGCTTAGACCTCTCTCTGGCGCCGAAATGAGGCAAATGTTGCTGCTCTTCCTGCTGACAAGTACGACCACCTCATCTGTCGCACAGTTTAACGGGTACAACTGTGATGCCAACTTCCACAGCAGATTTCCTGGTGAGAATCCTCAACCCTTATTCTTAGCTGAACTAACGCTTTCAGTTTGTCTTTCATCTTTTATCTGCTTTTATAACACTTACTCCTGATTTCCCCCTCCTGTCTTTTGCTGGGTCTCCTCGGCGTTCCATTTCTCCAGGCGAACGGGACATTAGCGTGTACTGTGGGGTTCAGACCATCACCCTGAAAATCAACTTCTGCCCGGTGCTGTTTTCTGGCTACACGGACGCTGACCTGGCACTAAATGGTCGTCATAGCGAGGCCCACTGCCGGGGATTTATCAACAACAACACTTTCCCCACGGCGGTGCTGTTCAGCATTAGTCTCAGCACACTGGAGGCCTGTGGAAACAGCCTGGTGGTAGGGAACACATACACGCACGTGTGGTGTAGAGTTGATTAAAGCAGCACGTAACTGCAGCATACAGTACGTTGTTTTATGCAAAGCTTCAGGAGACAATACTGCATTTAGAAAAGATTGTCCTCTCCACAGGTGACCACAGCCTATGGAGCCAATGCTTATGGAAATATGTCTCTAGTACAGATGGGGAATATCTCTGGGTATATTGACACCCCAGACCCACCAACTATTATCAGCTATCTTCCTGGCATACTGTACAAATTCAGCTGCAGCTACCCTTTGGAGTACCTAGTCAATAACTCACAGCTGGCATCGTAAGTGTGTGCTACAAAATCGGTGACCTGAATAAAATTGAACACTTACTTCACACATTACAATAAATGCATCACAATAAATGCAAGAATTGTGTGACTGCATATAGAAAAAGTTTTTGGCAAGTGCTTGATGAGTTGTTGTTTTGTTTTTACATAATGCTTCAGACCATTTTTAAAAGTATGATGTCTTGTGCCCTAACCCTATTTATTTTTAGTTAGATCAGGTTAAGTGCAAATAAATACATACATACAAAAATGAATGAATCTAAACAAATACAAAATAATGCAAAAGAGTCTTTTTACAGGTCATCTGCTGCTATATCAATAAAAGACAGCAATGGTACATTTGTGAGCACGCTGAGTATGATCTTGTACAATGTGAGAAAACATTATAATATTTAATGTATTTTTTAAAAGTAGTGGAAGCTTGCAAACATATAACCATTAATTATTAAGTTTAATTGCATTTCATTCTAATGTTTCTGTGTAGGACTCAACATTCAATCAGCCTCTCTCTATCCCAGTTGCCGGGCTGGCTTTAAAAACCAGAGTGTTTGCTGCTGTCAAAGCCACAAACCTTGACAAACGGTACTAAATATGATCTGAATATTGACATGAATGTTGATTTCTTAATTTTTTCATTTGATTTCATTATTTTCTTAGGGAAATGCAGTTAAGTTTGAGTTAGTAAATACTTTTTTAATACTTAATACCATACATATGTTATTAATACATTCACTTCAATAATGTAGAAGTAGAATTTTGGGTAAATTATAGGTTTTTGTAAGGGGTGTAGCATTGCCTGTGATTGACAGCAAAATGTACTTTAAGTGATACTTTATATATAACCAATGCCATTTTCCAGCCCCGTCGGAAGTTCGCTTTCACTCCTTAAGCCATTATATAATTATGTTTTGTGAAGGCGCCAGTCCAGAGCAGACAATGACCGATTTGTGCTTTTCCTTGTGTGGTTAGATGTCTATCCTCCATCAGGCCCTCACAGTTTTGTCTCCCCATAGATGGAATATCTTGATGGACTACTGTTACACAACGCCCTCAGGGAATCCAAATGACGAACTACGCTATGACCTCTTCTTGGGGTAATCTCAATTTTTTCCCAGATTATGAAATGGATAAAATCTAAAAGTGTCCTATTACCTATTCACCATACGGACTCTCGAAAATGGCTCATCCTGTTGAATGCTAACATAGTATTTCCCAAAAGTTAAACACATGCCTAAATGTCATGTCCTTTTAGTGTAGGTGCGCATGCATAAAGCATTTGTTCATACATTTAGCAGATCATTTTACCTAAAGCGACTTAGGTGTCTTGCTCAAAGGCATGTACATGTTGTTCCACACATGAGATCAAGCCCAGAATCTTTTTATTGAAATATTAACAGCCAGAACACTTGGCTATCCTAATCCTTGGGAAATATAAAACCCACTTTTTATGTGCACTTGCATGCACCTATGTAATGTTTTTTTGTTCAAACAGCTGCTACAAGGACCCACAGACAACAGTTTTTGAGAATGGGAAAAGTCAGATGGGCCGCTTTGCCTTTGAAGTGTTTCGGTTTGTTAAACACAGACACCAGAGGATGTCCACTGTGTTCTTGCACTGTGTCACCAAGCTTTGCCGGGCGGATGACTGTATCCTGCTTATGCCGGTAAACATAGTCAGAATATTGAAAGGGACACTACTCGATTTGTGCCTGGAATTGGTTTGAACCAGTGTTACAAAATCATTGTTGTTTTGGTTTGAACACTTTTGAAGGACAATGTACCTTTAAAGACTCACCAGTAATTAAGTTTGGGTAAAAAAAATTGTGTCATGCACATATCCTCTTAAAAACAGTTATATTGAATCCTATTAATATTAAAAAACTGGTAGATATGTGGTCGACGACGCAGAGATGTTGAGGAGAGCCAAGATGTAAAACCATCAGCCTCTGGAAACGTCATTATCAGTGCTGGTCCAATAATCACTAGGAGTGGTATGTAATATCAATATAATATACATTTACAAGCATTAAATTTGCTTAAAGCAATATTGAACTTTTGTGATTCATTAAATGGTATGATTAATGTTGTTCCACTACATGATCAGTTGGAAACAAAGGATAGCATAAACAGTGAAACCTTCACACATTTTAGTATTTTGACTAAATTGAACTTGAGTTGCATAGTGTAAAACCCTCTGTAACATATGTGAAACGTGTTTTCAACTCCACCGTAACAGTGGCAAACATCTAATTTTGTGAACCTAGTTTCATGCCACAGCCGATCAAAACGCCTACATTGTGACCGATGATGATGTCAAACGGTTTATTATTTCAAACCTCAATATTAGCTCAACATAGGAAAACATAGACAATGGGTTTGTTGATGGATGTGTGAGAAGAAAGGTAAAGTCTATTAACGAGTGACCAGCTACGAGTGACCTAACATGACAGTTGTATGAACCTCTCATCAACGTTTAGTCTCCATTTTATGAAATAGTGAGCTGCACACAACTTTATGATTATTTTTTAAGAAATGATCTTCTAACATTTTTACAAAACTAAAAGATGTCTCTACTGGTAGTAATATGTAGGCTACTGAAGCTAATTCAGTACATACAAGATCAAATTCTTAAATTAAAAAAAAATGTTTTAAACTATTGCTGTCTTGATATTCACAGATGAAACTCCAGCCAATAACTCACAACTTGGTAAGATTTATATTCAATGTTCAATGAAAAAAAAACATATTCGTACATTTTTGACCATGATCTTAAGAGATTAGGCTCACATGATGAGTGATTGTTTCCAGTTGACAGCATACTCATACTCATACAAATATTTCCAGCCTTGGGTCTTGGGTCATACGAGCATATCTGTTTTAAGTCTCTACTTGTGCTTGTATTTCCATTCAGCAACATCTAATAACCCCTCCCTGTCAATGAACCCAGTGACCAGTGCTCTGATATCAGGTGTGGTCATTCTGGGTGGGGTCAGTATCGGTTTCTTCCTGCTATCGATCCACCTTCTTCGAAAATCCCACCTATCGTCCGTTACCTCGACAGGAGCCTGGAGCCCCAGCGCCAAATAAAGAGATAGCATGTGTGTGTGTGTTAGAGGAATTATGTATGCCAGTCGCTCTCAGTGAGGGGGTCGAGACACAAGTTGCTAACTGATGCGATCATTTCTAGATTTTTAAATGACTTTTTTGATTATTTTTTAATAAAATGTGCATACACTTGTTTCATGTTTTTAATGGTTGCTTACTATGTTCTATGCTATTATGTTACCGTTTTTACAAAAATGTTTCATTGCTTCGAGGTCCCCTTGTGCACAGGGGTCCTGGGGTATGAACCACTGTGTGCATGTGGCTTACACGTGCACACTGTGGGCTACATTTGCATTTGGTGCACATGCTAAAGGATACGGACATCATACATAGCAATAATAATGCTGCTATGTATTAGCATGTTACATATTACGTGCGTGCATTGTGTGTGGTGTGCACAGTGGCTTCCTTTTGTTTTACCTATTATTAGACATGTGTATTGGATTCTGTCATTTTTAATTGTTCGTCTCACCAAAGCTGGCCTACATTGAAGAAAAAAGTATAACTTAATACCTCAGTATCATTGTCTTCCAGTGTTTGCTGAAATATCTGTTTTCGTCATTTAACAAATAAAACAGTGACACCTTACGATGAAAAATTGCAGGGAACACAGGGGCAGAATTGTATTTCATAATCATATTTAAAGAATTGGATTTGGAGAAACTACATTGATATATAACGAACAAATGGAAGAAAGAAAAATCATTATTGGGGAATTGCCTTTAATTGAAACTTTTTTTGGCTTTGTAATTTGTAATTACAAAATGCACAATATAAAGTGTTGGAAAAAATACGACCTTTGTATATATGCAATGCAAATGAATATTTCTAATGATGTTGTATATCACTGTTGTTTCTAAAATATTCAACCAAACATACTGTAGATCTCAATGGGTGTATAGTAAATAAACAAGCAAACAAATAATAAACAAATAAATAAACAAATAAATACATTTTAGACCAGAATACCTTAATTGCAAATTTTACCTCAACTGTAGATTTCACTAAACCTTAGATAAATGTTTAAATATATCTTATATTTCCAAATATTTTGATAATTTCTGTGGTTTTTCATTTTTGCTATGTTCTTTTTGTACACTACAGTATATTTACTGCGATGCTACTGCATCTCGACCAACCACAGTGTCCAGTGAGATTTATCATCAAGAAGACCATTATAAACTAACAGGCTTGCCTTGCACATCTACAATAATTGACTGTGTCCAGTTGTAATCCACACTAGTTGTCCTTTATTTCACCTTTCATCACGTCACAACATTACGCGATGTGCCTGTCATGTACTGTAACTGAACTGGGACTGAACATTCATTGTTTTTGATTTACTACCATTGAAAGCTGGTGACGAGTCCCTCCCAAAAAGCAGTAGAACAGGGAACAAGTTCAGCTGCTATAGGTCCGAATCAGGCGGACCTGCGTCACTCCAGCGTGTGCGCGCACGCATTGCATTCATGCATGTGTGTGCGTGTGTGAGGGACTAGATATACTTTTAGCATGTTCAGGTACACACGTCATAGCCTTGACTATGACTAATATATCTGTAATCCTCCCCATGCACCTCACAATGTGCGAGGGTAACACCCATAGTCTGAATTGACCCCGACCCTGATGCCTTCCCTTCCCAGGTGGCTCACCTGACAAGTTCGGGTTACCAACATCCTTCAGCCAGCCCCTTCAAGACCACACTCCTCATGAACTTATTAGGAGATGCTCCTGATACATTTGTTTGTTGACTCCCCGAGAACCCCTACATTAGATATTTACATTTAAAACTTCACATCCCTATCTATATTTGCACTTCTGTATTCACGACTCAGCTTTTATAGTAGGCCTACTGAATTCTGAGGGTTGGATGCAGAGCATTTTCACTACGTAGATTATGTCTAAAGACTAGTTCTATTCATGTAGACAAATTGTACTGTAACTCCAATTATCAACGTGGGACTGTATGTATAATTGGTGCTTGATAGATATTTGGTGTCACTCAAACAAAATGCATATTACATTCATCCTGTTAACATCACAGAAGAGAACAGGACCTACTCTCCCATTGTGCTTGTGGTCCCAGTAGACAAACCATACACTTTCTTACTTGCTTAAGTTTCATATTAGCATGCAACAGGGTGCTTTTCACACACAAAATCACAAAGCCACATGGACATTGTTTAAGCATGTAACTTTGAAGGTGAATGTGTAGGGTTTCATTTGCCTCCGGGAAAGGACCACATACCTTAGCCACAAAAAAGTGAATTGTTTTGTCCAATCGGAGGCAGCCCCACCAAACTGATAATGACCCTGTTTCCATCCAATCCTAACAAAGTTTTGCACATATACGACTGCCTTGTTTGCCACATATATATGTTGGACCTCTGCTCTTCTGCACAAAGTCAGCAGAGAATTAAGAAGAGGTAAGACCCGAGCCAGTCACACATGATGAGCTTGTGAGAGCATCTTTCCATTCTTGACAACATTGGATTACTGTACGCTGCCTGGACCTTTTGCATTACGGGGACCTACAGATGTTTTGCTGTCCATTGTTGTGGATATCAAGCATTTGCTGTTGTTTTACCCTGTCGTTTGTTTGCTGTTTGCTTTAGTTTTCCACAGAGGGCTGATTGGTGAGATGGCTTTTTTCAGCTTGCTCATTCTGACCTCCCTGTGTATTGCGGGCCGAGAGGCCCTTGCCCCAGCTGATTGTGGAGCATTTGCTAGAAGACCAGGTAGAAAACAAGCAACCTTCATTCTCAGACGCTTCTCGTTTTTACAGATGTCAGTTTTCAACTGAATACGATAGGGTCAGTTAATTGATTGTAATTCACCAATTGTGTTGAAGGTTTCATTGTCACTGTATAATTCTTTTTTAGGGTTTACTAGAACATACATGTTGCCAGGGGACATGTGCCTTTGGTTGCACTTAAAAATGACCAGAAGTCAAATATTTTTCTGTTCTGAATCATTTGAGTCACATTATAATTATTACTGTTGTGTTATTGTTATGTTATCCTCATCAGAATACACTGATATCTCAGTGGTCTGTGGGACCTCTTCCATTGACCTGGCTATTCAAATCTGCCCGGCTGTCTACACCGGCTACAATGAGAGTTTGCTGATCCTGAACTACATGAGGACTTTGGACTGCCAGGGCTGGCTGGACACCTCAGCGATGCCTCCGGTGTTGAGATTCAGCTTCCCAATCAGAGAAGGGAATGCCTGTGGGAGCAACTTTAGGGTACGTTTGACATATATGCAGTGACTTAAATGATAACATTGGAAGATATATTATAGAACAAATACCATGCAATAGAACAAATTAGTAGTAAGCTACTACTTAAAAAGAATTAACCCAATTAACCCACGTTAATGATAGTGTGAATGCTAAGACAATTACCCATTCTTACAGAAAACTTGTTGTTATATGCTGTTTGTAAAATTGTGCAAATTGTCTTTATTAATCTAAACTCAACTAAATTCTCATGAAAACATTTTTCAGACCACAAGCGCTCCAGGGACGGGGATATTCTCCGACTTCTCAAACATCCAAACTGTCAATGTGAGTGGAGTGGTGCGGTCCTTCGACCCCACCATTGGAACAGTCACCTACAATGCTGAACTCAAGTACTTCTACTCATGTGCCTACCCACTTGAGTACCTCATCAACAACACCCAGGTGGATGTGTAAGTGTCTTTTCTTTTACCTTAAAGGTACATTCCTTGATTGCACCCCAAGATCTCGATATTTCTGCCCCAGCTCACTGTTGACGTTTGAAACACAGCTGTCCCCAAAAGTGTGGTCGACAAATGGGTCTATAAGAGCTTGAGGGCTGCCACTCTCTGAGCTGAGCAAAAACACAACACAAGAGTAATTCTAGACAGAAATTTAGGCTTTTAACTAAACTTTAAAATAACCATGTAAGTTAAGACAAGTGACAATATATACTCTACATAAGTGAATAGAAAGTTAGGACATTTGATGAAAAACAAAATCATCTCACCACCAAACGTCTCAAGACCAGCGGTCCTAGAGGCAACACTGTCTGAGGACCGTCAGGTAATTGAGTGGCATCGAAAACAGGTTTTCAGAGGAAAGGGCTGGATTTGGCATGGAATCATCCCCAGCTTTACTGCTTAGTTCAAGTCAGGGTGTGGTATAAATACAGTATTTAAACGATTCCTCCCGTCTTACTGTCTTTCAGGTCAGCCTCTTCTATTGCTTTAAAGGACAACAATGGAAGCTTCATCAGTACTCTAAGCATGTCCTTGTACAAGGTGAGAATATGACGCTGGCTGCTAACGTCACACCCGTCTCACATGCACACGTTGTAAGAAACATTATGAAAGCGTGACACACATATTATCAATATTAAGTTCTGATATTCCAGAAGAGTGATCTTCTGTAAGGTATTACATTTTCCTTAACTGTCACCTCCTTCTTCCGTTGCCAGGATTCAAATTATACCCAACGCCTGATCATACCACCTCTGGGTATCGAACTGAGAACCAACATCTACGTGCAGGTGGTTGCTTCCAATTTGACTGCACAGTAAGAGTCTTTCTCATATAGGCTATCTCATTGTATCACAACAGAGTTGTTACCCTGAATTAGTAGAGTGAGAGAATAAGAGAGAAATCGTTTATTTTTATCAATTAACCCAGTCTCTTATAGTGTACATATGTGGCAAGAGGATTCCACCTGTGGCCATGAGTCTCTGACTCGGGGCTGTGGACCTCATTCATTCTCTACAGGTACTTTCTTCTGTTGGACCGGTGTTATGCATCAGTGTCTGCCCAACCCTCCAACTCCACATTCTTCAACCTCTTTGTCTCGTAAGTACTCTTGAATAAATATTGTAAAGAATTCACCTTCACATGTGATCACATGCTCAAAAGTGCACATGGTTGTATGGGAAAGGGTAGAGAAGATGTAGCCTATGAGTGCTGTAGGCAGCGGAGTAGAGAGGAGTGAAAGTCACTCAGTACATTGGGAGGAGCATTCCCTGAGTTTCAACCCAAAAACAGTGATGGTTTTAGGCACGAGGCCTAGGCACGTGTTCCTTTTAATGAATCATCCTAATTTCTAGCGTCAACACACTGTCTGTATCCATCCATACAATGGCACTTGCAAATGGACACTCGTAAGGTTTGCCTTTTCTTGACAGGTGCTCCAAAGATCAGATGACAACCGTGCTGGAGAATGGGGAAAGCCAGAAGGCCAGGTTTCATTTCCCGGCGTTCCGCTTCATCGAGCAGCAGAACCAGACCGTCTCTACCTACTACCTGCACTGTATTACCCGACTCTGTGACCGCAGCACCTGCGGTGCCTTCAAGGTAACTCCCAGATACTGTACACATAAGGTCGATGCGATTACAACTAAGTCATTTAGTAGATATCAAAGGCGGGGACAGTGAGGACAGTTACAAGTGTTTTGATAATGAAATGTAATGAAATTGCGTTAAATATAATAATAAAACCCCGGTTCTAACACTACCTCGTTCCACAGAATTGCGGCAACAAGAGGAGGAGGCGAGCTGTAGAAACCACCATTGTCCAGGAGGACATCGCCAAGCCATCTCTGCTCACACTGCCCATTGTAACCAAAGCAGAGAGCCGTACGTCTTATGTCACTCTGTCTGTTTGTATGCATTTTTATAGGTCTTGTGACGTTGGCTACTTTTCTCTCTCTCTCTCTCTCTCCTTTGTGTCTCTCTCTGTCTCCCTTCTCACAAGTAATCTCTAATCGAATCTAAGAAATAGGGTAGTAGCTACATTGATAGCAGTCATTTAAAACAATATTTCTAATTATATTGCCTATCTCTTGCAGCAGCAGCCATTACGTCCAAAGAACATGGTAAAGCCTGCTAAGAACACCTTTACACCTTTCAAAATGTGTTTATAAAGAAGATAAATATCTCTTATCTTTAGCATCTTCAAATTGTCCCCTGCTTACATTTATAGTTTTGGTTATTTCTGTTTGTGTACAGTGCTCTCCGGAAGCCCTGGTGGGAAAGGTACATCTGTTGGCCTGGAAGTTGCTGTGGCTGTCCTGGTTGTGATCGGCATGGTGGCCGTGTTAACGGCTGGAACCTTTTATAGAAAGCTGAAGCAGCTAAGATAGCATTAGAATGAACATAACCTTGCACACACAGGAAAGCATCTTGATGAGTTTGACAGTTTGTCATTCACTTTCTGGTGGGGGTATGAACATATCACTCTTCTGTACAGAGTCAAAAAGAAATGTGTGTGTTTCTCTGTTTTCTCGAGGGAAAGTAGAGATTATTGAGAAAGAAAGAAAGAAAGAAAGAAAGAAAGAAAGAAAGAAAGAAAGAATGAACACACGAACGAACGAAAGAAAGAAA